>CM019165.1:7174726-7240424 GCA_009733165.1 Naja naja
AAGGTAGTGTCCCTATACTCTCTATACATAAACGCTTATTTTACCATTTATCCCAGTGTTTCCATGAAAGGGCACGTTCTAAATAACACCACACTATCACAATGGAGCATTGTGCCTGGAAGTAACATGGATTCAAAAAACCTAGATATCCAGAATCTTTGAAATCTATGAATCACTTTAGGTCTTAATTGCAGAGGCAAAGTAGTTGGCTCACTCAAGGAGAAAAAATACTCCGGATCAGAGCTGAGGTCTTAGAAGATGTTGTACATCATCTCTCCATATGTCAAAATGTATTTTACAACCTACTGAAATTTCCACAAAAGTATACATTCTAAAGCCCATCACAAAACCACAATGGACCATTCCAAATCTCTACTCCAGGCACAATATTGACACAACATTCTTATATTTACAGTTAAGGACACCTGCAGATAACCGTGTAGAGAATTGCTAATCTTCCAGAAAAATCTGAGTCGTCCTTATTAGGAATTCAACTGCTAGACCTCAATAGAAGCAGGCATAATCCATGGTCCAGGGTCTTCTCGGAAGGTATCCTGAGAAATATAAAGCTATCTATCCCACAGGATTCACTGAGCTTTCAACCTCATTTAGATTCAGAGGAAGTCAGAATCAGAAAACGGTCACTTCCCAGGGGTCCATTTTCTGATGGATCTACTCAACACTATTCTTCATGGTGGACTACAGAAATCATAATACAGTGATCAAGCTGAAGTTCAAGAACACATGCAGTGCATTGGGTTCAATTCATCAGAAACAATAACAGCATAGACAAAACTTCAGTAACCTGTCACACTTCTTAAACATACTTTATTTATTATATAGACTGACAAAGCTGCAGACATCTGAGTGTTTTTCACATAATCTAGAAGGAATAAAAGTTCTGCCTACATCCAGAAAGGAATCGCTTCAAGAATGGAAGTTCTTGAAGGACCTGAGATCTTTCTAAATCACCAACAGGTCCTCCAAAAACGGATCTTTGGTTTTTTTCCCTCCAAAATGCATTCCATGGGATTCAAGGAACTTGAAACAACCATGTTAAGGACACTTCCTGTTGCTCTATCTAAAGAACATCAAGAGGGAGCAGGTTTTTGTACAGCGTTGTATCACTGTGGTGGGTGTTTTCGGAGGAGGAACCCAGCTAACTGTCACAGGTAAGTCAACAAATTGATCCCAAATCTTTCTTTCCGTGTGTGATATTTTCATTTTTCCATCTTTTTCCTCTTCTTTCCCTACTTTGACTCCAGGCACTTTGATTTTAGAGTTGCTTTTGATTCATCAATCATGATGTTTCTGCAATGAGAACTGAACATTTAGCCAAGGTTAGGACAGGTGGATTTGAAACTATATGATTTCATCTTTCCTGTTCACAAATACACTTTGATTTTCATTATTAGGGTCAATGAGATCTTGAGAAATCTCACTGGTGGCTATTTTTCATACTTTTTCTATGGATTAAAAGAAAACGGGGTGATTAATTTGTATTGCGTTCTCTTCAATGGCACTGAATGGAATAGGCTGAACGTTTGATTTTATCACTCTGTGTTTAGATTTCCCAAGTGGAAGAAAGTAAGCCAAAGTATGATACATTGTCAATTTGATCCTTTGTTTTATCATTAGGTTTAAAAAATAAGTTTTCATCTTCTTTCAGCCTCTGAAAGACAAGACAAAGATCTTAATCTTCCATCATCAAAATTACATAAAAATGTTCGGATGTCAGATCAACAGTCCATCATTCATTCCAGTGGCCAAATCAGTCAATGCAGGGAGTTCAATCATATCCTGATGTTTTCTCATTTTTTCTTGCTCTTGTTTTATTTATTTATTCAAGGTTTCTGTAGCCACCCAGCTCCAATGGACTCTGTGCTTGATTTCCCTTTGACTGAAAAGGGATCTGCCACATGATCTACTATTAGATCTAGGGTTAGATTTAGAGATATGGAGGTGGTTGTCCAAATTATGCACCTCCATCTTTGCAAAAATATTCAGATTCAACCACAACCTGGGGTAATGTCACAATGGTATAAGCATCTCTTAGTTTATGCGGATACATGGAGTGGATAGCCACAACCTTAGATTCAGAGGGGACCATTTCTCAATGGCTCAGATTTGCAGAAATGTGAATGAACCTGCATTTCTTGATTGAGGGAGGGAATCTTTTCCTAAAGAACCTTCAAAGGGGTAAATGAATGTGCTATGATTGTGAAGGAAATGCAAGTGGTATCTAACCAATGTGTTGGGTTTCCAACTTTCATTTCTAGAAGATATACGGAGGTTTGGTCAAATTGTCTTTCCCTATTTTTTCCAAACTAATAATATCAACTACTTCATATCAAACCATAGTTCTTGTTTAGTCCTCTCAAAATTTAGAAACTGGGATAAGATTTCAATTTCACTTATTTAACACAAATAAGTAGCATAATGTGGAAGTAAAGGACTAGAAAGTTTCATGTTATCTCTTTTGGAGATGTTTAGAGTTTTGCTGTTTTTCTCCCGTGTGTGTTAAATGATAAAAAATTTCAATATTTCTTGCAGAGGTTATGAGATAGTTCCCATAAAGAATGGATTGACTGAGAGGCGAAAATGAGTAACCTCTTGTAAAGAGTAAGATGACTTTGTGAGGGACAAAAGCAAGAAATGTTTCTTGTGGCATGAATGTCATATGTATTCTTTTAATTCAGTGTCTTGGAATAAGGAGCTCAGAAGAAATGCTGAATGTTACTTCAATATTGGGCCATGGGAACCAACTCACAATGAGTTTTCAAATCATCTCTTCAAGTTGGAATCTAACATAAATTGGGGGTCTCAAAGATTTTCTCCCCAAAAAATCTGAGTTAGGAGATTGGACACATTTTCTTTGGCATTGAGTTTAAATGGTGTTAGAAAGTCGGGTTGTCATGCAACTCAACTCTAAACATTTAAACATTGAGTTTGAAAGTTTCTGGAAAGTTGGTTTGACATCAAAGAGAGGTATAAATTCTATTGAAATCAACTCTATTTCTACCCTTTAATTCTTTTGTGCAGTAAAAAGTGTTTCCTAGGAAAAGATTTGTGTTTCTGCTCATGCAGTCAATTATTCCTGTATGGAGAAGGAAACATCACTGCATTCAGGAACTAAAATTAATTTATTCTTCCTCTCTCTGAAACTCACACATGTAGAGAGAAACCAACATGGGGTAGGCAATATGAATATACAGAAGGCACTTAATTTCACATCTTCTTCCTGTCTTGGTAGACAAGAAAAAGTGAATTAAACAACTCTAACACATAGGTGGTATAGTAAAGCTATTTGAAAGCTGGACTTCTCCTTAAGGCATGCTGTTGCCCAGATGTTCTCTCCTTTGTCTTCTACAAAATGCAAACAAAAATACGTTCATCAAAATGTTTTTGAAGAAGAATAATTTTGGGAAGTAACTCCCTGAAGATACATGCAGATATTTTCTAGGTGGGACTAGGTAGGAAATCTTATTCTCACGTGAAGAATTTCTAGTTCACAGAACTAACTACAGGAATTCTGGGAGACTGCTACAATGGGAGATCAAATCATTATCAAATCAAAATTTTATTTGGGCTCCAAGACCAAACAATAGGAATCTCTTTTGTATTGTATATAATGGTCCCCTGTGGTGTTGGGATTACCTGTTGAATGCAAAGGAAATCATCCAGACATCTCCTCTAGCTTTGTAATAACGTTTTCTCTCCTTAAGAAGTGGGTCGTATGATTCTTACCATCTTACTCAATTGTACTATTTTGAGCAAATGTTGCCTTGATATTTTCCCCACTCCTCCCCTCAGTCTTGATGGGGAAAACTATTATATGTTTATCAATCTAGTTACTCATTTAATGTTGCGTTGAAGTTTTAAGAAGCTGAGTAGAACCTTCATGAGATCTTCCTCTCTTCCAGGTCAGCCCACAGTATCTCCTTCGGTGCAAGTCTTTGCTCCTTCCCAGGAAGAGATCAGAAGCCCGAATCCATATACGGTCGTGTGTCTCTTAACGGATTTTACCCACCTGCTTTCAATCTGCAATGGAAGGGGGTGAAGATGTGATAAGTTCTGGAGTGGAGACCACCAAAGCCAGCAAGCAAGGTGACAAATATCTTGCCAGCAGTTACCTGAAATTGACTGGCTCAGTATGAAAAGTATGAAAGTTTCACCTGTGAAGTGACACATGAAAGTAAGAAAATTTCGAAGACTGTGTCAAAATCTGGAAGCTGTTAACTCTGTCATGAATTCCTCTCCTGCCGTCAGGAAGGAGAAGAGTCCCTTCTCCTGGGCTCTCATTCATTCTTTCCTAAACTTAGTTGGATTCATGATATCTCTTTCTAGCCCATGTAGTTACACCCTTTGTATCCCCTCCATGCCATCACCCTTCAAATCAATTCACCCCCTCCTACTTTGATCTGTTACATTCTACTGTCAGCAATTAATAAAGATGGATGTATTTCATTTGTGTGACTGATTCATCAAATTTATCAAGAATACAGAACTGTATAAGCTTTCCTATCTTGGAGGGAAATGGTTTCTTTCAAGATCCTATTTCACATTCAATGGGGAAAAGTTAGGTCTGATTCTTTTGGGGATACCAAGAAACATCACTTGGTTTTGGATACTCTACATAGGGGCTACATCAAATTCACACATGAATTGTTCTCAAGTTTGAAATGAAAATGCCTTGTTGTTCAGTCATAATGCTAGCAGATTTGGGAAGAGATGGGATCATAGAGGTTCTTCCAATAAATCTAACCAGTCCTTCAGCTGATATGAATATAGTACTTGATGGATTTGGACATTTCACTTATCTATCTATCTATCTATCTATCTATCTATCTATCTATCTATCTATCATTTACCTATCTATCACATACCTATCTATCACCTATCATCCATCTATCATCTAGCTAGCTATCATCCATCTATCATCTATCTAGCATCCTTCTATGTATCTATCTATCATCTATCCATCTATCATCTATCTACCTACCATCTTGTCTATCTTTCTGTTCTTTTATCTCTATCTATCTCTATTATCTATTATCAATCAATCAATCATCTATCTACTATCTCTCAAGTCACAAAGTGTAAAACACACAACACTATTAATTCAAGCCAAAGGTGACATATATAAAAGGAAAAATACCAGTTACAAAAATACCCTCCAACCTTGGTTTGATTCTCTTGAGGATATCAAGAAGCATCATCTAGTTTTGGGTCCCTACATGGGTATTGCAATACATTCACGAATTCTTCTCAAGTTTGAAATGAAAATGTCTTTATTTGTAATGCTAGCAGATTTGTGGATGTATGAGATCACAGCAGCCCTTACAATAACTCGTCATCCACCAATTGATCTACAGTAAATATATGGTCGATCTACTATCTGTCAAGTCGCAATGTCTAACAATACACCATAGCATTAATTCATGCAAAAACTGGCATTACAAACATATATAAAAAAGAAAACTTATAAAGTTGACAATTCATGGAAGGAACCAAGCAGGGCTAGAAGTAAATATCTGGCCAATGGCTTCAAAACACTTGGGTGTTGGTCATTTAATAAGAATACTTCCTTCCTTTCATCATGACTGGAGTTGATCAGTTTCAGGAATGGGTGTTTTAGCTCTGATTGACAGTTCAAGTACAGAGGGCATTTCTAAAGGACCCTGTGGTGAAATGGCTAGTCAATAAATTTGATAAAGAAATAAAAATGATTAAAGGAAATGGACTCCCCTCTAGGTTTGAGCAAATGCATACCTAATTCATCATATGGAAGATTGACAAATTGTCACCAAACCAGAATCTAGCTAGGGAATCTATATGCAAAGGCAGGTTTATAGCTTATATGGACTGCTTGCAAATTCAAAACTATTTGGAGATGATTAACGTTCATTGGCCTGGTTGAACTCGATTAGGCCCTTCACAAAAGGTTTCTTTTGTCATTTGTCAGAGTTGATTCCTTGTTCCCTGAGGACAAAATAAAAAAGTGGAAGACAAGGGAAGCAACATTGATGGGTTTCTACCTAGGATCTACCTAGGCCTCTCAATTCTTTTCTGATCTATAAATCACTTTTGGGCCAATTTTAACTCAAAAGTTGCATTTCCACTTTCTCAGGAAAAGTCCCTGGAAGAAGATCTGAGATATTAGAAGGTAGTGTCCCTATACTCTCTATACATCAATGCTTATTTTACCATTTATCCCAGTGTTTCCATGAAAGGGCACGTTCTAAATAACACCACACTACCACAATGGAGCATTGTGCCTGGAAGTAGCATGGATTCAGGAAATACCTAGATATCCCAGAATCTTTTGAAATCTAGGAATCGCTTTAGGTCTTAATTGCAGAGGAAAAGTAGTTGGCTCACTCAAGGAGAAAAAATACTCCGGATCAGAGCTGAGGTCTTAGAAGATGTTGTACATCATCTCTCCATATGTCAAAATGTATTTTACAACCTACTGAAATTTCCACAAAAGTATACATTCTAAAGCCCATCACAAAACCACAATGGACCATTCCAAATCTCTACTCCAGGCACAATATTGACACAACATTCTTATATTTACAGTTAAGGACACCTGCAGATAACCGTGTAGAGAATTGCTAATCTTCCAGAAAAATCTGAGTCGTCCTTATTAGGAATTCAACTGCTAGACCTCAATAGAAGCAGGCATAATCCATGGTCCAGGGTCTTCTCGGAAGGTATCCTGAGAAATATAAAGCTATCTATCCCACAGGATTCACTGAGCTTTCAACCTCATTTAGATTCAGAGGAAGTCAGAATCAGAAAACGGTCACTTCCCAGGGGTCCATTTTCTGATGGATCTACTCAACACTATTCTTCATGGTGGACTACAGAAATCATAATACAGTGATCAAGCTGAACTTCAAGAACACATCCAGTGCATTGGGTTCAATTCATCAGAAACAATAACAGCATAGACAAAACTTCAGTAGCCTGTCACACTTCTTAAACATACTTTATTTATTATATAGACTGACAAAGCTGCAGACATCTGAGTGTTTTTCACATAATCTAGAAGGAATAAAAGTTCTGCCTACATCCAGAAAGGAATCGCTTCAAGAATGGAAGTTCTTGAAGGACCTGAGATCTTTCTAAATCACCAACAGGTCCTCCAAAAACGGATCTTTGGTTTTTTTCCCTCCAAAATGCATTCCATGGGATTCAAGGAACTTGAAACAACCATGTTAAGGACACTTCCTGTTGCTCTATCTAAAGAACATCAAGAGGGAGCAGGTTTTTGTACAGCGTTGTATCACTGTGGTGGGTGTTTTCGGAGGAGGAACCCAGCTAACTGTCACAGGTAAGTCAACAAATTGATCCCAAATCTTTCTTTCCATGTGTGATATTTTCATTTTTCCATCTTTTTCCTCTTCTTTCCCTACTTTGACTCCATACGCTTTGATTTCTGAGTTGCTTTTGATTCATCAATCATGATGTTTTTTCAATGAGAACTGAACATTTAGCCAAGGTTAGGACAGGTGGATTTGAAACTATACGATTTCATCTTTCCTGTTCACAAATACACTTTGATTTTCATTATTAGGGTCAATGAGATCTTGAGAAATCTCACTGGTGGCTACTTTTATCATCAAGCGTATTTTTCTATGGATTAAAAGAAAACGGGGTGATTAATTTGTATTGCGTTCTCTTCAATGGCACTGAATGGAATAGGCTGAACGTTTGATTTTATCACTCTGTGTTTAGATTTCCCAAGTGGAAGAAAGTAAGCCAAAGTATGATACATTGTCAATATGATCCTTTGTTTTATTGTTTGGTTTAAAAAATAAGTTTCCATCTTCTTTCAGCCTCTGAAAGACAAGACAGAGACCTTAATCTTCCATCATCAAAATTACATAAAAATGTTGGGATGTCAGATCAACAGTCCATCATTCATTCCACTGGCCAAATCAGTCAATGCAGGGAGTTCAATCATATCCTGATGTTTTCTCATTTTTCTTGCTCTTGTTTTATTTATTTATTCAAGGTTTCTGTAGCCACCCAGCTCCAATGGACTCTGTGCTTGATTTCCCTTTGACTGAAAAGGGATCTGCCACATGATCTACTATTAGATCTAGGGTTAGATTTAGAGATATGGAGGTGGTTGTCCAAATTATGCACCTCCATCTTTGCAAAAATATTCAGATTCAACCACAACCTGGGGTAATGTCACAATGGTATAAGCATCTCTTAGTTTATGCGGATACATGGAGTGGATAGCCACAACCTTAGATTCAGAGGGGACCATTTCTCAATGGCTCAGATTTGCAGAAATGTGAATGAACCTGCATTTCTTGATTGAGGGAGGGAATCTTTTCCTAAAGAACCTTCAAAGGGGTAAATGAATGTGCTATGATTGTGAAGGAAATGCAAGTGGTATCTAACCAATGTGTTGGGTTTCCAACTTTCATTTCTAGAAGATATACGGAGGTTTGGTCAAATTGTCTTTCCCTATTTTTTCCAAACTACTTCAACTATTTCATATCAGCTACTTCATATCAAACCATAGTTCTTGTTTAGTCCTCTCAAACTTTAGAAACTGGGATAAGACTTCAATTCCACTTATTTAACACAAATAAGTAGCATAATATGCAAGTAAAGGACTAGAAAGTTTCATGTTATCTCTTTTGGAGATGTTTAGAGTTTTGCTGTTTTTCTCCCGTGTGTGTTAAATGATAAAAAATTTCAATATTTCTTGCAGAGGTTATGAGATAGTTCCCATAAAGAATGGATTGACTGAGAGGCGAAAATGAGTAACCTCTTGTAAAGAGTAAGATGACTTTGTGAGGGACATCAGCAAGAAATGTTTCTTGTGGCATGAATGTCATATGTATTCTTTTAATTCAGTGTCTTGGAATAAGGAGCTCAAAAGAAATGCTGAACGTTACTTCATTATTGGGCCATGGGAACCAACTCACAATGAATTTTCAAATCATCTCTCTTCAAGTTGGAATCTAACATAAATTGGGGTCTCAAAGATTTTCTCCCAAAAGAAATCTGAGTTAGGAATTGGACCACATTTTCTTTGGCATTGAGTTTAAATGTTGTTAGAAAGTCGGGTTGTCATGCAACTCAACTCTAAACATTTAAACATTGAGTTTGAAAGTTTCTGGAAAGTTGGTTTGACATCAAAGAGAGGTATAAATTCCTTGAAATTCAACTCTTATTTCTACCCTTTAATTCTTTTGTGCAGTAAAAATGTGTTTCCTAGGAAAAGGATTCATGTTTCGGTTCATGTAGTCTGTACTATTCCTGCATAGAGAAGGAAACATCACTGCATTCAGGAACTAAAATTGAATTATTTCTCTTCCTCTCTCTGAAACTCACACATGTAGAGAGAGAAACCAACATGGGGGTAGGCAATATGAATATACAGAAGGCACTTAATTTCACATCTTCTTCCTGTCTTGGTAGACAAGAAAAAGTGAATTAAACAACTCTAACACATAGGTGGTATAGTAAAGCTATTGGAAAGCTGGACTTCTCCTTAAGGCATGCTGTTGCCCAGGTGTTCTCTTGATACAACCTCCTTTGCCTTCTACAAAATGCAAACAAAAATAAGATCATCGAAATGTTTTTTGAAGAAGAATAATTTTGGGAAATAGCTCCCCTGAAGATACATGCAGATATTTTCTAGGTGGGATTATGCAGGAAATCTTACTCTCATGTGAAGAATTTCTGGTTCACAGAACTAACTACAGGAATTCTGGGGAGACTGCTACAATGGGAGATCAAATCATTATCAAATCAAAATTTTATTTGGGCTCCAAGACCAAACAATAGGAATCTCTTTTGTCCATTGTATATAATGGTCCCCTGTGGTGTTGGGATTACCTGTTGAATGCAAAGGAAATCATCCAGACATCTCCTCTAGCTTTGTAATAATGTTTTTCTCTCCTTAAGTGGGTTATGATTCTTACCATCTTACTCAATTGTACTATTTTGAGCAAATGTTGCCTTGATATTTTCCCTCCCTCCCTCTCAGTCTTGATGAGGAAAACTATTTATGTTTATCAATCTAGTTACTCATTTAATGTGCGTTGAAGTTTTAAGAAGCTGAGTAGAACCTTCATGAGATCTTCCTCTCTTCCAGGTCAGCCCCAGTATCTCCTTCGGTGCAAGTCTTTGCTCCTTCCCAGGAAGAGATCAGAAGCCCGAATCCATATCGGTCGTGTGTCTCTTAACCGGATTTTACCCACCTGCTTTCAATTTGCAATGGAAGGGGGTGAAGATGTGATAAGTTCTGGAGTGGAGACCACCAAAGCCAGCAAGCAAGGTGACAAATATCTTGCCAGCAGTTACCTGAAATTGACTGCGGCTCAGTATGAAAAGTATGAAAGTTTCACCTGCAGTGACACATGAAAGTAAGAAAATTTGAAGACTGTGTCAAAATCTGGAAGCTGTTAACTCTGTCATGAATTCCTCTCCTGCCGTCAGGAAGGAGATCCCTTCTCCTGGGCTCTCATTCATTCTTTCCTAAACTTAGTTGGATTGATATCTCTTTCTAGCCCATGTAGTTACACCCTTTGTATCCCTCCATGCCATCACCCTTCAAATCAATTCACCCCCCTACTTTGATCTGTTACATTCTACTGTCAGCAATTAATAAAGATGGATGTATTTCATTTGTGTGACTGATTCATCAAATTTATCAAGAATACAGAACTGCTTTCCTATCTTGGAAATGGTCTCTTTCAAGATCCTATTTCACACATTCAATAGGGAAAAGTTAGGTCTGATTCTTTTGGGGATATCAAGAAACATCACCTGGTTTTGGATTCTCTACATGGGTGTTACATCAAATTCACATGAATTGTTCTCAAGTTTGAAATGAAAATGCCTTGTTGCTCAGTCATAATGCTAGCAGATTTGGGAAGAGATGGGATCATAGAGGTTCTTCCAATAAATCTAACCAGTCCTTCAGCTGATAAGAATATAGTACTGGATGGATTTGGACATTTCACTTATCTATTTTCTATTTATCTATCTATCTATTATCTATCTATCTATCATTTACCTATCCATCATATACCTATCTATCATCCATCTATCTATCTATCATTCATCTATCATCATCTATCTATTGATAGATTGATTCAAGCCAAAGGTGACATATATGAAAGGAAAAATACCAGTTACAAAAATACCTTCAACCTTGGGCTGATTCTCTTGAGGATATCAAGAAGCATCATCTGGTTTGGGTCCCTACATGGGTATTGCAATACATTCACACACGAATTATTCTCAAGTTTGAAATGAAAATGCCTTTAGTCATAATGCTAGCAGATTTGGGAAGATATGGATCATAGAGGTTCTTCTAATAATTCTAAACTGTCTCCAGCTGATATGAATATAGAGTTGGGATGGTACATTTCAGTCTCTCTATCTATCCATCATCAATCATCCTCTATCTATCTCCCCTCATATATAATACCTATCTATCTATCCCCATTCTATCTCATATCTACAGAGAATCTGTCATCTGTCATCTCAAGTCATAAAGTGTAAAAATAGAGCATTCATTCATGCAAAAAGTCGCATTAGAAACATATATAAAAGGAAGAAATCCTATAAAGTTAACAATTCATGGAAGGCTCCAAGCAGGAAAAGAAGTAAATATTTGGAATCAAAGCACCTCGGTGTTGGTCATTTAATGAGAATACTTCAATCACTTCATCTTGACTGGTTCAAGAATTGGTGTTTAGCTCTGATTGACAGTTCAAGTCCAGAGCCCTCTTTACAAGACTCAACCTCTGGGCTGACCAAATTCATATCCGATCATTATACAGAAGAGCAGGATATCAACAGCTGTCTTTTTAATTAGGGCAGAATCGAGCTAGGAAACCACATGCAGAGACCAGGTTAACTCTTTATATGGGTTGGTTGCACATTCAAACCTATTTGGAGATGATTAATATTCCATTGGCCAGGTTGAACTTGCTTAAGTCTTCACAAAATGCTTTTCTGTCATTCTTAAGAATAAATTCTCATTTCCTGAGGAGAAAATTAAAAAGTGGGGGAGGAAGCAACATTTAAGGAACCACCTCAGTATCAGATTCTTTTCACATCTATGAGTCACTTCAAGTCCAACTTTAAGGCTCAAAAGTTGCATTTCCACTCATTGAAGAAATAATCCCTGAATCAGTTGATCTTTGAGGATGTCTATCACTTCCATCTATCCCAAAACCAATTTTACAACCTATCCCAGAGTTTTCATGAAAATCACATATTCTAAAGGACATCAAACAGCTACAACTGTGGGCCATTCCAAGTCTTCATACAGGCATATTAGCCAATATTCTTGGTGTCTGATAAATTGAAACTAACTATGCTGCATCATTTCAAGCTCAAGGACATTTAGAATCAGAAAACTGCTCCATGTTTGGTGGATCTACTCAACAGATCTAAGCATTGGCTTAAATCCATCGAAAACAATTAGAGCATAGACAAACTTCAGTACCTACAGTAACTTATCTTAAACATAGTTTATATTGCTAAACTGGAAATGCTGCAGAGACTTGAGCTCCTTTCACATAACTCAATCTTGAAGAAATAAAAGGTCTCATCTACCATTTGTCTGCATCCAGAGGAATCATTTCAAGAATGGAACTTCTTGAAAGACCTGAGATCTTCATAAAAACCAACAGGCCCTTCTTGGACTGCTCTGAAAATGGACCATTGCCTTCTCTTCCAAGTGCACTCCGTGGGATTTAAGAAAATGAAACAACCATGTCAAGGATATCAGCTGTTGTTTTATCTCCTGTCCTGTTCTAATATGAAATAGGGCTATGGTTTTCTCTCTTTAGAATCTCTGCAACATTTTTTGCCATGAAACGATACCAGGTTTTGTATAGGTGTGCATCACTGTGGTTTGTCTTTGGAGGAGGCCGGAGGAGCTAACTGTCACAGGTAAGTCAACAAATTGATCCCAAATCTTTCTTTCCGTGTGTGATATTTTCATTTTTCCATCTTTTTCCTCTTCTTTCCCTACTTTGACTCCATACGCTTTGATTTCTGAGTTGCTTTTGATTCATCAATCATGATGTTTTTTCAATGAGAACTGAACATTTAGCCAAGGTTAGGACAGGTGGATTTGAAACTATACAATTTCATCTTTCCTGTTCACAAATACACTTTGATTTTCATTATTAGGGTCAATGAGATCTTGAGAAATCTCACTGGTGGCTACTTTTATCATCAAGCGTATTTTTCTATGGATTAAAAGAAAACGGGGTGATTAATTTGTATTGCGTTCTCTTCAATGGCACTGAAAGGAATTGGCTGAATGTTTGATTTTATCATTCTGTGTTTAGATTTCCCAAGTGGAAGAAAGTAAGCCAAAGTATGATACATTGTCAATTTGGTCCTTTGTTTTATTGTTTGGTTTAAAAAGTAAGTTTCCATCTTCTTTCAGCCTCTGAAAGACAAGACAGAGATCTTAATCTTCCATCATCAAAATTACATAAAAATGTTGGAATGTCAGATCAACAATGGCCAAATCAGTCAATGCAGGGAGTTCAATCATATCTTGATGTTTTCTCATTTTTCTTGCTCTTGTTTTATTTATTTATTCAAGGTTTCTGTAGCCACCCAGCTCCAATGGACTCTGTGCTTGATTTCCCTTTGACTGAAAAGGGATCTGCCACATGATCTACTATTAGATCTAGGGTTAGATTTAGAGATATGGAGGTGGTTGTCCAAATTATGCACCTCCATCTTTGCAAAAATATTCAGATTCAACCACAACCTGGGGTAATGTCACAATGGTATAAGCATCTCTTAGTTTATGCGGATACATGGAGTGGATAGCCACAACCTTAGATTCAGAGGGGACCATTTCTCAATGGCTCAGATTTGCAGAAATGTGAATGAACCTGCATTTCTTGATTGAGGGAGGGAACCTTTTCCTAAAGAACCTTCGAAGGGGTAAATGGATGTGCTATGATTGTGAAGGAAACGCAAGTGGTATCTAACCAATGTGTTGGGTTTCCAACTTTCATTTCTAGAAGATATACGGAGGTTTGGTCAAATTGTCTTTCCCTATTTTTTCCAAACTACTTCAACTATTTCATATCAGCTACTTCATATCAAACCATAGTTCTTGTTTAGTCCTCTCAAACTTTAGAAACTGGGATAAGACTTCAATTCCACTTATTTAACACAAATAAGTAGCATAATATGCAAGTAAAGGACTAGAAAGTTTCATGTTATCTCTTTTGGAGATGTTTAGAGTTTTGCTGTTTTTCTCCCGTGTGTGTTAAATGATAAAAAATTTCAATCCAAAATATTTCTTGCAGAGGTTATGAGATAGAGCCCATAAAGAATGGATTGACTGAGAGGGGAAAATGAGTAACCTCTTGTAAAGAGTAAGATGACTTTGTGAGGGACAAAAGCAAGAAATGTTTCTTGTGGCATGAATGTCATATGTATTCTTTTAATTCAGTGTCTTGGAATAAGGAGCTCAGAAGAAATTACTTCAATACGTTACTTCAATATTGGGCCATGGGAACCAACTCACAATGAGTTCTCAAATCATCTCTCTTCAAGTTGGAATCTAACATAAATTGGGGGTCTCAAAGATTTTCTTCCCAAAAGAAATCCGAATTAGGAGATTGGACCGCATTTTCTTTGGCATTGAGTTTAAATGGTGTTAGAAAGTTGGGTTGTCATGCAACTCAACTCTAAACATTTAAACATTGAGTTTGAAAGTTTCTGGAAAGTTGTTTTGACATCAAAGAGAGGTATAAATTCCTTGAAACTCAACTCTATTTCTACCCTTTAATTCTTTTGTGCAGTAAAAAAGTGTTTCCTAGGGAAAAGATTCGTGTTTCTGCTCATGCAGTCAATTATTCCTGTATGGAGAAGGAAACATCACTGCATTCAGGAACTAAAATTAATTTATTTCTCTTCCTCTCCCTGAAACTCACACATGTAGAGAGAGAAACCAACATGGGGGTAGGCAATATGAATATACAGAAGGCACTTAATTTCACATCTTCTTCCTGTCTTGGTAGACAAGAAAAAGTGAATTAAACAACTCTAACACATAGGTGGTATAGTAAAGCTATTTGCAAGCTGGACTTCTTCTTAAGGCATGCTGTTGCCCAATGTTCTCTCCTTTGTCTTCTACAAAATGCAAACAAAAATACGTTCATCAAAATGTTTTTTGAAGAAGAATAATTTTGGGACGTAACTCCCCTGAAGATACATGCAGATATTTTCTAGGTAGGAGTAGGTAGGAAATCTTATTCTCACGTGAAGAATTTCTAGTTCACAGAACTAACTACAGGAATTCTGGGGAGACTGCTACAATGGGAGATCAAATCATTATCAAATCAAAATTTTATTTGGGCTCCAAGATCAAACAATAGGAATCTCTTGTGTCCGTTGTATATAATGGTCCCTGTGGTGTTGGGATTACCTGTTGAATGCAAATCATCCAGACATCTCCTCTAGCTTTTTAATAATGTTTTCTCCCTTAAGAAGTGGGTCGTATGATTCTTACCATCTTACTCAATTGTACTATTTTGAGAAAATGTTGCCTTGATATTTTCCCCACTCCCTCCCCCTCAGTCTTGATGAGGAAAACTATCTATCGTTTATCAATCTAGTTACTCATTTAATGTTGCGTTGAAGTTTTAAGAAGCTGAGTAGAACCTTCATGAGATCTTCCTCTCTTCCAGGTGGGCTCCCAGTATCTCCTTCGGTGCAAGTCTTTGCTCCTTCCCAGGAAGAGATCAGAAGCCCGAATCCATATCGGTCGTGTGTCTCTTAACCGGATTTTACCCACCTGCTTTCTATTTGCAATGGAAGGGGGGTGCAGATGTGATAAGTTCTGGAGTGGAGACCACCAAAGCCAGCAAGCAAGCAGGTGACAAATATCTTGCCAGCAGTTACCTGAAATTGACTGCGGCTCAGTATGAAAAGTATGAAAGTTTCACCTGCGAAGTGACACATGAAAGTAAGAAAATTTCGAAGACTGTGTCAAAATCTGGAAGCTGTTAACTCTGTCATGAATTCCTCTCCTGCCGTCAGGAAGGAGAAGAGTCCCTTCTCCTGGGCTCTCATTCATTCTTTCCTAAACTTAGTTGGATTCATGATATCTCTTTCTAGCCCATGTAGTTACACCTTTGTATCCCCTCCATGCCATCACCCTTCAAATCAATTCACCCCCTCCTACTTTGATCTGTTACATTCTACTGTCAGCAATTAATAAAGATGGATGTATTTCATTTGTGTGACTGATTCATCAAATTTATCAAGAATACAGAACTGTATAAGCTTTCCTATCTTGGAGGGAAATGGTCTCTTTCAAGATCCTATTTCACACATTCAATAGGGGAAAAGTTAGGTTTGATTCTTTTGGGGATATCAAGAAACATCACCTGGTTTTGGATTCTCTACATGGGTGTTACATCAAATTCACATGAATTGTTCTCAAGTTTGAAATGAAAATGCCTTGTTGCTCAGTCATAATGCTAGCAGATTTGGGAAGAGATGGGATCATAGAGGTTCTTCCAATAAATCTAACCAGTCCTTCAGCTGATATGAATATAGTACTGGATGGATTTGGACATTTCACTTATCTATCTATCTATCTATCTATCTATGTATCTATCTATCTATCATTTACCTATCCATCATATACCTATCTATCATCCATCTATCTATCTATCATTCATCTATCATCCATCTATCTATTGATAGATTGATTCAAGCAAAGGTGACATATATAAAAGGAAAAATACCAGTTACAAAATACCCCTTCCAACCTTGGGCTGATTCTCTTGAGGATATCAAGAAGCATCATCTGGTTTTGGGTCCCTACCTGGGTATTGCAATACATTCACACACAATTCTTCTCAAGTTTGAAATGAAAATGCCTTGTTCTTTAGTCATAATGCTAGCAGATTTGGGAAGATATGGGATCATAGAGGTTCTTCTAATAATTCTAAACTGTCCTCCAGCTGATATGAATATAGGATTGGATGAAATGGTACATTGCAGTCTCTATCTATCCATCATCAATCATCCTCTATCTATCTCCCCTCTATATATAATACCTATCTATCTATCCCCATTTCTATCTATCATCTATTATCTATCAGAGAATCTGTCATCTGTCTACTCTCTCTCAAGTCATAAAGTGTAAAAATAGAGCACACTATTCATTCATGCAAAAGTCGCATTAGAAACATATATAAAGGAAGAAATCCTATAAAGTTAACAATTCATGGAAGGCTCCAAGCAGGAAAAGTAAATATTTGGAATCAAAGCACCTCGGTGTTGGTCATTTAATGAGAATACTTCAATCACTTCATCTTGACTGGTTCAAGAATTGGTGTTTAAGCTCTGATTGACAGTTCAAGTCCAGAGCCCTCTTTACAAGACTCAACCTCTAGGGCTGACCAAATTCATATCCGATCATTATACAGAAGAGCAGGATATCAAGCAGCTGTCTTTTTTTAATTAGGGCAGAATCGAGCTAGGAAACCACATGCAGAGACCAGGTTAACTCTTTATATGGGTTGGTTGCACATTCAAACCTATTTGGAGATGATTAATATTCCATTGGCCAGGTTGAACTTGCTTAAGTCTTCACAAAATGCTTTTCTGTCATTCTTAAGAATAAATTCCTCATTTCCTGAGGAGAAAATTAAAAGTGGGGGAAACAACATTTAAGGAACCACCTCAGTATCCCAGATTCTTTTCACATCTATGAGTCACTTCAAGTCCAACTGTAGAGGCTCAAAAGTTGCATTTCCACTCATTGAAGAAATAATCCCTGAATCAAAGTTGAAGTCTTTGAGGATGTCTATCACTTCCATCTATCCCAAAACCAATTTTACAACCTATCCCAGAGTTTTCATGAAAGTACATATTCTAAAGGACATCAAACAGCCACAACGGGCCATTCCAAGTCTTCATACTAGGCATATTAACTCCATGAAATGACCTCTTATATTTACAGTTAAGGTAACTTGCATATAGGCATGTAGAGAATTGTAACTCATCCAGAAAAATCTCAATGGTGCTAATTCAGCAGGTACCGTAGATCTGAATGCTAGCAGGCATACCCATAGTCCAGGGCCTTCTTGGAAGTATTCCTCATATATGGTGTCCTGATAAATTGAAAGCTAACTATGCTGCATCATTTCAAGCTCAAGGACATTTAGAATCAGAAAACTGCTCCATGTTTGGTGGATCTACTCAACAGATCTAGCGCATTGGCTTAAATTCATCGAAAACAATTAGAGCATAGACAAAACTTCAGTACCTACGAAGTAACTTGTCACACATCTTAAACATAGTTTATATTTGCTAAACTGGAAATGCTGCAGAGACTTGAGCTCCTTTCACATAACTCAATCTTGAAGAAATAAAAGTTCTCATCTATCATTTGTCTGCATCCAGAAAGGAATCATTTCAACAATGGAACTTCTTGAAAGACCTGAGATCTTCATAAAGCACCAACAGGCCCTTCTTGGACTGCTCTGAAAATGGACCATTGCCTTCTCTTCCCAAGTGCACTCCGTGGGATTTAAGAAAATTGAAACCACCATGTCAAGGATATCAGCTGTTGTTTTATCTCCTGTCCTGTTCTAATATGAAATAGAGGGCTACTGTTTTCTCTCTTTAGAATCTCTTCAACATTTTTTGCCATGAAACGATACCAGGTTTTTGTATAGGTGTGCATCACTGTGGTATGTCTTTGGAGGAGGAACCGAGCTAACTGTCACAGGTAAGTCAACAAATTGATCCCAAATCTTTCTTTCCATGTGTGATATTTTCATTTTTCCATCTTTTTCCTCTTCTTTCCCTACTTTGACTCCATACGCTTTGATTTCTGAGTTGCTTTTGATTCATCAATCATGATGTTTTTTCAATGAGAACTGAACATTTAGCCAAGGTTAGGACAGGTGGATTTGAAACTATACGATTTCATCTTTCCTGTTCACAAATACACTTTGATTTTCATTATTAGGGTCAATGAGATCTTGAGAAATCTCACTGGTGGCTACTTTTATCATCAAGCGTACTTTTTCTATGGATTAAAAGAAAACGGGGTGATTAATTTGTATTGCGTTCTCTTCAATGGCACTGAATGGAATAGGCTGAACGTTTGATTTTATCACTCTGGGTTTAGATTTCCCAAGTGGAAGAAAGTAAGGCAAAGTATGATACATTGTCAATATGATCCTTTGTTTTATTGTTTGGTTTAAAAAATAAGTTTCCATCTTCTTTCAGCCTCTGAAAGACAAGACAGAGACCTTAATCTTCCATCATCAAAATTACATAAAAATGTTGGGATGTCAGATCAACAGTCCATCATTCATTCCAATGGCCAAATCAGTCAATGCAGGGAGTTCAATCATATCCTGATGTTTTCTCATTTTTCTTGCTCTTGTTTTATTTATTTATTCAAGGTTTCTGTAGCCACCCAGCTCCAATGGACTCTGTGCTTGATTTCCCTTTGACTGAAAAGGGATCTGCCACATGATCTACTATTAGATCTAGGGTTAGATTTAGAGATATGGAGGTGGTTGTCCAAATTATGCACCTCCATCTTTGCAAAAATATTCAGATTCAACCACAACCTGGGGAAATGTTACAGTGATATAAGCATCTCTTAGATTGTGTGAATACATGGAGTGGATAGCCACAACCTTAGATTCAGAGGGACCATTTCTCAATGGCTCAGATTTGCAGAAATGTGAATGAACCTGCATTTCTTGATTGAGGGAGGGAACCTTTTCCTAAAGAACCTTCAAAAGGTAAATGAATGTGTATGATTGTGAAGGAGACACAAGTGGTATCTAACCAACGTTGTTGGCTTTCCAACTTTCATTTCTAGAAGATATCTGGAGGTTTGGTCAATTGTCTTTCCCTATTTTTTCCAAACTAATAATATCAACTACTTCATATCAAACCATAGTTCTTGTTTAGTCCTCTCAAAATTTAGAAACTGAGATAAGACTTCAATTCCACTTATTTAACACAAATAAGCAACATAGATATGCAAGTAAAGGACTAGAAAGTTTCATGTTATCTCTTTTGGAGATGTTTAGAGTTTTGCTGTTTTTCTCCCGTGTGTGTTAAATGATAAAAATTTCAATCCAAATAATCCTTTCAGAGGATATGAGATAGAGCCCTAAAGAATGGATTGACTGAGAGGGAAAATGAGTAACCTCTTATAAAAATAAAATAAGATTGACTGTGAGGGACATAAGCAAGAAATGTTTCTTGTGGCATGAATGTCATATGTATTCTTTTAATTCAGTGTCTTGGAATAAGGAGCTCAGAAGAATTACTGAAATGTTACTTCATATTGGGCCATGGGAACCAACTCACAATGAGTTTTCAAATCACCTCTCTTCAAGTTGGAATCTAACATAAATTGGGGTCTCAAAGATTTTCTCCCCAAAGAGATCCGAGTTAGGAGATTGACCGCATTTTCTTTGGCATTGAGTTTAAATGGTGTTAGAAAGTCGGGTTGTCATGCAACTCAACTCTAAACATTTAAACATTGAGTTTGAAAGTTTCTGGAAAGTTGTTTTGACATCAAAGAGAGGTATAAATTCTATGAAATCAACTCTATTTCTACCCTTTAATTCTTTTGTGCAGTAAAAAGTGTTTCCTAGGAAAAGATTTGTGTTTCTGCTCATGCAGTCAATTATTCCTGTATGGAGAAGGAAACATCACTGCATTCAGGAACTAAAATTAATTTATTTCTCTTCCCTCTCTGAAACTCACACATGTAGAGAGAGAAACCAACATGGGGGTAGGCAATATGAATATACAGAAGGCACTTAATTTCACATCTTCTTCCTCTCTTGGCAGACAAGAAAAAAGTGAATTAAACAACTCTAACACATAGGTGGTATAGTAAAGCTATTTGAAAGCTGGACATCTCCTTAAGGCATGCTGTTGCCCAGATGTTCTCTTGATACAACCTCCTTTGTCTTCTACAAAATGCAAACAAAAATACGTTCGTCAAAATGTTTTTTGAAGAAGAATAATTTTGGAAGTAGCTCCCCTGCAGATACATGCAGATATTTTCTAGGTGGGACTAGGTAGGAAATCTTATTCTCACGTGACGAATTTCTAGTTCACAGAACTAACTACAGGAATTCTGGGGAGACTGCTACAATGGGAGATCAAATCATTATCAAATCAAAATTTTATTTGGGCTCGAGACCAAACAATAGGAATCTCTTTTGTCCGTTGTATATAATGGTCCCCTGTGGTGTTGGGATTACCTGTTGAATGCAAAGGAAATCATCCAGACATCTCCTCTAGCTTTTAATAATGTTTTTCTCCCTTAAGAAGTGGGTCGTATGATTCTTACCATCTTACTCAATTGTACTATTTTGAGCAAATGTTGCCTTGATATTTTCCCCACTCCCTCCCCCTCAGTCTTGATGAGGAAAACTATCTATACGTTTATCAATCTAGTTACTCATTTAATGTTGCGTTGAAGTTTTAAGAAGCTGAGTAGAACCTTCATGAGATCTTCCTCTCTTCCAGGTCAGCCCACAGTATCTCCTTCGGTGCAAGTCTTTGCTCCTTCCCAGGAAGAGATCAGAAGCCCGAATCCATATCGGTCGTGTGTCTCTTAACGGATTTTACCCACCTGCTTTCAATTCTGCAATGGAAGGGGGTGCAGATGTGATAAGTTCTGGAGTGGAGACCACCAAAGCCAGCAAGCAAGGTGACAAATATCTTGCCAGCAGTTACCTGAAATTGACTGGGCTCAGTATGAAAAGTATGAAAGTTTCACCTCTTGGTGACACATGAAAGTAAGAAAATTTCGAGACTGTGTCAAAATCTGGAAGCTGTTAACTCTGTCATGAATTCCTCTCCTGCCGTCAGGAAGGAGAAGAATCCCTTCTCCTGGGCTCTCATTCATTCTTTCCTAAACTTAGTTGGATTCATGATATCTCTTTCTAGCCCATGTAGTTACACCCTTTGTATCCCTCCATGCCATCACCCTTCAAATCAATTCACCCCCTCCTACTTTGATCTGTTACATTCTACTGTCAGCAATTAATAAAGATGGATGTATTTCATTTGTGTGACTGATTCATCAAATTTATCAAGAATACAGAACTGTATAAGCTTTCCTATCTTGGAGGAAATGGTCTCTTTCCAAGATCCTATTTCACACATTCAATAGGGAAAAGTTAGGTTTGATTCTTTTGGGGATATCAAGAAACATCACCTGGTTTTGGATTCTCTACATGGGTGTTACATCAAATTCACACATGAATTGTTCTCAAGTTTGAAATGAAAATGCCTTGTTGCTCAGTCATAATGCTAGCAGATTTGGGAAGAGATGGGATCATAGAGGTTCTTCCAATAAATCTAACCAGTCCTTCAGCTGATATGAATATAGTACTGGATGGATTTGGACATTTCACTTATCTATTTTTCTATTTATCTATCTATCTATGTATCTATCTATCTATCATTTACCTATCCATCATATACCTATCTATCATCCATCTATCTATCTATCATTCATCTATCATCCATCTATCTATTGATAGATTGATTCAAGCAAAGGTGACATATATAAAAGGAAAAATACCAGTTACAAAATACCCTTCCAACCTTGGGCTGATTCTCTTGAGGATATCAAGAAGCATCATCTGGTTTTGGGTCCCTACATGGGTATTGCAATACATTCACACACGAATTCTTCTCAAGTTTGAAATGAAAATGCCTTGTTCTTTAGTCATAATGCTAGCAGATTTGGGAAGATATGGGATCATAGAGGTTCTTCTAATAATTCTAAACTGTCCTCCAGCTGATATGAATATAGGATTGGATGAAATGGTACATTGCAGTCTCTATCTATCCATCATCAATCATCCTCTATCTATCTCCCCTCTAATATAATACCTATCTATCTATCCCCATTTCTATCTATCATCTATTATCTATCAGAGAATCTGTCATCTGTCTACTCTCTCAAGTCATAAAGTGTAAAAATAGAGCACACTATTCATTCATGCAAAAGTCGCATTAGAAACATATATAAAAGGAAGAAATCCTATAAAGTTAACAATTCATGGAAGGCTCCAAGCAGGAAAAGTAAATAAAAAACCTGTGTTGGTCATTTAATGAGAATACTTCAATCACTTCATCTTGACTGGTTCAAGAATTGGTGTTTAAGCTCTGATTGACAGTTCAAGTCCAGAGCCCTCTTTACAAGACTCAACCTCTAGGACTGACCAAATTCATATCCGATCATTATACAGAAGAGCAGGATATCAAGCAGCTGTCTTTTTGTTTTAATTAGGGCAGAATCGAGCTAGGAAACCACATGCAGAGACCAGGTTAACTCTTTATATGGGTTGGTTGCACATTCAAACCTATTTGGAGATGATTAATATTCCATTGGCCAGGTTGAACTTGCTTAAGTCTTCACAAAATGCTTTTCTGTCATTCTTAAGAATAAATTCCTCATTTCCTGAGGAGAAAATTAAAAAGTGGGGGGGGGAGGAAACAACATTTAAGGAACCACCTCAGTATCCCAGATTCTTTTCACATCTATGAGTCACTTCAAGTCCAACTGTAGAGGCTCAAAAGTTGCATTTCCACTCATTGAAGAAATAATCCCTGAATCAAAGTTGAAGTCTTTGAGGTTGTCTATTACTTCCATCTATCCCAAAACCAATTTTACAACCTATCCCAGAGTTTTCATGAAAGTACATATTCTAAAGGACATCAAACAGCCACAATGGGCCATTCCAAGTCTTCATACTAGGCATATTAACTCCATGAAATGACCTCTTATATTTACAGTTAAGGTAACTTGCATATAGGCATGTAGAGAATTGTAACTCATCCAGAAAAATCTCAATGGTGCTAATTCAACAGGTACCGTAGATCTGAATGCTAGCAGGCATACCCATAGTCCAGGGCCTTCTTGGAAGTATTCCTCATATATGGTGTCCTGATAAATTGAAAGCTATCTATGCTGCATCATTTCAAGCTCAAGGACATTTAGAATCAGAAAACTGCTCCATGTTTGGTGGATCTACTCAACAGATCTAGCGCATTGGCTTAAATTCATCGAAAACAATTAGAGCATAGACAAAACTTCAGTACCTACGAAGTAACTTGTCACACATCTTAAACATAGTTTATATTTGCTAAACTGGAAATGCTGCAGAGACTTGAGCTCCTTTCACATAACTCAATCTTGAAGAAATAAAAGTTCTCATCTATCATTTGTCTGCATCCAGAAAGGAATCATTTCAACAATGGAACTTCTTGAAAGACCTGAGATCTTCATAAAGCACCAACAGGCCCTTCTTGGACTGCTCTGAAAATGGACCATTGCCTTCTCTTCCCAAGTGCACTCCGTGGGATTTAAGAAAATTGAAACAACCATGTCAAGGATATCAGCTGTTGTTTTATCTCCTGTCCTGTTCTAATATGAAATAGAGGGCTATGGTTTTCTCTCTTTAGAATCTCTGCAACATTTTTTGCCATGAAACGATACCAGGTTTTTGTATAGGTGTGCATCACTGTGGTTTGTCTTTGGAGGAGGAACCGAGCTAACTGTCACAGGTAAGTCAACAAATTGATCCCAAATCTTTCTTTCCGTGTGTGATATTTTCATTTTTCCATCTTTTTCTTCTTCTTTCCCTACTTTGACTCCATACGCTTTGATTTCAGAGTTGCTTTTGATTCATCAATGATGATGTTTTTTCAATGAGAACTGAACATTTAGCCAAGGTTAGGACAGGTGGATTTGAAACTATACAATTTCATCTTTCCTGTTCACAAATACACTTTGATTTTCATTATTAGGGTCAATGAGATCTTGAGAAATCTCACTGGTGGCTACTTTTATCATCAAGCGTACTTTTTCTATGGATTAAAAGAAAACGGGGTGATTAATTTGTATTGCGTTCTCTTCAATGGCACTGAAAGGAATTGGCTGAATGTTTGATTTTATCATTCTGTGTTTAGATTTCCCAAGTGGAAGAAAGTAAGCCAAAGTATGATACATTGTCAATTTGGTCCTTTGTTTTATTGTTTGGTTTAAAAAGTAAGTTTCCATCTTCTTTCAGCCTCTGAAAGACAAGACAGAGATCTTAATCTTCCATCATCAAAATTACATAAAAATGTTGGAATGTCAGATCAACAATGGCCAAATCAGTCAATGCAGGGAGTTCAATCATATCTTGATGTTTTCTCATTTTTCTTGCTCTTGTTTTATTTATTTATTCAAGGTTTCTGTAGCCACCCAGCTCCAATGGACTCTGTGCTTGATTTCCCTTTGACTGAAAAGGGATCTGCCACATGATCTACTATTAGATCTAGGGTTAGATTTAGAGATATGGAGATGGTTGTCCAAATTATGCACCTCCATCTTGGCAAAAATATTCAGATTCAACCACAACCTGGGGTAATGTCACAATGGTATAAGCATCTCTTAGTTTATGCGGATACATGGAGTGGATAGCCACAACCTTAGATTCAGAGGGGACCATTTCTCAATGGCTCAGATTTGCAGAAATGTGAATGAACCTGCATTTCTTGATTGAGGGAGGGAACCTTTTCCTAAAGAACCTTCGAAGGGGTAAATGGATGTGCTATGATTGTGAAGGAAACGCAAGTGGTATCTAACCAATGTGTTGGGTTTCCAACTTTCATTTCTAGAAGATATACGGAGGTTTGGTCAAATTGTCTTTCCCTATTTTTTCCAAACTACTTCAACTACTTCATATCAACTACTTCATATCAAACCATAGTTCTTGTTTAGTCCTCTCAAAATTTAGAAACTGGGATAAGACTTCAATTCCACTTATTTAACACAAATAAGTAGCATAATGTGCAAGTAAAGGACTAGAAAGTTTCATGTTATCTCTTTTGGAGATGTTTAGAGTTTTGTTGTTTTTCTCCCGTGTGTGTTAAATGTTAAAACATTTCGATCCAAAATAATCCTTTCAGAGGATCTGAGATAGAGCCCAGAAAGAATGGACTGACTGAGAGGGGAAAATGAGTAACCTCTTATAAAGAGTAAGATGACTTTGTGAGGGACATAAGCAAGAAATGTTTCTTGTGGCATGAATGTCATATGTATTCTTTTAATTCAGTGTCTTGGAATAAGGAGCTCAGAAGAAATTACTTCAATACGTTACTTCAATATTGGGCCATGGGAACCAACTCACAATGAGTTCTCAAATCATCTCTCTTCAAGTTGGAATCTAACATAAATTGGGGGTCTCAAAGATTTTCTTCCCAAAAGAAATCCGAATTAGGAGATTGGACCGCATTTTCTTTGGCATTGAGTTTAAATGGTGTTAGAAAGTTGGGTTGTCATGCAACTCAACTCTAAACATTTAAACATTGAGTTTGAAAGTTTCTGGAAAGTTGTTTTGACATCAAAGAGAGGTATAAATTCCTTGAAACTCAACTCTATTTCTACCCTTTAATTCTTTTGTGCAGTAAAAAAGTGTTTCCTAGGAAAAAGATTTGTGTTTCTGCTCATGCAGTCAATTATTCCTGTATGGAGAAGGAAACATCACTGCATTCAGGAACTAAAATTAATTTATTTCTGTTCCTCTCTCTGAAACTCACACATGTAGAGAGAGAAACCAACATGGGGGTAGGCAATATGAATATACAGAAGGCACTTAATTTCACATCTTCTTCCTGTCTTGGTAGACAAGAAAAAGTGAATTAAACAACTCTAACTCGTAGGTGGTATAGTAAAGCTGGACTTCTCCTTAAGGCATGCTGTTGCCCAGGTGTTCTCTTGATACAACCTCCTTTGTCTTCTACAAAATGCAAAGAAAAATACGTTCATCAAAATGTTTTTTGAAGAAGAATAATTTTGGGAAGTAACTCCCCTGAAGATACATGCAGATATTTTCTAGGTAGGACTAGGTAGGAAATCTTATTCTCACGTGAAGAATTTCTAGTTCACAGAACTAACTACAGGAATTCTGGGAGACTGCTACAATGGAGATCAAATCATTATCAAATCAAAATTTTATTTGGGCTCCGAGACCAAACAATAGAAATCTCTTTTGTCCGTTGTATATAATGGTCCCCTGTGGTGTTGGGATTACCTGTTGAATGCAAAGGAAATCATCCAGACATCTCCTCTAGCTTTGTAATAATGTTTTCTCTCCCTTAAGAAGTGGGTCGTATGATTCTTACCATCTTACTCAATTGTACTATTTTGAGCAAATGTTGCCTTGATATTTTCCCCCCCTCCCCTCAGTCTTGATGAGGAAAACTATCTATACGTTTATCAATCTAGTTACTCATTTAATGTTGCGTTGAAGTTTTAAGAAGCTGAGTAGAACCTTCATGAGATCTTCCTCTCTTCCAGGTCAGCCCACAGTATCTCCTTCGGTGCAAGTCTTTGCTCCTTCCCAGGAAGAGATCAGAAGCCCGAATCCATATACGGTCGTGTGTCTCTTAACCGGATTTTACCCACCTGCTTTCAATCTGCAATGGAAGGGGGGTGCAGATGTGATAAGTTCTGGAGTGGAGACCACCAAAGCCAGCAAGCAAGGTGACAAATATCTTGCCAGCAGTTACCTGAAATTGACTGCGGCTCAGTATGAAAAGTATGAAAGTTTCACCTGTGAAGTGACACATGAAAGTAAGAAAATTTCGAAGACTGTGTCAAAATCTGGAAGCTGTTAACTCTGTCATGAATTCCTCTCCTGCCGTCAGGAAGGAGAAGAGTCCCTTCTCCTGGGCTCTCATTCATTCTTTCCTAAACTTAGTTGGATTCATGATATCTCTTTCTAGCCCATGTAGTTACACCCTTTGTATCCCTCCATGCCATCACCCTTCAAATCAATTCACCCCTCCTACTTTGATCTGTTACATTCTACTGTCAGCAATTAATAAAGATGGATGTATTTCATTTGTGTGACTGATTCATCAAATTTATCAAGAATACAGAACTGTATAAGCTTTCCTATCTTGGAAATGGTCTCTTTCCAAGATCCTATTTCACACATTCAATAGGGAAAGGTTAGGTCTGATTCTTTTGGGGATATCAAGAAACATCACCTGGTTTTGGATTCTCTACATAGGTGTTACATCAAATTCACACATGAATTGTTCTCAAGTTTGAAATGAAAATGCCTTGTTGCTCAGTCATAATGCTAGCAGATTTGGGAAGCGATGGGATCATAGAGGTTCTTCCAATAAATCTAACCAGTCCTTCAGCTGATATGAATATAGTACTTGATGGATTTGGACATTTCACTTATCTATATATCTATCTATCTATCTATCTATCTATCTATCTATCTATCTATCACCTATCTATCATATACCTATCTATCACCTATCATCCATCTATCATCTAGCTAGCTAGCTATCATCCATCTATCATCTATCTAGCATCCATCTATGTATCTATCTATCATCTATCCATCTATCATCTATCTACCTACCATCTTGTCTATCTTTCTGTTCTTTTTATCTCTATCTATCTCTATTATCTATTATCAATCAATCAATCATCTATCTACTATCTCTCAAGTCACAAAGTGTAAAACACACAACACTATTAATTCAAGCCAAAGGTGACATATATAAAAGGAAAAAATACCAGTTACAAAAATACCCCTCCAACCTTGGTTTGATTCTCTTGAGGATATCAAGAAGCATCATCTAGTTTTGGGTCCCTACATGGGTATTGCAATACATTCACACACGAATTCTTCTCAAGTTTGAAATGAAAATGTCTTTATTTGTAATGCTAGCAGATTTGTTGATATAGGAGATCACAGCGGCCCTTCCAATAACTCGTCATCCACCAATTGATCTACAGTAAATATATGGTCGAACTACTACCTCTCAAGTTGCAATGTCTAACAATACACCATAGCATTAATTCATGCAAAATTGGCATTACAAACATATAAAAGGAAGAAAACTTATAAAGTTGACAATTCATGGAATATTGGCTTCTCTCTGTGTCCATGAAACCAGCAGAAATTAAGTTTATTTATTTATTTATTTATTTAATTGGATTTATATGCCGCCCCATCTCCGGAGGGGCTTACACAGAAATATATATACAATAAATACAACATTTATCAAATTATGTAATCCAATTATAATAAAATCTAATTAAAATACCCTTAAATTAAAATTCCCAACCCTGCTCAGTCCAGGGCTGCCTGTGCAAACAGCAAAGTCTTGAGATCACGGCAGAAGGATTGCAGGTCTGGGGCCAAACGCAGCTCTAGAGGTAGCTGATTCCAAAGGGTGGGCGCCCCCACAGAGAAGGCCCTCCTCTTGGGGACCGCCAACTGACATTGTCTGGCTGACGGCACCCCCAGGAGGGCCTGCCTGTGGAGGCGTGCATCGGACCTTGATGATGGTAGGAGGCGCTCCTGCAAGTACCTCGGACCCGAGCCATGCAGGGTTAATACTAGTTAATACTAGTACCTTGAATCTTACACGGAGGGCAATGGCAACCAATGAAGATCGCTCGGGAGGGGTGTCACATGGGAAAATCGGGCCGCTCCCATCACCGCCCGCGCAGCGCATTTCTATACCAGTTGAAGCCTCTGTGTAGTCCTCAAGGGCAGCCCCAGGTAGACAGCATTGCAGTAGTCAAGACGGGAGGCAACGAGCGCATGAGTGACCATGCGTAGGGAATCTTGGTCCAAGTAGGGGCGCAACTGGTGCACCAGGCAAACTTGGGCAAAAGCCCCCTGGCGCGGCTCCCACCTGCTCCTCCATACTGAGCCGTACATCCAGGAGGACACCCAAGTTGCACGCCCTATCCACAGGTGGCAACACCTCTCCGCCTATGGCCAAAGATGGAATTTCTTGAATCTGAGATGCCGGTATGCACAGCCACTCAGTCTTGTCTGGGTTGAGCCGGAGCCTGTTCCTCCCCATCCAGATCCGCACCGCCTCCAGTTTTCCACCATTTACCATCATGAAAAGCTTAAGCTCTTCAGATACTGAAGTTTTTTTAGACACAGAGAGCCAGTTGTATTACCTGATCTGGGAAAGATATTCCAAGACTAAAAGTCACACTCTACCACTGTTGCCCAGGACCTGATGAACATGAGGATATCACCATGCATTATTGTGCTTGGAATGTGACATTTCTCATAAGTGTCTTTCTTATATTGGAATATGTTAAAGTGGTCATGGTGTATTGGAATCTTGGAAATTGCAGACCCAACATATCTCAAAGGGGAGAAACAATGATTAGATCACATCCAAAACTTTAATGTCTCGGATAACCAACCAGGAACTATTGGAGGTTAGCACTGGGCTGAAATTAATCCTACTTTTCAGATCTAGAAAAATATCTAGAACATCTTTGACCTCTTGTGTCTATACCAAACTCCTTGCCTCAGAGAGGTACACCTGGAATATGGTGTCATTTTGGACCTGGAAGGCACAAAAATATTGATATGAATCCTTTCTTCAGAGGACTAGGAACAACCAAGTCTATAAAGACAGGCAGTAAGTGTCTCCAAACCAGGTTATCATCGTCTTTTAATGTCAATAAGGCAACAAGGCAGCCCTCAATGGACAATTAACCGTCTTCATAATAAAATTTAAGGAAAACATTTCACAAGTGACTTTAAGGGAAGCATTTCATACAATGACCCCTCCTCAATCAAATTATGAAATGTATCAAGGGCCATCAAACTTTTCTTTAGCTTTGTCCAAAGAATTTTCATGATTTCATTCATTCTTCCAAAGATCTACTAGATAAAGCTGATGGAGAAGTAGAAGTCTCTCCAGTTAGCATCACAACAACATGGTTGGCTAATATTACACATGTCCACTGTGCTGGTCAATAATTATTGCTGAGGGCTTCTTTGACACCGTTGTTATCATTCCATGAACTGGATATTCTCAGTCCTCCAGGTCATGGTTGTCCCAAAGATGCTTTTTCAAGAGGGTACTGGACTTTCTGGTTTTTCTTTGAAGACGTTTTGCCTCTCATCCAAGGAGCTTCTTCAACTCTGAGAGAAACGTCTTCAAAAAAAAACCAGAAAGTCCAGTTGCCTCTTGAAAAAGCACCTTTGGAATTCCATGAACTTCATTTGTTTCTGAGCTTGTAGTGCCAATTCATATAAGCTCCATTGTGGAAGACCAGCATGAATCTATGTTGTCCTAAGTAACCACAACCTGTTTGTCTTGAAATAGATGGAATTCAGATGGACTAGATACATCAATTGGGAGCTGCAACATTGATGGCTATATACATTTTTTTTTAAAATAAATAAAATAAATACATTTTAATCAGAAATAAATTAACCTGTTTGAAATGGTATAGGGTCTCCTGCTTGATCAGGGGCTTGGAGTAGAAGACCTATATAAAAAAAGATGTTGAGACTCTGGAAAGAGTGCAGAGAAGAGCGACCAGGATGATTAGGGAACTGGAGGTTAAAACATATGATGGACGGTTGCAGGAACTGGGCCTGGCTAGTCTAGTGAAGAGAAGGACCAGGGGAGACAGGAGAGCAGCCTTCCAGTATTTGAGGGGCTGCCACAGAGAGGAAGGGGGTCAAGCTATTCTCCAAAGCACCCGAAGGCCAGACAAGGAATAATGGATGGAAACTGGACAAGGAGAGATTCAACCTAGAAATAAGGAGGAATTTTCTGACAGTGAGAACAATCAACCAATGGAACAGAAGATGCCCTTCGGAAGTGGTGGGAGCATCATCACTTGAGACCTTCAAGAAGAGACTGCCATTTGTCAGAAATGGTGTAGGGTCTCCTGCTTGGGCTGGGGGTTGGACTAGGTGACCTATAGGGTCCCTTCCAATTCTGATTATCTGTTGTCTTATCTGTTACCTCCAAGGTCCCTTCCAGCTTTATTCTGACTGACTGACTAATTCCCAATAGCCTGTTATATGCACAACTATGGAATTGACATTTCAGCACCTGAAAGGCCACAAGAAGACAAAAGAAGCTTACAAATACGCACACAAAAAGGAACTCTCCATGGAATGAATGCAAATGTTGAGCCATTCCATGAATTCCAGTAGAAAATTCTGCTTTTGGTGGAAATTTTGTCCCCCTGAATTCTAGTTAACAAAAACACAGGTGTAACCCTCCATTGTCAGCCAATGTGTTCATTATACGATTAATTAAAATATGTTTCTGGCAGAGTTGCCTTACAGGTAATCAGGGAGGTCCTTACACCCAAAGAATGACCTAGTGACTTAGGTTTAATTTATAAGAAACCACTTCAATTTAGACAAAATGCTGCCTACAAAAACACTTCTCAGTCTTCCAAAACTGGCTATATCACTAGAAGCTAATTTGTGACTCTTCTGTATAATTCAATGTAAAATGAATGATGGCTCTGATATGTCTTGTTTTCTCCACCTATCAGTGGACTGCCTCCATTGGATTGTTTTGAATGATCTTCTTGACCATGAATGGCTTCCATGATGTCCAAGCATGAACCACTTATACCACACCATTTTTGCTTTTCCAGGATACAACGATGGCTACAGATCCATTCTGAAATTTTATGAAACCCAGTAGTTGTCCAAGATGGGCTCCATCTTCAGTGAACTGTTGTGAAATGAGGGCAAGTTTTTGTATGGGTATATATCATTGTGGTTCATCTTCGGAGGTGGAACTCAATTAACTGTCACTGGTAAGTCCATTTATCCTTCTAATCTTTCCTTCTCTGTAGCATTTTGTAAAGTTTTTCCGTGACTTTTCTTCGTCTAGCTGACTGTAACCTTTTCTCTTGCCTAACCATTGTTGATTTAACTTCACGATGTTTAATCCTAACCTGGGTAATGTGGAAGAACACTGGTGAAAGAGAACTTCTCTTTCTTCACTCTAGACCAGCATGGGGTTATTTAGAAGTCAGATTCTGAAAGAACGTGTCTCGATCGTGCCGAATGTAACTGAAAATTGCATTTCAGCTGGGATCTGTCTTTGTAACCAAGTGGTGCCAAAATTGTAGAATTATAAATGTTCTTGCTGAGTAGGAAGGGAAGGGACTTACTTGACTTTGAGAAAAATTAGAAGTCAGGTCCTAAAATCAAATCAATCCGCAATTTATCTGACAGTCACCTTTATCCACAATCTGCTCAAAAATGTTTGTTCCCACCTTTTGTTCGTAGAAAAGAAAGATAATTTTGAAGGCAGCTTTCTAACAACAGGTCATCAAAACTGAGCTGTGGGTTCCAATTCAGAAACTTCCGGTTCACTGTGTGAATCTAATATGCATTTGAGCTGTAAGACATTTACCATGTAATGTCAAAAGAAACCCAGTTTCTTTTCTTTCAGTTGTTCCATACTTAATCTTGATTTTGAAGGAAAGAGGTCTGTTAGAAGGTTTTAGACTTTTTATGTACCTTAACTTCCTCATCTACTTTTTCCATTTCAATCTGAAACAAGAACCTTCTTCTATCAAGAATTGGGCGAACAATGTTGTGCAGTAATATAGGAGTGTGTGGCAGAAATGGTTATGCTGCTTGTTTGTCTGGGATAGTATACATTCTCCTGCCTTGGACAGGGGGTTGGACTAGAAGATCTCCAAAGGTCCCTTCCAACCTTATGATCTATAATTCTACAGTTAACTTAGGATCATTGTGAGTGATTTTTGCCCAGAAACAAAACCATCTGTTTTAGGGGGAAATAAAATGTGCTACTTGCAAGTTTCAAACAGCCCTGAGTTGAGATATGAACAGCAACATTACTTCTTGCTTAATCTCTATGAGAGGGAAGAAATTTCAGGCAAGGAAGGTATGGTAGATGAAGGGATTCATAATGCTCATTTATTCTTCTCTGTCCTCTATAACCACGCAATGGGAACCTGCAGAAGGATCTGAGCTCTTCAATGCATTGCTGTAAACCCCAGCAAACCATCTAATTTCTGCAGGCTGCTAACTTTTGTTGACTTCCTCAAAAAAATATGACATTGTTTCAATACTCTTAGAAAGTTGGGCTGAAGTCAAGGAGAAGGTTATGTTCCACAGCCCTCAACTCTATTCCTTCTCATGTGCAGTGAAGAAAGTTCCCCAGGAAAAAAGATAATATGATTCTGAATAGGACCTAACAAGATAAACTGTTTCATCATTGGGGATGAACATCCCTGCATGCACAAAATCAGCATGTCGAATAGAATAGCTTTTTTCAGAGCCAGATTTAATATTCTCCCATCAGCACTTCTTCAGGGCAGGTATAAGAAAACATCAATAGCAGAACGGGTATGTATATGTGGTAAAGGAGAAGTTGAAGATATCTCACATGTTTTATTGTACTGTGAGCTATACAGAGTTTATAGGTCATTGTATATTCTCCCTTATTAGAGAGATTGCCAGGGAGAGCAGACAATTTTTGTGTAGACTTTCTCCTCCAGGATTCAAACCCAGGTGTTACCCGTGCAGTAGCAAAATTCTGTGTTGCTGCAATGTCTACAAGGAAAAAAACTGGCTACAGAATTACAGTGGTCAATTTATGACAATTTTTGTAGATAGAACAATCTTTGGAAAATGATATTTACACACATACTTATTGGATCTCCACTAATATAAACCAGGGAGTGACCCTAACTGTTTGAGAACACGTATTTTCTTAACAGGGATGTTATTATCCACTATTAATGTATTATAATGTCAGTATCTTTATGTATATGTAAATAGTGGTGTCTATTGCTGGTCTAAGACTGTAATAAAGTTTATTCTAAAAAGCATGTCGAGAAAAAATTCCTTAGGCAGGAAGTGGTGGTGTGTTTTCATTAATGCCATAGAAAGGTTGAGTTGTCTGAGTTATGGAAAGTCTGGAGAGATCACAGGGTCAACTTAGTTGCATTACCAACTCAGTTCCAGGTTTAGAAGGTACTTTACAAGATGACTAATGGCCTCTTTCTGAGAACAACTAGTTGGCCATCAGGTAGCTAGTACAAAATCACCACTTCAAATACTGCTTAAGAAGGATCAACCTTCTCCAATCCATCACCCTAAGATGTCCTTATCATTATGAATTAGTTTGGTCCAAATTATTCTCAGTTCATAACTTTTCTTTATTTTTCAGCTTCAAGGACTTACTTATAGTACTTACTTAACAGAGGACTCTCTATCTCTAAGCACTTACTAGTTTAGCTCCAGATGTTACTTTTCAGATTATTGCTTTCTTCATCATCGACATACCTTGTCTGGGAATAATATTGCAGATAGAAATAGTTCAAAATCATCAGCTGTTATCTCTAAGCATTTTTTCCTTCTGAAAGTATGCCCTAACTTGTATCTCAAAGAGGTTTCTGCCTTAGTTGATTTTATATAAGCAGTTGGGGTTTTATGCCATAAATCTAACTATCTTATCAATGCCCTATCTGAACGTCCATTTTGAGGTGCTTTGTTGTGACCTGAGGTCCTTCAAAAATAATGATTACCTGGGTAATTGAAAAAAGAAACAAGGGGCTCAAGGGTTGAAGGAAGTTATGGGCCTCTGACTTCCTCAGGGACTATAATGTGCCTACAAAGTTGGTCAGTCTTTGCTCCTATACCTCAAAGCTTAAAATGATTTCTCTTCTTCCAGGTCAACCGACAGTGTCACCTACAGTGAATGCCTATGCTCCACCTGAGGAAGAGATAAGGACCCAGAATAAGGCCACCTTGGTGTGTCTCCTAAGTGGCTTTTACCCACGTGCTTTCAACCTGAAATGGAAGGGTGGTAGTCAAGACATCACATCTGATGTGGAGACAACCAAAGCTACCAAGCAGGGTGACAAATACGTTGCCAGCAGTTACCTGACCTTGAGCACCTCTGAGTATCAAAGCCATGACGTATACACCTGTGAAGTGACACATGGAGAAAAGACCTTTGTGAAGACTGTGCAAAAATCTGGAAATTGTTAATTCCATCATGAATTCCTCTGACCCTTCTCCAGGGTTCTCTTATTTTTTCCTTTCCTAATTCTAGTTTGATCAATAATATCTATTTCTGTGTTGTCTAGTTACAGTCTGTAACCTCCCCATGCTTAAGCCCCTTGAAACTTAAACCCCTCCCTTTGTCCTCTTAGTTTCAACCTTTCGCAGTTTAATAAAGATGGGTATATTTCATTCTTGCTGTTGTGTTTTATCAAATTACATTTGCAATATACATTGAATTCTGCGAGGTCAGTATACAGGGAGTCCTTAAGTTACAACGGTTCATTTCGTGACTGTTCAAAGTTACACTGACTTATGAAAAAAGTGACTTATGGCCATTTTTTACATGACCATTGCAGTGTCTTCCTGGTCATGTGATCCAAATTTGGATGCTTGGTAACTGGTTCATATTTATGACATTCGCACTGCCCTGGAGTCACGCAATCTCCTTTTGCAAACTTCTGGCAAGGCAAGTCAATGGGGAAGCCAGATTCACTTAAGATGTCACTAACTTATCAATTGCAGTGATTCACTTAACAGCAATGGCAAGAAAGGTCATAAAACAGGGTAAAATTCACTTAACAAATGTCTCTCTTGGCAATAGAAATTTTGGGCTCAGTTGTGGTCATAATTTGAGGACTACTTTCATTCTCAATGGCTCATCAGTTCCAAGATACAAGCTTAGTTAGGCAACCCTTATTAGTGAAAACCAATTTAGTTCTGGTTCCAGATACTCCAGAAGGGGCAGAGAAGAAAGATGTTGATGGAACTTCTTTGAGTTATCTCAGTCACATACACAAAGTCTTTGTCCATCTCTAAATGGAATGGATTGCATTTCTCCTAAATGGTGGTGAAGATGTGGTGGAATTACTTATGTGTACATCTGGTGCTCTTCAGTGATTTTCAAACCAAAAGAAATCAGGTCTGGACCATAGTTCATCTGAACATCTGCCTTGAGATTGTGTCTCTTCTCCCACCTCTTAAATCTGTCTTAATTCTTCCCTTCAAGGGTAACCTAGACATTAGCTGACCACTTCATTAAGACTTTAATCTATGGTTCTGCTCTTCTCCAAGTTGCCCATTAACTTTTGATGTAGACCATTAAGGGCTTTTGAAACACATTCAACAAATGGATGGGCTTTTCTGGAAGGACAGCTATCAGGCACTCAGCATATGAGATAAGTCCTTATGCAAAGAATCCTCATTATGTCCTTAATCCTTTAGATTGATTAAATAATCCCAATCCTGTAATAATCTTAATCCTGTGAAGGTGGAAAGAAGCCACCAGACACTCAGCACATGAGATACGTCCTTATGCAAAGAATTCTCATTATGTCCTTAATCCTATAAATTTGGATTAAACAATCCTAATCCTATAATAATCTTAATCCTGTAAAGTCAAAAGAAGCAAAAAGTATAGATTCTGTATCTTTTTTTATTGATTTATTATGGTCTTTTGTAAAGTTACCCAACTCCAGAAAGACTCTGGGTGCCTCACAATATTTCAGATACATTATTGAAAACCACAATTAAAAATATAACCACATATAGACCAAACATTAATCCTAATGTTCAACATTTATCCTAGATAACTTTCTGCAACCTAAGTATGGTTGAGCAATCAGTGAATGCTTTCTGGAGCATACAAACACTATGAATAAACAGATTTCAATACCATGTATGTTATTGTATTCATCGTATTGTACAATATGATGGTAAGTGGGCAGCCAATAAATTTAATAATAAATAAAAATACCAGTAATAGGGATCTGGATTTTAGTCACAGTTTAGCCTTCCTGGGAACACAAGGAGAACAATCCATGTGAGAACATGACCATTGCAATGGTGACATGTACTAGAGGCCCATCGAATTATTCCTCAGCCCAATTTCCAAAAACAATCCCCATTTCTGGAGATCAATACTGATCGAAAAGCTAAAATCTTTCCAGTAGGAGACATAGTAGCCATTTATAGATACTCCAGCTAAGATTATGGATAATGAATCTCATGGTTTGTGAGTTAATTTGAGCTGTACCTCCATTGCTCTTATCCTGTTAACTTCATTCCCTTCTTACCTTTGGGTACAATCCCATGTAGGTCTTTCATAAAAGATCATCCATGAACTTTATGGAAACCTACTTGACCTGTCAGAGGTGGCCATTCAAATCCAATGAATCCATTATAATTGATGCCTGATGACCTTTCTCCTAATAAGTCTACTTATAAAACGTCTACATTGTATGGAGGGCTATGGAAGTCACTGTTTAACAGATACGTACAGAGAAGATGTCCAGATGGACATGCACATGATGAAAGTTCCATAAAAACAATGCAAATTGATATTCTTCTGATGAATTCCGGGAACAGTACACATATCTTTGTTTTATATACTTACCTTTGACTTATATGAAGTCTAACTATAATCTTCTGCCACTAAGTGCCTTATTTAATTAATTAGCATTGATCCCCCTCTAAGGGTTAACCAGTAGGTAATTGGAGCACTTCATACACACAAATAATGGTCCCACATTAGATTTGATTTAGAAGAAACCATCTGAACAAAACAAAAGACCCTACCTACAAAGATATGAGCAAGACTTCACTTTAAGAATCATATTCTACACCTCTTAGACTGGATGTATCATTCTATGGTTCTTCCATATGCATTAATCAAATGTACAGATCTTTCATGTTTCTTCCAGGGATAAAGGCATCATGTCCAGTTGAATATTTCATGCTCTACACTGATGGTGAACTGTCAAGTCAACATGAATGAAGTAAGTACACTTTTTTTTGCATTCCTTAATTCTCTGTAGAACTATGGATTGTTTAGAAAAGTTTAGGAGTGTCAACAATTGTTCTCCAAGAGTCTACTTGAATGCTAGGTAAGATCAAGATCAAAGAGTTCTTGAGCTAGTAGATTTCAATGATCTACTATGAAATCTTCAATGAAACCAAGAAAGGTTTTTGTATCAATGTGTTTCACTGTGGTTCATCTTCAGACTGTATCTATTGCCACTAGTTTATAGGTCACTAATTAATAATGACTTTTAGCATCATTAACACTTAGCTCTCTTTTCTTTCTCTGCCTACAACTTGATATTAACATTGTCTTTATTTTATTTAGGATTCTCATATTTCAAAAATGTATAGTTAATCCATAACCTGAATAGGACATACTAATTTCAACTAGAGACCATTGGTTGCAATTGACTTCTCTTCTAGGCTAAATTGACAAGTTCTAGGACGTATTCCTCTTTTGGTCAAAATCCTTTTCTATAGAATCATTTCCTTGTTGAAGACATAGGATTTTAAAGTATAATTAGAAAATATTCAGACTGTACAAGTCCAGTATTCAGAGGTAAATATAGTTCATTCTCAGTAGAGTCAGGGTAATTACTGTTCTACATGGGGGTTTATCAGAAATTTCCATCTTCTGCAAAATATATCTCTGCTTTTTTTACCTTTTCCTTAGAGTGCTTGAGAATTTCTCCTTTCTCATCATGGAACTTTTAAGATGATTTGAGAGATGGCACAAGGAATATTCCATCTTTAGTTTCCCATAGCTCCATAGCATTTCTGACAACCAATACAGAAGTATAGTTGGAAAAACCCATTCCAACTCTTAGTTGAAACAAAACCCTCCAACAAGTTCTTATATATATATATATATATATATATATATATATATATATATATATATAAAGGTTGGGATGGCCATGAAGCATGGAGAGTTCCAGAGAGAGGATTGTACTAGGATTGTACAACCACAGTCAGGAACAGAATTATTCCAGTCCCTTGTAAGTTTGATTTTGGAATAAAAGTTGAAATTTTTGGATTCCACCATGCAACAGGAAAGGAAGTGACCCTTGTACTCTTAAAAAAAATAAACCTAATGTATACCCCTTAAAAATATCTCTTGACTCAGCAGGATAATTCAAGATAGCTTCAGTCATTACTTAATTAATTGTAAAAGCAAAATATAATATACTACATGGAACATAGGATAATAGGCTTGGAAGGGACCTTGGAGGTCTTCTAGTCCAACCCCCTGCCTAGGCAGGAAACCCTACACCACTTCAGACAAATGATTATCCAATCTCTTCTTAAAAACTTCCAGTGTTGGAGCATTCACAACTTCTGGAGGCAAGTTGTTCCACTGATTAATTGTTCTAACTGTCAGGAAATTTCTCCTTAGTTTCTCTCCTTGGTAAGTTTCCAACCATTGTTTCTTGCCTTGCCTTTTGGTGCTTTGGAGAGTAGTTTGACCCCCATGTCTTTGTAGGAGCCCCTCAAATATTGGAACAGTGCTATCATGTCACCCCTAGTCCATAAGGTAAATTTTCACCAGAGTAAATGCATTAATCTGATGGAGAAAGCTTTTAATGACTACTGGAGGCATGGAGAGAGATTGCATCAGGGATGCTCTGGTTCTTCAAGTACCATTTGCTAAAAAATATTAAGTAGGAAGTTACTTTCAATACAGGTGATTTAGACTACATCAAGCTCATTCCTAAAACAATTAGATTAATGATTAGATCAGTGATGGCTATCACACTACATAAATTACATTAACTAACAACATTTGTTGTTTGTTAATGCTCCCAAAAATGGCCTGTGACATCAAAGATCTTTATTCTGTAACCACTTCATCTATCTTACAGCTGGTCAGACTTCTTATTTTTTTCACATAAGGATGTTTCTTTACAGATTCCCAAGACAGACTGAGTATCAATGGAAATAAATTGCTCTTCTAAGAATCATAGGAAGTGATAATAACACTTTGTACTGAATTGGTGAGGCCACATAGAATAGAATAGATAGAATAGAATAGAATTCTTGATTGGCCAAGTGTGATTGGACTTGGGAAGAAAAATAGAGGACATTGAGAAGATTTTCTGGGCATTTGGTCTAAATTGAAAAATATCAACATAATAGCTTTGTCATAATTTTGACTATAGAATAGAATTCTTTATGGCCAAATGTGATTGGACACACAAGGAATTTCTCTACGGTGCATAAGCTCCCAGTGTATATAAAAGATATAAGTGATGAATCATGATCATAGTCATCATAAATGCGTTCATCAAGAATCATAAGATACAACACAGTGATAGCCATAGGATACTAAATAAGCAATCAAAATCATACTAAGAAACTAATAAAACAATCTAAATTGCAAGATACAAGCAACAAGGTTATAGTCATAGCTAGGAGATAGGTAATAAGAAGGATGAGAAGAAGAATAGTAATACAGTCTTAGTAAATAGTTTGACAGTGTTGTGGGAATTAGTTGTTTAATGGATATATACTTAAAGGATCTATAAATATATATTTATAGATATATATTTATAGGAGATATAAGGTTCCTATGAAATTGTTGGATTCAAATAACACTCAAAGTCAAAATTCAATCTGGTTGATTTCAGCTTACTGTGCAATTTGAGCCATAGTTGGCTTGCAAACTATACTTAGAGCTTAGCATGGTGTGTGGGTGTGCTTGTAACCCAAACAATAATGGCGGAGAATTTCTGCTGTCCAAGGTTCAGAAATATCCAAATGCCCAATGAGAAGACTAAAATATCTCTATATTGAAACAGCGGGAATGTGTGATCTCAAGGAAGCAATTATTAGCCAGGACTGCAAACTTTTTCCTCTATTCAGCACTTTCTTGACAGTTAGCATGTCAAGTGGAGGCTTCCATAGCATACAGAAAGAACCAGACATTTTAATATTTTCATTTAATAGACTGGCACAATAATGCCAATGTTAAGGTTTGCTTTCCTATCCTTGTTATCAATAGGGAAGCTTAAACCCACATGCCAATCAGGCACATGAAAGCCAACATAAAGTGTTTCAAGTTGACCAGGCCAATTTTGACATAGATGATTTTAAAAACCCTTCTACTTTATCTCTCTGCTCACAAAAGTCAACAGTGAAAATAGAGTTCACTGCTCAAGTTTTAATAAATCTTTTCAAACAGGATGGATATGTACCCCCTTTGAATATTTATTTTCGGCCAGTCAAGATATGAATTTAAAGCTACCCATCCCATTCTTGAAGAATTTTGATCATGCCTTGCTTAGGATATCAGATTTTCAATAACTTATGTTAAATGTAACAATTTGAGGTGAGATAGGACATGAAAAAGGAGGTATTATCAACTTTTGAATAATAAGAAACCTATAAGTTTAGTCTTGGGAAACCATTTTTTTGCTGTATTGATATGGGATTAAGCTGTCCATACACAAAATTTTCTGTCTCTAGTAGGGCCCATGATTGATCTCTAGCAGACTTCCAGAGTTATCACATTTCAATTCCCAATCTTCTCAATCAACAAAGCCAGTGGTGAAAGATGTTGAAAAACATAGCTCAATGAACTACTTGGGCAATATCAGAAGTCAATGTTGGTCTTCATGACTCTTGTCCCATTCATAACAAGGTGTCATCTAAGCACCTGTGGTTCTTGCTGACGTCTCCTATTCAGTATAGAGACAAGTATCGTTCCCGGTTCTTAGTTACGTACCAAAGGCAGTTGCTGATGTATCATGTTCAAGTTGATGGAACTTGAGAGAGAGAAAAATCACTACTGACAGTTAGTTTCAGGGGATTTCCGTTGGCTCAATGTGAGCAGCTGTGAGCTGCATGAATAGTTGTGAGCACAAAGTCATGGATGAAATGTAGCTGAAGCAACATTTTCAGCCTCAAAATAGCCTCCTCCATTACCACCCAAGATGTGAGAAGAATCAGTAGAAAGCAATGTAGGAAAGACTGTGCAAGACCCTGTTGCAAAACAAAAAGGAAACAAGACCTGTCTGTGAAGGTTTTCAAATCATCTAGATCATGGCTGTTCCAAAGATGCTTTTCTAAAAGGCAACTGGACTTTCTTGGGTTTTTTTTCTTTGAAAATGTTGCACTTCTCATCCAGGAAGCTTCTTTAGTTCTAAGAATTTGGTGGGCAAATGTATAAATCCTTCTATTCTTCTTGGATGAGAAGCAAAACATTTTCAAAGAAAAAAAAAAAAAAATCTAGTTACCTTGTGGAAAAACTCATTTGGCAATATGTCATGATAAGTTGTGATGAGAGAGAGAGAGAAAGATGTCAAGATTTGTCATCTGTGGTCCATGGAGTAGACCAAGCTGCTTTGATCACAAGATATCAAGGCTCATCATCTTGATATAAGTACTCCAGAGAGTAAACCAAGCTACTTTGAAGAGTAGCTTTGTGGAACCAGCTTCCCCTGGAGCTATGATGGGCCCCTGACCTCCGCTCCTTCTGCCGCGGCCTAAAGACTTGGTTATTCGAACAAGCCGGCCTGGACTGAGGGGGTGGATTTAGTTTTAAATGTCGTGTGGATTGGGTTTTAACCATTGCATTTGGTCTTATTAGTTTAATTATTTTTTAATTCTTTTAACTTTTGTATTGGGTGTTTTTATGTGAGCCTCCCTGAGTCCCTTGGGAGATATAAGACCAATAAATAAATAAATAAATAAATAAAAGAAAGAAAGAAAGAAAGAAAGAAAGAAAGAAAGAAAGAAAGAAAGAAAGAAAGTGACAAACTTGTTCTAATAAGGTTTGTTGAAGTTGTTTGGCTCACCAGCCAGATGTAGGTGAAGTTCACCAGTGGACATCTGAGCAAAAGGCTCTTGACATATTAGGATTCTCACATTATTCAGATCCAAACAAGATGTTCCATTCTCTTGTGATTGTGTCACATATATACATGAAACAGAAGCAACAGCTAAAATCTCATTTCAGTCCATATGATAGGCACATCGTTCATAGCCCTTAAGATCAGTAGAAAAGTTTAGGGGTCATTAGGTCAGGCTACATGATACTCTTCCCTTGGCATCTGCCCTGTGAGATGGCTACCTCAAGCCATGCTATTGTTACACTACAAAATCCAATATTGGTTTTCTCCTCTTGGGAATATTTTGATATTCTACCTAAATTAGAATATCTATTGTGGATTCCTTGATGCTCTTAGAGCTTGGTAGTTTTCTTGCAGATGTTTCATTACCCAACTAGGCAGCAGCAGCATCACCTAACACTGATGATGTTGCCTAGTTGGGTAATGAAACATTTGCAAGAAAACTACCCAGCTTAGTGAGTACCAGAGACCCCATTGTTCAACCCTGAGCTACGAATAGTCTCTTCTATTCATATGCTACCTATGATCAGACCATCATGGTTGCATGCTCCACAAACTTCCACCAGTGGATAACACTGCTTAGAGACAGACAACCTTCACCCCTCTCCCCCATGTTTTAAATTTCAATTCCTACAAACTCTTGCCACTAAGAGTTGAAATTCAAAATATCTGGAAGGCATCAACCACTAGGCAATTCAATCAGAAGGCATCAGCGAGGCATCCAGGTTTAATTGTCCCAATATAAGGAAGATGTTGAAACTCTAGAAGGGATGGAAGGAAAAGCAACACAGATGATCAGGAGGCTGCAGGCTGAAACATATGAAGAACGGTTGCAGGAATTGGGTATGTCTAGTCTAATGAAAAGAAGGACTAGGATGACAGGATAGCAGTGTTCCAATATTTGGGGGGCTGCCATAAAGAAAAGAAGGTCAACCTATTCTCCAAAGCATCCTGAAAGCAGGACAAGAAACAATGGATGGAAACTAATCAAGGAGAGAAGCAATCTAGAAATAAGGAAGAATTTCCTGATAATTAGAACAATCAACCAGTGGAACAACTGGCCTTCAGAAGTTATGGTGCTCCAACACTAGAAGAGATTGCATAACCATCTGTCTGAAATGGTATAGAAGGTGGGTCCCTTTCAACTCTGTGATTGTTATTCTGCTTTTCCAAGACCTTGCAATTAATACCCAACAATAAGGTTTTTGAAGCAATGCGACTTTTTTTTAAGTTGCCCAACTTCTTATGGTAAAACCTCTTCTTCTCATTTTTAGCTAAAACAACCCAGTAACTTGCTGCTCTTCAAAAAAAAATAACAAACATTGCTGCTCATTTAGAATAGAATAGAATAACAGAGTTGGAAGGGACCTTGGAGGTCTTCTAGTCCAACCCCCTGCCTAGGCAGGAAACACTACACCACTTCAGACAAATGGCTGTCCAACATCTTTTTAAAAACTTCCAGTGTTGAAGCACTCACATCTTCTGGAGGCAAGTCGTTCCACTGTCAGGAAATTGATTATCAGATTATTTATTTATTATTATTTTCTGCTGTCCACAACCCCCTATTATTTTCAAGATTGCTTCATTTTACTAACATTGTTGCCCGTGTTGTTCTGTTAATCCACAGAGCCATCCAATTTTTTGGTTTGTTTGTTTGCTTTTTTATTTGTTTTTTATTGTGTCTCCATCTGACTTTAGAAATGTAGCCGCTTCAAATATTTTGAAGGGTAAGAAGACAGGCATAAATTAATGCTGTGGGTATTTTTATACTTCCTTCTCAGCTAAAAGAAAAAAAACCCACAGAGAAACCATGAACAACCATGAAAAGTCAGAAAGAAAAGATATTTCAAAGACTAAATGAAAACTAACTGAAGCAAGTAGGATTTGGCATTTTTTTCTAAGAATCAAAGAAATAGGATCAGTTAAAAATAAGCAGTGAATCTCTTGCAAAACTCATAAAATGGTGATTTTCCACCTGCCCAACAAGCCTTCACAATTAGTGGTGCCCTTCAGAAAATGTAATGTAAACAGGTTCATAATGAAATGATCCAAGCTCCACATTAAACTAACTACTGTCCTAGAATAGACTACAATAGAGACATGGTCAGACTATTGACCATGGTATTCTGCCTTGATCTATACAGTCCTGGTTGGGGAATTCTGGGGATTGAAGGTCACACATCTTCAAGTAGCCAAGGTTGCAAGGCACTTATCAATGGAACTACTTGCCTCTAGAAGTTGTGAATGCTCCAACACTGGAAGTTTTTAAGAAGAGATTGGACAACCTTTTGTCTAAAATGGTATAGGGTTTTTTGCCTGAGCAATGGGTTGGACTAGAAGACCTCCAAAGTTCCTTCCAACTCTGTTATTCTATTCTGTTCTGTTCTGCAGCCTCCTTTCAAAGCCACCCAAGCTGAAAAAACATCATAGTTTAGCCATCAACATTCCCAGAATTATACATGCTACCTGATCTTCACTGCTAAAAGAAACAGTTTGCAAGTCTTGTAAACCCCATCTTTTCTCAACCACAAAGCCCTCCAGATGATTCTAGGACATTCTCAACCACTCTCAGGGGCTTTCATGACTGAGGAGAGATTAGATATGAGTCATCTTCTTTGCAGTCCAACACCATCATCTTATAATCCTAGTTCACATGGCATGTTAGACAGACTACAGATAGTTCTCAACTTACAACCATAATTAAGCCCAAAATTTATGCTGCTAAGTGAGACATTTGTTAAATGAGTTTTGCCCCATTTTATGACTTTTCTTGCCACAGTGGTTAAGTGAATCATTGCAGTTGCACGTGGTTGTTAAGTGAATCTTGGCTTCCCCCTTTAACTTTGCTTGTCAGAAGGTCGCAAAAGGGGACACTGCAACTGTCATAAATATGAGTCAATTGCCAAGTATCCAAATCTTGGTCACATGACCATGAGGATGCTGTAATGGTCATAAGGGTGAAAAATGGTCATCAGTTACTTCTTCAGTGATGTTGTAACTTCGAAATGGTCACTAAATGAACTGTTTTAAGTTGAGGGCTACCTGTATAGCAGTGTTCTTTAACAACCAAGTTCAGACAGCACCAAGGACTCCACAGTTCAACCCTGAGCTACAAATGTTCTTTTCTATTAATGGTATTTCTCAACTTTGATGGCTTGGAGAAGTGTGAACTTCAAGCAAATTGACGTCCACAATCTTCAAGTTGTCAACGTTGAGGAACACTTTGGTTGGAAAAGATGATTAAGCACCATATAAAGTTAGAGCCAGAAATATTTCTGTTAGGTATATAATACCACAAAGCTATGATAAAGGGACTATATAATTAATGGGTCATGCCCCTGTTGGAATCTGATTCTGAGGGGGAGGTCGAGCAGCTGACAGAGAGTGGGAGTGTGGCTCCAGTGGCTGTGGAGGAATCTGGGGAAGGGCACAGTCCAGCTGAGCATTCAGAAGAAGACCCAGGGCCACCTCCTCTTCATCCTAGGACACACAGGGAGGAACGGAGAAGGGAGCAGTGTGGGTTACATGGGAGGAAAGAGCCCTGATTCCCTTCATTAGCTGCAGCTGAGAAAACGGGATTTAAAAAGGGCGTTTGCACACAGCACCTTGCTGGAAGCAAACCGTGTATTATCTTTGTCAAGTTTTATCTGGGTTCTGGTTATCTTTTGAACTCTGCAATTCCTTATCCTGCCCTGTCTCATTAATTGCTGCAGGGTGGTTTGTGTTGGTTTTTATTTATAATTTATATGTACTTTGGGGTCGGACTGAATTTCTTCCCTTTAAAAACTGTTCCAGCCGATGATAACTGGACATTGGGGGCCTAGTTGGAGGAATTAAAGGGACTTTACCTACTTTTGTGACTTCGTTGCTTTTGTGCCATGCCCCGGTCATCACACAGTGCTACATATACTGACAGCAGCAAGAATTGTATTTGCACAATATTGGGAAAATGAGAACACCCCACCAGATGAAAGCATAGTTCAGAAAATATTGGATTGTGCAGAGATGGATAGCCTGACATTGAAAATAAAAGTTAAAGGAGAAAGAGATTACTACTCAACATGGGATAGGTTTTATCAATGGTTAGAAATAAGACGTAGAAGTTAGATGAAGGAAGATTATTGTTATGTGCATGTAAAAGGTTAACATTGTCTATGACTATAAGCATGCTAGTATAATGAACATGATCATAAATAAGCTAATATAACTATTAATATTACTATAATTATGTATATTATTATCATTATTATTACATCTGTGGCTTTTTTGGTAAAATGAAATGCCTGGACAATACAATATTTCTATATAAGTAAAAATACTATTAAAAAATGTTGAGGAACACTGGATTAGACTAGGCTAACATGGAGTCAGGTGGTTGTTGCTGGTTTTCTTGAGCTTAGAAAAACTCCATGGTGCTTACACCGAGTTTAATCCATATGTAATCTCAACCCTTTCCTAGAATCACAGAATTACTATGTTCATGCCACAAAGCGAGCCAAGGGCCTAATTTTCACGATTTATCAAGCTACAGAACAACTAACTAGTGTTAAATCTAAGGAAGATGAATACAGTATGAGAAAGCAATAGCTAGGTTGGTTACTACGTCAATTAAAGTCATTGCATCAAGACAGCCAAAGAGTTGGAAAGGGACTTTTCAAAAGTGTCTAAGTGACTTTTCAAAAGTGTCTAAGTTGCTGCTTAGAAGAATCAAGTGTTCATTGTTTTTTCTTCTAACTATTATGGGGGTGGGCAAGATAACTCTTGTTTCTATATATTTTTAAAGAGTTTTCCTTTCAACTGTCCTAAGTAGCTCCATGGAATTCATTGTTTAATCCGTTTTTTTTTAAATCAGCAAAGTCTTTCTGAAGAAAGGTCAGTATTGAATCCTACCAAGGAATACAGGGTCCCGCACCCTCAAACCCCACCTGGCTTTCTCTGCAGCTGTGTAGGCAAGGAGGGAAACTCCCAGTTCTAAAATTACACTTTTTCTCTTGCAAAGAGCAAATCAGAAACTCGAACGAGGCTCACAAACATCTCCAGAAAAGGAAGCGAAACTGTGAAAGGGCCACTGACTCAGGAAAGGAAGGGTGCCTGAAGAAGAGGGAGCAAACATGTTCTTTGCTACGTGGCACAACCGAAAAACACATTTCTTTTTTTTAAATCCCACCACAATATTTTGTTCCATGCTTTGCACATCAAAAAAAACGAATTCATCTCTTGGTCTGCAGTGAAGAGATTGGAAAAGGGGACATGAACGAAGGTTTGAGGTCACGTCTACCTTGTGAGAATCGAAGTAAATCACTTTTATATTATGACCTTCTGGTTTATCTTAAGAATGTATAGGGTAACTCCATGGGACGTTGACATGCTGCAATGAAATGCATTAGCACAAGCATGGTGTCTTTATTTAACCAAAATCAATGGGCGTTTTGTCCCCATTCATAGAAAATTAAATTACTGGATAGTTGTAGCAACCTCAACAGCTTTCCTTTGAGTCAATGGCTCTGTTGAACTGGCCTCACTCACTGTGGCAGCCATTTTGTGACCAGAGAAGCCACCCTAAAATAGGAACACGCCTGAATTATGTTCTTCAGGTCCTCGATGTGCCCCCAAAACGTATTGCCCCCTTTATTCGTCAACCAAAATGACACATCCAAGCACATCATGAGAGAGTAATTGTAAAGTCCAGAAGCTCACTATGTGGCCCTTCCTCAATTTAACCAGGGCTGTGGCCTGTTCACCTGATATCCCGGAAGGACAAAACCAGAGGAATCAATATCTACTGTCTCTTAGGACTTGGTTGGAAGAGGAAGGAGAAGGAAAGAGCAGCCCAAGAGGTCTTCAGAAGTTGCAAGGGCATCTGTGTAGGCTTCAGAGGTTGTCCGGCTGTGTTAATTTCAGCCATCCTTGCCTGGAAATTATCTTCCCTCCAACACTGAGTATCCCAATAACCTAAAATAACCTTTTTGTACCTAAAAGTGGAGGTACAATTTAAAGAATATGGAGCATAGAATAATAGGTTTGAAAGGGATCTTGGGGTCCAACATCCTGCACAAGCAAGAAACCCTATACTATTCCAGACAAATTGCTATCCAATCTCTCCTTGAAACCCTCCAGTGATGGAGCACCCATAACTTGTAAAGACAAGCCTTTCAGTTATTAATTTTTCTTACTGTCAGCAAATTTCCTTAATTCTAGGATGGATCTGTCTTTAATGATCTTCCATCCCTTATTTCTTCTCTTGCCTTCAGATACTTTCAAGAATATGCTGACCCCCTCGTCTCTGTGACAGCCCCTCAAATACTAGAAGGCTATCATATCACCCCTTAGTCCTTCTCTTCGATGGAAGTAGGTATGAATGGTATGTAGGTTGGTATGTGTTCTATGTTGGAATTAGATACGTATGAACATCCCAATACATCTAAAAGTAGAGATACATTTCACTTTCCATTTTATTGTATCCCATCCTCTGCCAGATTATTCATTTTTATTCTGTGAAGAATGCAGATGTTGTGGTTGGATTCTGGCTTGTACCCAAGGAAGGTATTTCTTGGGTGTGGGAAGTATATTTATCCTCTGCTCATTTTCCTCCTTAGCAGTTTCCCAACCCCAGGAAGATAGATCTGATACCGTCTTTCCTAACTTTACAGGACCAGGCAAGAAATCCTTACTCTCCCTGACATTTTTAAGTTGTTAACACCACCATATATTATGTGCTGTGGAGATTTTTAATGAGTTTCATTTCTGCCTTAGAAAATATTATACCTGTGTGAAGCTGGATTGAGCCAATTCAAATATACAGCTTAATTCAGTTTAGGCCACTGACTTGAACATACTAGTCAGTCTGGACAACTGGATTTAAGTGCACCTGTCCAGAAGATCTTCCTTCTTAAAAAGAAGGGAAGGAAGAAATCTAATTGATTAGATTGATCTGATCTGAATCAGTTTGCTCTGATAAATCAATCAGATGGATGGATGGAAGGAAGGAAGGAAGGAAGGAAGGAAGGAAGGAAGGAAGGAAGGAAGGAAGTTTTGGATAGATGGATGGATGAGTGGGTTGATGGGTGGAAGGAAGTTTTGGATAGATGGATGGATGGGTGGGTGGAAGGAAGTTTTGAATAGATGAATGGATGTCTAAAATGGAAGGAAGGAAGGAAGGAAGGAAGGAAGGAAGGAAGGAAGGAAGGAAGGAAGGAAGGAAGGAAGATCAGAGAGTAGGAAGAACACAAATTAGGGGAAGAAAAGAGGAGCATATTACTTTAATAGATAAAACTGTACAAATGACAACATTATACACATCTAAACCATTCAGGGGGATAGTTTGGAACATTTCAGGGTGATTATTGGAAAGTAAACTTGTTTTGGCAAGAGGGACTTGAAAATATGGAACTTTTATGCATCTCCACTCTACGATGAATAAACAAAGTCAGATACTTTTTAAATGCCAAGAACTGAAGCATAGTCACAACATCATCCAACTAATCAGAAATGTTTGCATTTACAGAAAATTGAGGAAGTTAAGACTATTAACCGCTACATTTACCTCTTGGCCAATCAAGTGAAGCATGTTGTGTTCAGGCTCAGATACAACTTCATATTATTTATGGTTGTTTTTAGTATTTATTTGTTTCATCTCTTTTTTTCAGATTTAAGGCAGATCTTCAAAATACACTATATGATGATCTTTTGGAAGGCAAATTCTTCAAAGCTTCAATCCGTTGAATTCTCCGTTCGGTTTGGCTTTTTTTTAATGCCAAATGTTTATTGAAAATGTTTGTTTAATAAAACTAGTGTGCATACACCATCTGTCTGTTTCTATATTTTTCACTGCTTTATAAAACTTGATTGATGAATATTACTGCATTTACTGTGAGTCTAGTTGTTATGTATTCCTCAATAAAATAAGTGGCTTCTTTTAATAAAATAAATAGCTTTTAGCTTTAAAAAATAAAATAAAATAGCTTCTTCCAAGAAAATAAATAGCTTTTTTTCTGATAATCCTGTTGGGCCTAAACTTGTCCCTTAGATTTTTTTTAAAGTTAGTCTGAGATGTATAAGCAAAAGATATGCAACCAAAAAAAATTATTACCAGCACTTTCCATTAACTTACGAAACTCAAAACTGTCTCAAATTCTAAAGAAATCTGAGAATGAGGTAGGGTTGGGTCTTTTTCATAATGGAACGCAACTTTCAGGAAACTGACAAGTGGCTATTTTCACAAAATGTTAGCCTGTTCTAGTATTACGGAAATTTTTTTTTTAAGTCACAGTCGGAAAAAGAGAACCTATATTCTTTCATTTTTAAAAAAACAGAGAACATGTTGTTCAGGCAACATTTCATAGGAAATTGATTTTCAAATTTCTTGAAATAATTTTACCTAGCCACAGATTGAGAAGCTTGAGAAAAAGAAGAAAAGAACGATAAAAGAACTTGTTTGTGTTCAAGACAACAAAATGTGTATTTAGTCAGAAACTTCAAGCAGTAAGCTAGAGCACAGTGAATTAAACAAGATAGATTTCCTACCCAAAATTGAACCCGATATGTTGGAAATGCAAAAAGACATCAGGAACCTTCTTTCATATGTGGTGGTCATGTTCTAAAACAAAGAAATTTTGGAGTAAAATAAGGATCTGGCTGCAAGCAATAATTGGTTTAAAAATAGAACTTAAGCTTGAAATGTTCTTACTAGGGATAAGTAGAGGTGATTACAAGAAAGACATTGAATATATAATAATATACATATTGACAGCAGCTAGAATAACATACCCCCAAAATTGGAAATCAGAGAGTAGTCCCACAGATGATATGATTATAAAAAAAATTATGAATTGTGCAGAAATGAATAAACTTACAATGGAATTGCAGGAGAAGGAAGAAAAAGAATACTATACAGTCTGAGGAAAATGGTATGTTTGGTTAGATAACAGGAATAAAAGACAATGCAAAATGTAAATGTTATATATATATATATATATATATATATATATATATATATATATGAAAAGTTGATGCCATAAATTACTGCAAAAATTGTAAATATGATTTGTTTTTAAAAGTGTAAAATTTAATAAAATTTATTTTTAAAAATAAAAATAAAATAAACAAGGTAGATTTCAGATTGTACCTGTTCAATTGCTAGAATAAAGAATGGAGAAAAAACTGAATAATGTAAAATAGCAACCCAGTGTGCTGTATCAACAGCAGGTTTATTTCAAATAATATCCCACCAAATAAAGTGAAGTTTTTTTGTTAAGATTACTAATGTTATTTTAGCCCCTTCTATTCGCTTTCACCATTAATATTAAAGTGTCTTTAAGCATGCAACTAATATCTTCTGTTTTTTTATTCCTGCTTCATACCAAAGAAAAGCAAATTCATGATTAACAAATCTGCAACGATCATTGTATTCAACATCTAGAATGAAAGGCATTTGAGGGTCTATAAAATGCAATTGTTCTCTTAATTTTACAGCAACTTTTTAATGATTGCCAGTAAGGAAAGTGTTTTGAATAGAAGGATTTGGGGTTTTATTCAGAGTTCAGAAAAATGTCTAAAAATGAGAAGATGGAACCATAGAAGGTCCATATGACTAGATTCAATACTTTTTTAACAACTGAGCTAGTTCTACTGTACAGTATATTAACACTTCATGGATATATTTTTAGTTTTTCAAATATCACTCATTTAATCATTATTCTGTACATTCTCTTCCAGTTTTAGTAACATTGTTCTGTTTTGGGTTACACTATCTTCTACTGTCATATTTACCAGTAAAATACATGAGTTGTCGCCAAACTGAGATGATAAAGTAATAGAGGGTTTATCTGGGTAGATTTAATAATAATCATTATATAAGTAGTACCGATAATAATATTGGTGCCTTGGATACAATCCCAAACACCTGGAGCACCATTTGAACAACATTTCCAAATGGTTTCCAGCGTGAAGGTAGACTAGAACCTGGGTTTTCTCAATGTCTACCCAACATTTTTAACACTAGGTCATCCCGATTCTTGGGCTGAGAAGGAAGGATTGCCCCAAAGAGCTTCCATGATGGGGCAGGAAGGATGAAACTAGATTCTACTTGGTGTCAGTCCAACACCTTCACAATTGGATCACCTTGATTCTTGAAGAGAGTGAGTGGTGGTCTTAAAGTCACTCTGGGAACTTCTGTGACTGAAGGAAGACCATGAGTTCTGGTCCAGCTCATGATAGCAATCTTCCAATATCGCAGGGGCTGCCGCAAAGAAGAGGGAGTCAAGCTATTCTCTAAAGCACCTGAGGGCAGGACAAGAAGCAATGGGTGGAAACTAACCAAGGAGAGAAGCAACCTAGAACTCAGGAGAAATTTCCTGACAGTGAGAACAATTAACCAGGAGAACAACTTGCCTCCAGAAGTTGTAAATGCTCCAACACTGGAAGTCTTTAAGAAGAGATTGGATAACCATTTGTCTGAAGTGGTATAGAGTTACCTGCCTAAGCAGGTTGGACTAGAAGACCTCCAAGGTTCCTTCCAACTCTGTTATTCTATTCTATTCTATTCTATTCTATTCTATTCTATTCTATTCTATCTACTCTATTCTACTCTACTACTCTACTCTACTCTATTCTCTATCTAGTTTACATCTACAGTCACAGGAGACCAGAATCCTATTCTATTCTATTCTATTCTATTCTATTCTATTCTATTCTACTCTACTCTACTCTATTCTACATTCTATTCTACTCTCTACCCTCCACTCCACCCTATTCTATCTCATTTATTCTACTACTATTCTATTCTATTCTATTCTACTCTATTCTACTCTACCCTACCCTACCCTACTCTACTCTAATCAATCAGTTTATTACAGTCATAGACCGGAGACCAGAATCCTATTCTATTCTATTCTATTCTATTCTATTCTATTCTATTCTATTCTATTCTGTTCCATAATCACCAGAGCAGACTGGTTCTCTGACTTTGACACAAGAATAATTGAATAAAATGTGATTAGTCTTATTTGAGATTCCAGCCTGTATATTATATTTTGTAGTGTTTTTTTAAAACCAGGAAGGGCTCAGGTGCTCCCTTTAAAGCAGATATGGAAGGCTGATACCTTAATATAAATCTGCAATAATTGTTCCATAATTCCCTAATAATGATCATTCAAGATTTCACTCATCTAATAAATAAACTTATGGGGGGAGGGATGAGAAGAGCTCTCTCTTCCTCCACAAAAGCATCAAATTAATCAACATCATGTCTGCCATCCAGATTCCTAAATATTCAGGACATCCCTGAATTAGGACACACAAAGTAGAGCAAACAATGAACAGGGCTTGGCTGGTTACTGTTGAAAATATGTGTTTTAAAATGGTGTGCTTCTTTAGAGTTTTCCATACCTTTATTTAAGGATTTAGGCCAAATCATGATTTATTCCTGGTCATTACAGGCAAATGAAACTCTTAGGAACAGTGGCAATATCTGGCAATGACAAGGAATACCAAGAGAGAGAGACCAGTAGTGAATAGAGGTTCTCCAGATGTTGGTGTACAGCCCTCCAAAATCTCATTGTCTGTGATCTGACTCTAATCCAGGAGTCCCCAAACTTGGCAACTTTTAAGACTAGTGGACTTCAACTCCCAGAATTCTGGGAGTTGAAGTTCACAAGTCTTACAGTTGTCAAGTTTGGAGACCTCTGCTCTAACCTATCAAAGAGAAAGATTGGAGGGGGACATGATAACTCTCTTCCAGTACTTGACAGGTAGTTATGGACTAGAGGAAATCAACATTATCCAAAGCAAAAGAGGGCAGGACAAGAAGAAATGGGTGGAAGCTTGTTAAAGAGAGAAGTAAGGAGTAACTTTTCTGATAGGGAGAACAATGAATCAATGGAATAGATTCTCTCCAGAAGTTGTGTTGGAGGTTTTCCAAAGAAGATTGGAACAACTGTTTGATCAGGATGGTATAAGGTCTCTTGCCTTGAGTAGGCGGTTGGTCAAGAAGATCTCCTAGATCCCTTCCAGCCCTATAATTCTATGTTCTATGATTGGTGGGACCATCAAACAACAGTCTTCTCCTGCCACCTAGTTCTTTCTTTTTTCCACCCTCATTTCAATCGTGAGTCAACAAATTGAAACCACCTCGCCACTTTCCACTACAGTGGAAAACCAAGTTCTAATAGATACGTGTCTCTTTGCCTCCCCTTACAATCTGCAGATGTTGTGGCCGCTGTCCAGAAATTCACCCCCACCCCACCGCAAATGAAGCATTTTCTGTTTGTGAGTCTCACACCGTTGTTAATACTACTAACTGGCAGGAAACCAGACTCCCTAGCTGGCAGATGTCTTCTAAAAATAGGAGACCTAGAAAACCATTTTTTCCACGTCATTCCAATCACTTTGTTGGTTCTGTGCTCTCCACGCTGAGTGGTTTACTCCATCTGTTTCCAGCTTCCTGCCTTCTGGGCAGTTTGGACCACCAGTCCCATCCTCCTCAGCCAGCATGTCCAAGGATCGGGAGTCATAAGAATTTATCAATCAACAGACATCCTGAGAATAGTTACGTTGCACGGTGAAAAATATGTTTTTAAATTTCAAATTTAATAAAATTTATTAAAAAAGAAAAAGCATTGCACGGTGAAAAATAAAGCATTGTTTTATCTATTTGATGTAGGGTCTCCTGCTCAAGCACAGGGTCAGACTAGAAGAACTTCAAGCACCCTTCTGACCCTATTACACTACGCTCTGTGATCTCTCCACGTTTAAAAAGGATACAGCCACCTTCTTTCATTTTGTGGATTAAACTGTTCGCTGGATTTGTGAATTGATCAGGGTGTCATTTCTACTACTTCTTCTGTTTTTGAAAATTGCCATTTGAGCAGGGAAGAAAGGTTGTGTTTTTCACTGGATTTTGTTTTTTATTTTAACTCCTGTCCCCAAGCCTTAGAAACAGAAGGAATCACACTTGCATCCTGCATGACTGTCAACTATTATGCTGTTTTCTTATTTTTTTAAATCATAGTCTTTCTGTTTCTCCAAAATGGTGGACAAATCTGAGGGGCGCAAAAGACTCGGGACATTTAACATTGAAGATACTTTGTGGGGGGCTGAGGGTGTCAAAATTAGGCAGCCCACACCAAATGTGTCCACAGGATGGGTCAAAAAAGACAAGAGGACCACCACAGTCACAGAATCAAGATCACATGTAGCGTTGATATTGCTTTATAAGGCCTTGGTAAGGCCACACTTGGAATCCTACATCCAGTTTTGGTCGCCACGATGTAAAAAAGACATTGAGACTCTGGAAAGAGTGCAGAGAAGAGCAACCAGGATGATTAGGAGAGTGGTCATAAAACAGGGCAAATTTCACTTCACAAATGTTTTACTTAACAACGGAAAGTTTGGGCTCAATTATGGTTGCAAGTCAAGGACTATCTGTATTGTCAGACCAGAAGTCTATATCCGTGATGGCGAACGTGTGGCATGTGTGGCATGTGGAGCCATTTTTGCGGGCATGCGAGCCCCAGCCAAACTTACCTGCACTGCATATGCATGTGTCATGCACAGTGCAGGTACGGGGGGGGGGGTGTTGTGCATGCATGCGCAGGGGGGCCGGGGCGCATTGCCTTCTGGGTGCTGACACGTGAGCACCAGAGAGTGCGCACAATTTTCGGCATGGGAGCCCAAAAAGGTTAGCCACCACCTGTCTATATTATGGACCAAGTAAATAAGAAAACCAACACACCACTGAATTTGGGAGTAATTCATTTTAGAAAGTCGTTTTCGGAACCACCAAAAGATCGCAGCTGAATGCATTTTGCCAAGAAATAAATATTTCTAAATTTATTGGTGAGGAAAACTGGTTTGGGAAAAAAAATAATAAACCTAACAGGAGAACTATTCCAAATTACTACAGCATAAAACATTGCAGAAAAGCAAACCAGAACTCTATGTTATGGACCATATAAATAAGCCCCCCCCCCCAAAAAAAACCAAATGAATTACTGAATTTATTTAGCAATTTATTTTAGAAATGCACTTTTAAAATGATGACAAGTTTGCAGCCAAAGGCTTTTTTCTTTCCCTGCAAACAATAAGTATTTCTAAACTCATTGGTGGTGGTGGTGGGGGAAACAATTTGGGCATTTGCTGTAGGTGACTTTAATATAAGCATCATATCAGGAAATAAAGAGTGAACTAGAAAGAGAACTGGCTTAAGAGAAACAGGTCATGGTTAAATGAAATTACACATTGTTGAATAGAACTGAAGCCGGAATTGTTTTCTTTTGGGGATTATTAAGGAAAATATCCTAAAAAGATAAAGTATTTGATTTTACACATAACCACAGCAGCGAGAATTGCACTCGTGCAATGCTGGAAAATGGTCACTATACCCACAGATTGTTTAGTAATCCAAAAGATTTTAGATTGCACAGAAATGGATAAGCTCACTTTAGAGTTAAAGGACAAGGAAGACTCGGAATATTACACAGTTTGGGAAAACTGGCATCAATGGATAGATAATAGGAATAAGAAATGGACAGATTAGAAGAAGATATAGATATGTATACGAATAACTAGAAATGTATGGAAATGTCTGTATATAAGCAAGATATTTTAGTACTGTCAAAGAAGATTGAGATTTATAAAAAGTTATTTTTAAATTTACTTGTATTTTAATGTTTCAAATTTCAATAAAGATTTTTTTTGTGCGGGGAGAGAAACAGGTCATTTTTAGGCTGGCTGCTTAGGAGTAAGCAAAAGCAGAGGTTTTTCAGTACTCTTCCAAAATGCTTTCAATAAAACTGTACAGGTAGTCTCAACTTACAACCTGTTTGTTTAGTGACTTCAAATTTACAACGGGACTGAAAAAAAAGGGACTCATAAACATTTTTCACACTTAAAATTGCTGCGGCATCCCCTTGGTCACATGACCAAAATTCAGGTGCTTCACGCTGGTTCCTATTTATGACGGTCGCCATGTCATGTGATTCCCCTTTTGCAAAATCAACAGGGAAGATGGATTCGCTTTAACAACGGCAATGATTCACTTAATAACTGTGGCAACAAAGGTCATGAAATGGGGCAAATGAACTGCGGTGGCGCAGTGGTTGGAGTGCCGTACTGCAGGCTACTTCTGCTGACTGCCAGCTGCTTGCAATTTGGCAGTTCGAATCTCACCAGGCTCAAGGTTGACTCAGCCTTCCGTCCTTCTGAGGTGGGTAAAATGAGGGCAAGAGGCTGACTCTGTAACCTTAGAGTGGGCTGTAAAAGCACTGTAAAGCTGTATGTAAGTCTAAGCACTATTGCTATTGCCCTTCCTTCCTTCCTTCCTTCCTTCCTTCCTTCCTTCCTTCCTTCCTTCCTTCCTTCCTTCCTTCTTTCACTCTGCCCACTGCCAGGAGTTCAACTCTGACCTGCTCAAGGTTGACTCAGCCTTCCATCCTTCCAAGGTGGGTAAAATGAGTACCCAGATTGTTGGGGGCCAGAGGCTGATTCTGTAAACCTATATTATTATTATTATTCCATATATTATTCCATCTTCGAATGACAATAAGAGCTGAGGTAGTGCAGTGGTTAGAGTGCAGTACTGCAGGCTACTTCTGCTGACTGCTGGATGCCAGCAGTTCGGCAGTTCGATCCTGACTGGGTCAAGGTTGACTCAGCCTTCCATCCTTCTGAGGTCAGTAAAATGAGGACCCAGATTGTTGGGGGCAAGAGGCTAACTCTGTAAATTGCTTAGGGAGGACTGTAAATCACTATGAAGCAGTATCTATTCTATTCTATTCTACTCTACTCTATTCTATTCTTATTCCTCTATTCTATTCTATTCTTATTCCTCTATTCCATTCTATTCCATTCTATTCCATTCTATTCCATTCTATTCCATTCCATTCCATTCCATTCCATTCCATTCTATTCTATTCTATTCTATTCTATTCTATTCTATTCCCTATTCTATCCCATCCCATCCCATCCCCCTGGTGGCACAGTGGTTGGAATGCAGTATTGAAAGCTAACTCTGCCCACTGCCAGAAGTTCAATCCTGACTAGTTCAAGGTTGACTTAGCCTTCCATCCTCCCAAGGTGGGTAAAATGAGGACCCAGATTGTTGTTAGGGGCAAGAGGCTGACTCTGTAAACTGCTTAGAGAGGGCTGGAAAGCACTGTGAAGCAGTGTATAAATCTAAAGGCTATTGCTATTAACAAAGTCTCGCTTAGTAACAGAAGTGTTGGGTTTAATTGTGGTCGTAGTGAAGGAGACCCAGAAACCATAAAACTATAAACTGACACCCTCCCTCCTCCTTAAAAGCCTTGATAATGGCATTCTGGGTGGTTTCAAATCAAGCTTGGACCCGCACTGGTTTGGGATTCCTGCTCTAGGCAGGGAGACCTCTAACACACACACCCCAACACTAGGATGCTGTGTCAGATTAATTCAATTCCTGTCCTGTGTTCCTTCTTTCCAGCTCTGTGATTTCATTTCCATTTTAATTATATTACATTTTACACTGCACCTCTACCTGGCCTATATTTTTACAGGGCTATAAGTCACAGTAATATAAGCTTTTCTTTTTCCCCCAAGGCAGTTTTTCTTTTACCGTTATGTGGGATTTGTCATTGTTCAGGAGGGTTGTATTTTATGGATAATTGGGGTGCAAATGCCAGGAAGAAGGTGATAAGTATAAAGCACAAGTATATCTTCAAGAATGTCTCCTCCTGAATATTACTGCTTGAACTTGGAGATCCATTATGCCCTGAGAATTTTAAACACAAAATCATACCCATGGGGTGATAGTTCAGTTGGTCTGGATAAAATAATTCTTTGGCTGTTGTTTTGAAATCTGTGAGGATAGGATTGGATAGGATAGGATAGGTTAGATTTGGTTAGGATAGTTTAGATTAGGTTAGGATAGGTTAGGATGGGATGGGATGGGATGGGATGGAATGGGATGGGATGGGATAGGATGAGATTGATGATAAAAACTGCAGAACCAGGAAGAAGGGGAAGAGTTAAAGAGTTAAGAAATAGTTATTTAAAAACCCAGAAGACTGATAGACATAAGAATAAGAACATATAAATAGAATATAAGGAGAGAAAATTAGATTAAATAAGAATGGGAGGGAGGAGTACATAGGGAAGAGAGAGAGATGATAGATAAATTAGATGGATGGATGGATGGATGGATGGATGGATAGGTGGATAGGTGGATAGGATAGATGGATAGACAGACAGACAGCAGACAGATAATGATAGATTAGAGAAAGCGATGGATAGATGATAGATAATAGACAGACAGACAGATAGCTAGACAGATAGACAGAACAACAGACAGATAGATAAGAGAGGGAGAGACAGATGATAGGATAGATAGATAGACAGACAGACAGGCAGGCAGGCAGGCAGGCAGGCAGGCAGGCAGGCAGGCAGATTATAGAGAGATGAGAGAGACAGATAGAAGATGGTAGCTATAGATAGACAGACAGATAGGCAGCAGTGCAGCACAGAAACCAGATTTACCTTATCACAACAAATGTGATCTAGATCCACAACAGAAAAAAACTCAGAGAAAATAAGACTAAAGCAGGGCATCCCTCCGTGTTTGTTCGATAGGCCCCTCTCAGGAATTAATCCCTCCTTGGTGGCGAGCAGGGATTGTCCACGGGGTGGGCCAGCTCCCCTCCCCAGCAGGCACAACCTCTGGAAATGGCCGTTCCATAATATTAATTGATTTATCTACCCGGAGACCCAGAATGCAACATCAAGATTTGTGCTCTTGGTATCTTTCAGGAGAAGGGAGGCTCACGAGATCCCTCTGGGGGTTGTTATGTCACATTACAGCAAGTCAAGAAAATCTAAAATAGGGCAACCTCCATGGGTTGTTTTTTTCTTGGTTTTTTTTTTTTTAATTATTGATTGCATTGTAATTTCTTGGTTTGATTTGTTCAGATTCACCCAGAGTCACTGAGGGTCAGGCAGATATGAAAATAAATTAAATTAAAAAATAAAACTTAAGTTAGTTTAATTAAACTGGACAGTTGACTCTATCCAGTGTGGTCCTTTTTAGTTCCATTTACAGCGACCACATTTCTGGTCCGACAGCCCTTGTAACCACAAGGTGAGGCTGTTCTCAAAGCCCCCAAAGGCAGGACAAGAAGCAACAAATGGAAACTAATCAAGGAGAGAAGCAATCTAGAAATAAGGAGAAATTTCCTGACAGTGAGAACAATTAATCAGTGGAACAACTTGCCTCCAGAAGTTGTGAATGCTCCAACACTGGAAGTTTTCAAGAAGGGATTGGATAACCATTTGTCTGAAGTGGTGTAGGGTTTCCTGCCTAAGCAGGGGGTTGGACTAGAAGACCTCCAAGGTCCCTTCCAACTTTATTATTCTATTATTCAGTCTAGGAGCTTCATTCACTGATCGTAGAACACAGGATAATAATAGGATTGAAAGGGACCTTAGAGGTCTGGTAGACCAACCCTTTTTCTCGGGTAATATCACACTACTAACTAGGGCATACAAAACATTTGCCAGACCAATACTCGAATACAGCTCATCAGTCTGGAACCCATATCACGTATCTGATATTAGCACAGTCGAGAAAGTCCAGAAATATTTCACTAGAAGAGTTCTCCACTCCTCTACTCGTTGCAGAATACCTTATGCCACCAGAACTATGCCGCCTTCGTTCCGATCTAAGTATAGTATATAAAATCATACATTGCAATGTCCTACCGGTCAATGAATACTTCAGCTTCAACCATAACAATACAAGAGCACACAATAGATACAAACTCAAAGTTAACCGAACCAAACTCGATTGCAGGAAATACGACTTCAGCAACAGAGTGGTCAATGTCTGGAATGTTTTACCTGACTCTGTGGTTTCTTCCCCAAACCCCAAAAACTTTAACCTTAGACTGTCTACTATTGACCTCACCCCTTTCCTAAGAGGCCTGTAGGGGGCGTGCATAAGCGCACCAATGTGCCTGCCGTCCCTGTCCTATTGTTTCTTTTTATGTTTCTTATATGTATTCATTTCATGTATTCACAACTAAGTTTATCCTTGTAAGGGATTGACAAAATAAATAAATTTTAAAAAAAATTAAACCTCAGACCCTTTACCGTTACAGAGAATATTCATACCTTCAATCTCCTGCGGTACAAAATTAGCGAAGGACATCTCTAAATGTCTACGGAGGTTCTTAAGTCCTCCAGGTCATGGTTGTCCCAGAGGTGTTGTTTTTTTTTTTTTTCAAGAGGCGACTGGACTTCCTGGTTTTTCTTTGAAGATGTTTCGCTTCTCATCCAAGAAGCTTCTTCAGGTCTGATGAGAGCTGAAAAACCAGAAATCAGAGCTGAAGAAGCATCTTGAATGAGAAGCAAAACATCTTCAAAGAAAAACCAGAAATTCCAGTCGTCTCTTGTTAAAAAAAAAACACCTTTGGGACATTTCTGAAGTTCTTCACCTCCCCAATTAAAATCCATTTCTGAACTTTCTATTCCCATATCTCTAAAATGGAAGAGCCCCTGTACACTTAGTGCAAGATAGATGGATGAAGATATAATGAATATACACATGTACACACCACTTGTGGGTATCTCATAATATGACCTCTCCTCTATGTTCTTTTTTCTTGCATTCTCACTCTCTGTCTCTGTCTCTCTCTTCTCTCTCCATTCTCTCTGTCCTTTCTCTCTTTCTCTTCATTTCTCTGTCTCTCTTCCTCTCTCTCACTTTTCCTATCTTTCTCTCTCTTTCTCTTGTTATCTTTCTTTCTTTCTTTCTTTCTTTCTTTCTTTCTCCTTCTCCTTTCTCTCTTTCTTTCTCTCTCCCACACACACACTCTCCCTCTCTCTCCCTCCCTCTCTCTCTCTCTCTCTCACTCATAACAGATAATCAGAGTTGGAAGGGACCTTATAGGTCATCTAGTCCAACCCCCCGCCCAAGCAGGAGTTCCTACACCATTTCTGACAAATGGCAGTCCAATCTCTTCTTGAAAGTCTCAAGTGATGAAGCTGCCACAACTTCCGAGGGCAACTTCTGTTCCATTGGTTGATTGTTCTCACTGTCATGAAGTTTCTCCTTATTTCCAGGTTGAATCTCTCCTTGTTCAGTTTCCATCCATTATTCCTTGTCTGGCCTTGGGCTTTGAAAACAGCTTGACCCCTTCCTCCTCTCTGTGGCAGCCCCTCAAATATTGGAAGACTGCTATCCTGTCTCCCCTGGTCCTTCTCCTCATAAGATTAGCCATGCCCAATTCCTGCAACCATTCTTCATATGGTCTAGTCTCCAGTCCCCTAATCATCCTGGTGGCTCTTCTCTGTACTTTCTCTGGAGTCTCAACATCTTTTTTATAATGTGGTGAACAAAACTGGATGCAGTACTCTAGGTGTAGTCTTATTAAGGCTTTATAGAGTGGTATTAGTACCTCACTTGATCTCGATTGTATCCCTCTGTTAATGCAACTTAGGATTGCATTGGCTTTTTTGGCTGCTGCTGCACACGGCTGGCTCCTATTTAGCTGGTTGTCCACTAAGACTCCAAGATCCCTCTCCCAGTTACTGCTATTGAGCCTGGTTTCAACCAGTCTGTATGTGTCCTTTTGGTTTTGCTTGCCTAAGTGTAGGACTTTACTTTTCTCTACATTGAATTTCATTTTGTTAGATACGGCCCAGGGTTCTAGTCTGTCAAGATCCATCTGGATCTTGAGCCTATCTTCTTGGGTGTTAGCTATTCCTGCCAGCTTAGCATCATCTGCAAATTAGGTAAGTTCCCCTTCTATTCCCTCATCTAAGTCATTAATGAAGTTGTTGAAGAGTACTGGGTCTAAGACGGAACCTTGTGGCACCCCACTGCTTACTTCCCTCCATGTAGACTTAGACCCATTAAGGACTACTCATTGACTATGGTTTGTCAGCCAGTTGCGAGTCCGTCTCTCTCTCTCTCTTTCTCCCTCCCTCTCTCCTTCTCCCTCTCTCCCTCTTTCCCAGTCTCCCTGTCTCCCTCTGCCTCTCCCTCTGCCTCTCTCTCCCCCTCCCTCTTTCTCTCCCTTTCCCTCTCTCTTTCTCTCTCAAAACAGCTTTCATTTTTCATTTATCAGGCAACCCAAATCAAACTGCATTCATGTGGTGAAAGAGTATTTCTGCCCAGAAGAGACAACATGAAAAATAAAATTAATATTGGGGGGGCATGGCTGGAAAATGTATCTCTTTGGTACCAACTTCACTGCAGCCATGCAATGGAACAGCTCGCCTTCAGAACCTGCAGGTGCTCCATCACTGGAGGCTTTTAAGAAGAGATTGGACAGACACTTGTCTGAAATGGTTTAAGGTTTCCTGCCTGAGACAAACATCAAAATACATTCTGACTGATGGCTAACCTCAAAACTTCAGTTATATGTCAAAATTCTCCTTGATTGATCGAACGAACGAACAAACGAACGAACAAATGAATCATCCCCTCTCTTATATCCAATCAGTTTCTTCCCAGCCCACAATGGGAAAAGATTGATTCTTTCCAGTTGATTGGTGAGAGGGAACTGGAGTGCAAACAAAACAGTGAGAATATCCTCATTGCTCTCCTTAAGTTGCTCCACCTCAAAACTGTACAAAATGTTGCACCCTGGTTGTGTTATTGTGTAGGAGTGAGCACAGCCCTGTGTTACTGTGCGGGAGTAAGGGCTAAATATTGCAGCATCTTTTTCTGCTTTGTAAAGTACTGGGGGAAAGCACATTTAAATTGAATAAATAAGCATAGAAGCTATAATAAAGAGCCTATAAATGTAATAAATAGTGATAACAACACAGTCTTGAGGAACAAGCCAGCGCTAGTGAGAGTGTTCAGTTGTGTTCAGTACTTTTTTAAAAATTCACTTTCTCTCTCTGTTCAGTTATAATCAGTCATGCAAAGAATTGAGAAACCACCAGGCTTTCGATTAAGCCTTTCGTTTCTTCACATAAATTGTGAATTAACTGGGTGAATTTTCTGTCTGTGTTCACCTCTGTCCCCCTGCTGGTTGTCAGTGCTATTGTTAGCTTTGCAAAAGTCTTGTTCCAGGCTGCAATTGTGAGGTTATGCTGCCATCTTAAGGCCATTTCATGATTTTAAATGTGAATAGTGTATTGCTTAATTTTTAGTGGGAGGGA
>CM019165.1:7241424-7260443 GCA_009733165.1 Naja naja
GAGTTAAGCCTTTACCAGATATAAACCTTATATAAATAAATTCAAATACACACAAAAAAGAAGAATCATTCTACTATTGGCCTTTTACAAGGAAATCTAAACTTTAAATTAAATTTCAATAAAATCATATATGGCTTTGATACTTAATATTCGAGAGGCATTAAAGATTAACATAGCCAAAATAATAAGAATTGTCAGGCAAGATAATAAGAATCCCCAAAGATTCTAACTTCTCTAAAGCCGTCCATCTTTATATGACCAATACATGTAATTTAATGTGTTAAAAGTTTGCCTTGAAAGAAATTGCTTGTGTTTTCTGCAACCAGCCAGCATGCTTGAGGATTAGACACTATTCATTGCTAATAAATAGTAAACAAATAAATCTTTTCACTCCAAAGCAATCTAGGTTTAATGCTAAATTAAAATTAATTTTCTTTTGCCTTCCTTTAGAATTTTTCTAGAATGTCCTTGGGGCATTTGAACATATTTTATGGTGATGGCGTGTTAAATGATATTAAGAAATGGGAGAAAGATTTTTCCTTGCCCAAAACTGGAAGGCCTTGAACCCTGGACCCTTCCCTTGTAAAACGGTGTTTTAATACTGAGCCACATCTCCTTCTTCCTCGGTATATTCCTCGACATACAACCAGTTTCTTAGTGACTCTTTGAAGTTATGGCATCCAAAACTATTTACGATCCTTTCGATCTTTTCGTTTTGTCAAAATGCGTTGGGGAGATTTTAATGGAATTTGCAATCATTATTGATTGGTAAGCTTGCAAAGGCCAAAGACATAAAATTCCGGAAGAATTTCTGATGAATAATGCATTAATGAATGTAAAAGTTAATTGGGGAGCAGTCTGGCGCATCAAACTTTCGCGTTTTGAGAAGTGGCGACCGCAAGAAAGCTGTAATGAAGGGGAAAGGGTTTGAAAGCATAATTTTAAAAAGGGGGTCTTGTGAATCAGCAGAGAAGTGACTGGTTGTACAAAACATTCAAGGTGAGAAGGGATGGTGAAAATAATTGGGGGGGAAATCTAATTTCACAACAGAGAGGTAGAGAACTATAATGTTCTTTTTATGAATATTTATGTCGCGGCTCTTCGTTTTAATAGAGGACGCTGTAGGCAATTGATGGTCCTCACAAAAGCCCCCAATCAGTCAACTTAAAAACCTCTCAACTGAAAATCAAAATGGCATCTAAAAGGTGGGGGCTCGTGAATTTTGGTCTTGCTATTTATTGCATTTTCTTTAGTAAAGACCTTTGTTGGTTGTTTTATTCATTAGTTTCACTAACGTACATGTCTCAGGAAACCTAAGAATCACATTTCTTTGTCCCTGTTTATAGTCATTGTTTAGGCTGTAGGAAGAATAGTTAGGCTGTGATAAGAAGAGGCCATGTTTTTTCCTAGAATCCCCTGGATAGAGATAGATAGATAGATAGATAGATAGATAGATAGATAGATAGATAGATAGATAGATAGCACGATTGTGCACTTATGCACATCCCTTAATAGATAGATAGATGATAGGAAGATAGATAGATGGTGGATAGATGGTAGGTAGGTAGATAGATAGATAGATAGACAGATAGATAGATAGATGGGAGAAATTATAGAGAGGAAGGGAGATGATAGACAGAGATGATAGAGAGAGGGGGTAGAAATAGATACACAGGTAGATGATAGATAGACTTCATCAAGGCCCCTATGAAATTTTCTTACAAAGCTGCTCCCTCTCTATTCTGGGGATCAAATTCTCTCTTATTATGAGCTGCTTTAATGATTGGTTCTTCCTTTCCAAGAATCTCAATTTCATGCCCCATGTTAAGAGGCAGTTAGGATAAAGAATAGCCCCTGTCCTCTGGATCATCTCAAATAATCTGCAAATTAACCTCAGATTCCTCTTTTGTTTTAATTCTGCATTCTATCTATTACCCTCTGGGGTATCCTAAAACTTGCTCTTCGTTTTCTTGGAAGCTTCTCGAGAATAACATAAACTTTAATTCAAATGCTTTAAGTTTCTGCTTTGATGGAGCCCGAGAAATCCGTACTAATTATTGATTAAAAGGGTTTTTTTTAATGACAATTTCACAGATGAGTAATCAATGAATAATGCACCAGCTATTCCCAAGTTGTTGGTTTTCTTTCGATTGGCAGAATTAATTGAAGAAGAATCAGTGGGAATATGTGATTTCTCTAGCCTGGAGCTTTTCCAAATAAAATGAAGCCAACTGTTGATAGAGAGACACACATAAATGCATTTGCACACACAAATATATACTCTCAGTTCATGAAGATAACAAAATAGCAGAGTTAGAAGGGATCTTGAAGGTTGTCTAGTCCAACCCCTTCCCAAGCAGTAGACCTCCAAAATCCCTTCCAACTCTGACAGACAATGGCTTCTCAATCCCTTTAAAACCTCCAGGGATGCATCATCCACAGTTTATCAAAATTTATAGAACATAGAATAAGTTTCGAAGGGACCTTGGAGAAGGGACCTTGTAGGTCTTCTAGTCGAGCCCCCCTGATCAAGCAGAAGGTCCTATACCATTGCAGACAGGTGGCTGTCCAGTCTCTTCTCAAAAGTGATGGAGCACCATGGAAAAGTGATGGAAATGTCATCAGATACTGGGTTCATACTACCATATGTGGTGGACGTGTGTAGAGGCTAAAAGATACCGGACTAAAATACACACATGGTTGGAAAAAAATGACAAAAAACATATAGACTTTAAACCAGAGATATTTTTGTTGGGTATTTTACCGGAAATATACAGTAGGGAATTGAAATACTTGATTGTAAATGTATTAACAGTGGCTAGAATTGTATTTGCTAAAAATTGGAAAAATGAGAAAATACCAACGCTGGAAAAAGTTATTAAGAAAATAATGGAATGTGCTGAAATGAGTAAATTGACATTTAAAATTAGAGAACATTGAGTCCCAGCTGATTGGCTGGGTCTTCTTTGGTTGCCCTGCACAGGAGAACGGAGCTGGAAAGCAGGTTAGTGGGGTAGGGAGGGAATGGGGATTTTGCAGTAACCTTCCCCTGAAGTGGGATGAGAACAGAGATTTTACAGCTATCCTTCCCCTGCCATGCCCACAAAGCCACGCCCACAGAACCGGTAGTAAAAAATGTTGAATCCCACCACTGATTCACACCCATGATTCCAAGCAGAGCAAGGGAGTTGGACACTTGTCACTTGAATGTCACGACAAAATTCTCCCTAAATGATGGCAATCTTTTCGGGAAACCGAGTAGAAGGAAGGTCTCTCTAAAGATAGTTCATTTATCCCACCATCTAGCTCTCTCACAGGCTGGCATACCCAAAAAAAAAAAAAGGTTTAGAAAATGTGTCTCCCTCGGGAACTCATTATGGATTTCTCAGCTGCTTCCCTTGGCTCTCCCTACCCACCAAGAGCTGTTCATTAATACTGTAAATTTATGAAGTGATATTTAAATGCTGTTCCTGGGGCTATCGAGAGAGCTTGGGAGATGGGAAGCCACCAGCGTGATGTCGGATCACCTCCGTGCAATCTCCAAACTACGAACACTTCCAACGGGAGCAGAGAGAAGCAGAAAGCTCGCATGGCAACAACACGTGGAGGAGCACATGGCCCTACCTCTGTAGAGGGTGAAATAGGAGCTTCGCTGCTCATTTCTCTGCTTTGATTATCAGAATGGTCAAACAAATGGCAGCTTCAAATCTCAACAAATAAACGCTCTGCCTTACATATTGGCCAAAAATAAATAAATAAATCAGAAAATAAAATACAAGCCGAATAGTCAAGACCTTGTTGATGATCCAAACTCTGTCAAGGACCTTGGAGTACTCGTCTCTAATGATCTAAGTGCTAGAGCCCACTGTAACTACATAGCCCAAAAGGCCACTAATTTCTTCTAACAACCGGTTCTCCGAACTGCTTAGAAGGTTAACAACCGGTTCTGGCGAATAGGTGCGAACCGGTAGAATCCCCACCCCGGCATTCAATCCTGTGCTACAAATCGTCTCTTCTATTGAAGAAGTTCCATGAATGTTCGTTGTTGTTAAAAGATGGTCAGTCTGTTATTTCTTGAGCTCATCACCAGGTGGAACTCTAATCCCTCACCAAACAGTTGTGCTTCACAAAGAAACTGGCACTCTGAACCTAACAGCCTGCGCTCTCTCTCTCTCTCTCTCTCTTCCTCCTTCCTCCTCTTTCTCTCTCTCTCTCTCTTGCTCTTTGTCTGTTTCTCTCCCTTTCTTTCCCATCCTTCCTTCCTCTCCCCACCCTCTCTTTCTCTCCCTTTCTCTCCCATCCACCCATTCTTCCTTCCTCCCTCTCTCTCTCTTGCCCCCACCACCTGTCTCTCCTCCCTCCCTCCCTCCCTCCCTCCCTCTCTCTCTCACTCTGTCTCTGGAAGAACAGTTTGCTTGTGTCTTTCTCAGACCCCACAGCAGGAAGTCAGAGCACCAGCTGCTGCTGCTGTGAGATTTTTCCAGCTCAGGAGAGTGTTTTTAAAAAATGACATTGACCATCAGGAGGCCAAGTTTCTACAAATGCTTGGAATTCTTTTCTTTTTTCTTTTCTTTTTCAAGGGGAAAGCGCTTTGCCGTTTGCACTTAAAATGCACGCAGGTTTGGAGCAATTAAGCCCGAGTCGTATCGCTTGACATAAAACGGTACAAGATTCAACTAGATTTTGGAGTCTCTACTCAGCCAGGGGAGGGGAGAAGGAAGGGCATTAGAAAGCTCAATTGGTTAGACCTCAAGAGCCACCCACCCCACCCCACCCCCTCCTCCTCCTCCTCCTCAAACGTTGCCCTCTGTGGTCCTTTGTGTAATATGCCCCTTCACAACCTGAACAATTAACCTGGGTGGAAGGTTTGGAACGGCCATTAGCTGTCCTAACAGGATCGTTTAAGGAAGGTCAGCCGTGAAAATGTCTTCCTTGGGGGTCTTTTTTAAAATCGATTCCACCCACAGCACTAAAGTCAGCCTCCGTGCCAATTTGACGGCTGGCTAATTCCTAGCCCTGAAGCCTGACAGAATACGCTTGGCCCAGAACCTATGAAAAGGCCAGGGTGGATGGGTGGCTGCAAACCTATTTATTTATTTATTTATTTATTTATTTATTTATTTATTTATTTATTTGACTTATATGCCACCCCCTCTCCAAAAAGGACTCGGGGCGGCTCACAGCTAAAAATACAACAATAAATAAGTTAATTAAAAGCATATTAAACAAGTTGAAGCATATTAAACAAGTTGAATTAATGAATTGGAAAGGGAGAACCGGGAACTAACATTATCTGTAGAGGGTTTTTTTTTAAGAGATGGGGCCAAGGGTACAGCCTCTACAGCGTGAGTCTCCCCTGTGTTGCGATGGAGGGCCACAGCACTTTTCATCAGAGCATGGCCCTGCCTTGAAATCGGCTTTGCGTCGCTGTCGCCAAGCCAAATCTGCCCTATCCCACACTTATGCGCTTATAATGACTGCTTCTGCTCCTTACCCAAATGTCTGTGTAAGGGGATGGAGAACATGGAGCTAGTTCCAGAAGATGTGAGCGCAATGGTATGCAGTTTTACAACAAGGCAGAATGGTCGTGTTTCCTGCCTGGTCTACCTAGCAAGGTGTAACAAGGGGCTTGTTGAGTCTTGGTCAACACCTTTTGGGGAGGAAAAACGAAGTGGAAATTGCCTTCCTCTCTCCCCCTCTCTCTTTCTCTCCCTCTCCCTTTCTCTCCCTCTCTCTCCCTCTCTATTATTATTTTTCTGCGCCCTCTTGACCTTTGCCCTTAAAGCACCAAACACTCAACCTCACCCAGTACCCAGCAGAAGCAAGAATGTCAACTTCTCCAGGCAAATCCTTGGAGAAGTTGACATGTGTAAGGTCTCATTAAGTTCCCCATGCGTGGCAGAAGGTTATTATTGCCGGTGGAAGCAAGCTCTGGGGACTGTTAGCAGAAATAAGTTGAAGGACGAGAGGAAAACTGCCGGACTTGGGTTTCGCCTAAAGTCATCGTAATGTTATTATTCTCCTAATGCCCATTGGGAGCTCCCTTAGTGTAAAGGTAACCAGGGTGACATTTTGTGCAGAAAAAAAGGCTCAAGGGAGAAAAGTTTAAGCACCTTGGCTTGTCCCCCCCGAGGGGAATATGTGTCAGGTGAAGACAGGGGAGAATTAGCATTCATTTGCAGCAGAACAAGAGGTCCTTAATTCCTTGCCCACTCAGCTTGAACCAGGGCTTCCTAGTTCAGCTGAGTCCAAACCAGCTGAGTCCAAACTCTTGGTTCCTCCAACCCTCCCTTCCCTCCCTTGCAGAAGAAATCAAGAATGGAGAACAGCCACGGTTCCTCCCTTAAAAGTTGGCGCCCCTGACTTTATAAGCCGTCTGTCATCCATGTGGAAAGAAGAGGCCGATGACCTCAACTTACAATAATAACAATAACACTTAGACTTATATCCGCTTCACAGTGCTTTCCAGCCCTCTCTAAGCGGTTTACAGAGTCAGCCTCTTGCCCCCAACAATCTGGGTCTCCTCCTTTTACCCACCTCGGAAGGATGGAAGGCTGAGTCAACCTTGAGCCTGGTGGGATTTGAACTGCCAAATTGCAGGCAGCCAGCAGGCAGCAGAAGTAGCTTGCCATACCACACTCTAACCCCTGAGCCACTGAGGCTCTTTACAATCATTCATTTAGCGACTGTTCGAAATGACAATAGCCCTGAAAAAAAAAAAGACTTAAGGCCACTTTTCACACTTAATGGCTGTTGCAGCATCTGTACAGTCACAGAATCAAAATTTGGGTGCTTGGCAATCGGCAGATATTTACAGTTAACTCTGCCCATAGCCAGGAGTTTGATCCTGGCTGACCAGCTCAAAGTTGACTCAGCCTTCCCTCCTTCCAAGGTTGGTAAAATGAGGACCCAGATTGTGGAGGGCAAGAGGCTGACTCTGTAAACCACTTATAGAGGGCTGTAAAAGCACTATGAAGGGTATATAAGTGCTATTGCTATTGTTATTAGTATTGCTTGCCCTTCCTTCTTTCCATCTTTCTATCCTTCCTTTCTTGGTGCACAATGGTTAGAATGCAGTATTGCACAATAATTCTACTGACTGCCAACTGCCAGCAGTTCAATCCTGACCGGCTCAAAATTGACTCAGCCTTCCATCCTTCCAAGGTGGGTAAAATGAGAATCCAAATTGTTGGGGTCAATGGGCTGACTCTGTAAATCCTTTACAGAGGGCTGTAAAGCACTCTGAAGTGGTATATAAGTCTAAGTGCTTTGCTATTGCCCTCCTTCCCTCCTTCCCTTCCTTCCTTCCTTCCTTCCTTCCTTCCTTGGTGCACAATGGTTAGAATGCAGTATTGCAGGCTAATTACGTTGACTGCCAACTGCTAACAGTTCGATCCTGACCGGATCAAGGTTGACTCAACCTTCCATCCTTCTGAGGTCGGGAAAATGAGGACCCAGATTGTTGGGGGCAATATGCCGACATTGTAAACTGCTTAGAGAGGGCTGTGAAGCACTGTAAAGCAGTATATAAGTCTAAGTGCTATTGCTACAACAGTTGTAGCATCTCAGGGTCATGTGATGGGCCTCTGTGACTTTCCTAACCACCTTCCAACAAACAAAGTCAATGAAGGAAGCCAGATTTGCTTAATGACCATATGATGCATTAACACCTGCAGTAATTGGGTTAACACAGTTGCAAAATCAGGCACAGCTCACTTATCAACTGCTTTGCTTAGCAACAGAAAAATCTGGTCCCAATTGTGCTTGTAAGTCGAGGACTATCCATCTCTCTATCAAGGCTGAAAAGGCTACCATTTAGCTGTCGTTCTCTATAGAAAGCTCAAGAAATTGTTTGCATCTCATCAAGGCCCCAATCTTGCAGCATAATGGTATAGGATTTCCTGCCTGAGCAGGGGGTTGGACTAGAAGACCTCCAAGGTCCCTTCCAACTCTGTTATTCTAGTCTAATATTAGAGGAGCCAGCAAGAAAATCCCCTTCTGTGTTTAACAAGCTGCTAATCAACCATTATAATGAGAGGTGGGGAAACAAACATTAAAACAGGAGGCTCAGATGTCTGATGCTATTCCCCAAAGAACCCAACTGGGCTGGTGTACTTCAAACATTAGGCTTATTTAACAGTAAAATATACAGGAGAGAATCTCTTCTTAGATGCAAGGAGGGATTTAATATTAACTTTACACGGTATGCCCTGCCCAAGGAGACACATCTATTTTGACTTTGGGGGAAGAGCCAGCTAATCCATAAAAATGAAAAAAGAGTGCCTTTTTTTTTTAAAGCCTTCTCTCTTTACTTGTTTGTTCTCATTTTCTATTTTTATTCCCATCGTTGTGCTGCTAATGGACCAGGCAATGCATAATTTCATGCAGGACATGAATTTTCTATGCTGGTCTATATTTTATGTCCTATGTTAACAAATACCTTATGCTACTAGGCTTGAAATTTGGGAACTGGACAACCTAGAACTACGCCGTCTATGGTCTGAACTAAGCTTAGTACACAAAATTGTCTGCTACAACGTCCTGTCTTGTCAACGACTACTTCAACTTCAACCACAATAACATACGGGCAAATAATAGGTACAAACTCAAAGTAAACCGCTCCAAACTCGATTGCAGAAAATACGACTTATTTATTTATTTATTTATTTATTTATTTATTTATTTATTTATTTATTTATTTATTTGAACTTATATGCCGCCCCATCTCCGAAGACTCGGGGCGGCTTACAACTAAAACATGAGACAATAAATACTTAAAAAAACAATTAAATTAAATTATAAGTCCAAATATAAGCACTATAAAACCCTTAAAAATATCCCTTCAGCTGGTTGACGCCTGGAACCCACTCCCTGACTGTTGTTACATCCTCAAACCCCCAAAACTTTAACCTTACACTGCCTACCGTGGACCTCACCCCATTCCTAAGAGGTCTGTAAGGGGGTGTGCATAAGCGCACCAGCGTGCATACCACCCCTGCTCTACTGTTCCCATTTATTTGTACTCGTTTCTTATGTATATACTTATATCTATTTATACTTATATGTTCATACTTGTACTTCTTTTTCATACATGCTTAACAAAGAAAGAAAGAAAGAAAGAAAGAAAGAAAGAAAGAAAGAAAGAAAGAAAGAAAGAAAGATAGATAGATAGATAGATAGATAGATAGATAGATAGATAGATATAGTGGCCACACCCAAGCTAATCCAGAATCTTTTCTTCCATGGTGGCCAGCTATCATCTATTGCTACCATCTAGACATATCTAGGATATGTCTAGTCTACTAAAAAGAAAGATTAGGGGGAACATAATAGCAGTCTTCCAATATTTGAGGGTCTGCCACGAAGAGGGGCTCAACCTATTTTCCAAAGCCCCTGAAGGCAGGACAAGAAACAATGGATGGAAATTCATCAAGCAGAGAAGCAACCTAACACTAAGGAGACATTTCCTAACAATAGTGAGAACAATTAACTTGTGGAACGGCTTGGCCTCCAGAGGTTCTGTGGGCTCTATCACTGGAAGTTTTTTTAAAAAGAGATTGGAGAGCTATCTGTCCACAAATAGCCAACATGATTTCATTTATACCTTATTTTTCTGCCGTGAAGATGGCTGGGCATTTCAACAAGCATTTGTGGAAGACGTCTAAACCAACAAAGGTTTCTGAGATCCATTAAACACACACACACAATCACACACAATCACACACATGCGTATCTTGCAGCCACTAAAATGTTGTTGATGAGAATTAGAGTGGTCCTTTCTATTCCACAGTTGGTCATGTTGATTAAACAGATATCTAGGAACTAAAAATGCAAGCTCCTTAGATTGTTTATGTAATTAGAATTTTATAGAGAATTCTTAAGAGGTTGCTTAGTGCTTAAAGGTTCCTTAACAGGACCCTACGAAGAATTAGGGAATTCATTAAGAATAAACATGGGTGGAGTGGTGCTGTAGCCTAGAGGTGAAGTTCTCACCTCACAATCAGGAAGCTGTGAGTTCGGTCCTAGGTAGAGGATTTTTCTCTCTCTGGGTACCATGAGAATATATCTGCTGCATATAACTCACTGGCAACAGGAAGAGCATCTGGCCAATAAACACTTAGCTCCATTCAGTTGCCCAGATTCCACCCCACAAAGGATTGTGAGGTCTTTAAAAGAAGATGACTTAGGATGAAGTGGGGTGTAAAATATGCATAAATCTGGATTTTTTTATGGATTGTTTAAAAGGGCAAAAAACAGAAGCAAAAAACCTCAGGATTCTGGTAGCACCTTTTCCCCTTAGCAAATATTCTTTTTCGATGAAGAACGTTTCAGTTTACTAACATGCTTTTGAATAAAATTCATTCGTTGGGAAAAAAAGTTATCCAAATTCTGATTTTGGGCTATCCCAAAGGTTCTCCTCTTACAAAGTAGAAAAAGAGGAGAGGTCCTGAAAATTGAGGGGAGCCTTTCAGTGTGATTCACTTCACAACTGCAGGGATTTTGAGTAGTTCGGAGAACCGGCCAATACCACCTCTGACTGGCCCCACCAACCCCATCTCTTCTCTGCCTCCCAAGTCCCAGCTGATCGGCTGGGTCTTCTTTGGTTGCCCCGCACAAGAGAATGGAGCTGGAAAGCAGGTTAGTGGGGTGGGGAGGGAATGGGGTTTTGTAGTAATCTTCCCCCAGGAGGGAAGATCACACCCATCAAGCCATGCCATGCCCACCAAGCCACGCCCACAGAACCAGTAGTAAAATTTTTTGAATCCCACCACTGGTGGAGGACTACTTGAACTTGTATTCTTTCTTCAGGTCGCCTCCATGTTCTGAGGTTGACAGGTGGGATCAGAATTTTAAAAAATAAATAAATCACAGGAAAAAGCCAGCAATGCTTCTGCTGAGTCATTGGTTAGTCTCTGTAAACTTCATTGCCAGTAATTCTGCGTCTCAAGGGTGCTAATTAACCAGGGCCCACCTCGCCTTCCTTATCTCAGCCTTTCTGTAATTAAAACATCCCTCTCTAATGAAATCACTTTAGCTTAATAGGTGGTAAACAGCATGAGGACGCTGTAAGCAACTGGGGTGTCTCATCACCTCTCAAGACAGCTTCCAAGGGATTCTCTGAACGATGTAGCCAAGATCCAATTGTTTCCCCAGTTTCTGAAGGGTTCTCGGAGCTGAACATCTGGAAGAACACAATTTCCCTGCCTCATCACTTCTCAAGACAGCTTCCAAGGGATTCTCTGAACGATGTAGCCAAGATCCAATTGTTTCCCCAGTTTCTGAAGGATTCTGGGAGCTGAACATCTGGAAGAATACAATTTCCCCGTCTCATCGTTTCTCAAGACAGCTTCCAAGGGATTCTCTGAAATATGTAATGTGGACATTTGTCCCACACCACTTTCTGAAGGATTCTGGGAGTTGAACATCTGGAAGAACACAATTTCCCCGTCACTCCTACAGAATTTCCTGTCTGGGGAAACAAGGCTTAGGGCAAAGTCAACTTTTTGCGGGACGCTGTCTTAACTCCAAGATAAAGAGAGGACATCAACATAGAGGACTTCATAGATGGATGAGGGAAATTCAGATAAGATTCCATTCAAGCACCAGAATAACATGAAAGGAGAGGAGCTTGAAGGTCTACTAGTCCAACTATTTAGCAGGAGACCCTATGGCATTCTGGACAAATAGCTATGCAATCTCTTCTTGAAAACTTCCAGTGTTGGAGCATTTAACAACTTCTGGAGACAAGCTGTTCCATTGGTTAATTGTTCTGACTGTCAGGAAATTTATCCTTAGTTCTAGGTTAGGTTTCTCCTTGATTTGTTTCCATGCATTGCATCTTGTTCTACCCTCAGGTGCTGTGGAAAATAGGTTGACCCCCTCTTCCATATGACAGCCCCTCAAATATTGGATTGGATATTGGAAATATTAAGATGATTGTTTATATTATTTTAAGGATTTATAGTATAGTGAATGAGTTGCAAACATCTTCTTGTCCAACAGGAGAGAGTATACCATTTTGAACAATTGGCTATCCAATCTCTTCTTGAAAACAGATGGAGCATCCACAACTTCTTCTTCTTTTTTTCTTTTTTTTTGGTATTTAAATATTTTTATTTTTTTAAAAACAAAAATACAAATCTCTATTCACATTTACAGTGTTCGTGTCGTTATTAATACATACCTCTCCTTTTATACATAAACATCAGTTCTTATTTCTATCCTCCACCCATTTGTACCACCTATCCCAAACCGCATAACTTTGCCTCTTAATTCCATTGTGAATTTATCCAGTTCCGCACAACCCATCATTTTTTGTGTCAAGTCTTCTTCAGATGGTATCTTTTCCTTCTTCCATCCTTGTGCGAAAGCTATTCTTGCCGCAGTTATGATATGTATAATGATGTATCGGATGACCTTGCTCAATTTTCCCTTGTTTATTCCTAATAAGAATGTTCCTGGTTCAAGTTCTAATTTGTGCTCCGTAATTTCTAATAACCATCTTTGTACCCTCATCCAATATTTTTTAACCTCTGGACACTGCCACCACATATGGAAGAAGGTTCCTTCTTTGTGTTTACACTTCCAACATTCTGCTTTTGTGTTTGGATACATTTTGGCCAGTCTTGCTGGGGCGAGCATCCGCAACTTCTGAAGGAAACCCCATTCCACTGATTAATTGTTCTTCCTATCAGGAAGTTTCTCCTAAGTTCTTTTTTTTAAAATAAATTTTATTAAGTTTTGAAATGTTAAAAACATAAAATAAAAACTTTATACATTATAATCAACATCAAGACATCTTTTATATCTCTTTGCATTCTTCAGTATATATATTTACTTATTCCTTTACCATTACATCTTACTCTTGCTATAAATCAATATCTTTTATCCTTACACATCAATCTTCTCTATATTTACATATTTCCTCATTCTTTTCCTAATTGCCATTTTATTTTCTTTTTATTTCTTTTTATTTACTCAGTTCTAAGTTGGTTCTCTTTTTAATTATTGCTTATTGTTCTACCATCAAGTGTTTTAGAGAATAACTTGTCTCCTTCTTCTCTATGGCAGCCCCTCAAGTACTGGAAGACAGCTATCATGTCACCCCTAAACCTTCTCTTTGTTGCATATCTAGTCCCCTCAACTATTCATTCATCCTCCAGACCCCTTACTATCTCTATTGTTCTTTCCTTCACTCCTTCATTGGATTGCTAGAAAGCCCTTCCCATTTAAGATAGGGAATTCTCTGGAGTGATTGCCACAAATACAATCTTCTTGAGTCCAGAGTTTGTCAGTAGCTATAGCATTTGCTTTCTACCTGATTCCCTTGATCCCTTTCCATCTTCCCTCTGGAATTGCTTCGGCAATCATCTGTTGATTTGCTAGTGAACACTCCAGCCTTGCAAGAAACAGTAGTTCACTTGTTCTGTTGCCTGCGGCAGCTGCTTTGCATGAAGAGTGCAGAATGTCTTCGGAAGCCTCCAAAACTTGGAATCACGTTCGGCTTCTTCAGGCAGCCAGCGAGGGGCTGAAGACCATGGGAGACCTTCATGCTGTCCAGAAACAGGAGAAGAAAGCCAAGAAGAAGAAGGAAGAGTCTGCCTCTTTAGGAAAAGCAGAGCAGAAAGGGGAAGATATTGGTCAGGAAGAAAGTCCAGAGCTTCCCAGCACTGCAGAAAGTGAAGGTATGGACCAAGAAAGGCTGGCAGATCTCAGGAGTCATCTCCAAGCCCAATTTTCCATCAGAGAACTGGCAGAAGATCCCACATCAGACGGTCAGCTGATGAAGTTGGTGGGGAATTTAGTCCATGGAGAAGAAGACAAAGCATTGCCTGTAAGTACCAATGAGAGTCTGGAAGGACAAAGTACAGAGTGTCCATTGTGTATGGGTGACTCCACCAGTCATTGCAGCAGACTCTCCATGGAAGTCCAAAAGGCATTGCAAAGGGACTTTGTAGAGCTGAAAGAAGAACTCATGGCCAGCATTGAAAGCATGAAGACAGAAGTTATGGAGGAGCTACAGAGCTTCCGTGAGACTCTCTATGCCTATAATGACCACCACTTTTTCCAGGACCTGAGTCCTCTGAAGGAGCTAGATGAGAACACCCTTGACCAAGTGAAAGGAAGTCCTTACAGGATTCCTGAAGGTGGGAAGCTGGGGAACACCATCTCCCAGGAAGAGAAGTTCAAATCCAGGTCAGTCCCGACTCTTCACCCACTTCACGTCTCTGGCCGAAACCAAGCAATGTTTCGAGCCGTGAACGCCATTACAGCCAGGAATGGTTTCTATTCCAGCTTATCTAGATCGAATTCAGATCCTGTAGAGCCAGTGGAATCTCAAAGTATCGTCCTTCCGCCGGCAGTCCCCAAATCAGCTAGCAAGAAACATCTCAGGAAGATGGCACCAGCTTCAACCCCTAAAACCTATTCCTCCAATGGGAAATATGGTGGGAAGATGGGATTCAAAATGGCGCCCCACCACCTGCCTTGTGAAGGCCACGAAGGGCAACCTCACTGACCCATCAGAGATTGTCCCATGTAAGAGTCAAAGCAAAGCAAAATGAGAAGCGAGCAGTTAGAAATAAAGAGGAGAAAGGATTAATAAATAGAAGACTTAACCCCCTAAAAGTTTATGACAGTAGAGAAAAAGAAGCTTTGTTGGGGAGTTCAAATACTACAGAAGAAAGAGATAAAAGGTACTCAGAAGGTGAAGATTAGTAGATACAAAAAAAGAGAGATAAAAGATTCCAAGAGAGAGAGATAAAAAAATGGATTTAAAAAATCAATAAATGATGGAATTTCAAAAAGGTTAAGAGATTATGGATAATGAGAAAATATTTCAATATGGGAAAATATATACAGGGAAAATAGTAGTATATATATTAATAGAAAATATAATTTAATAATATAATCCAAATAAATCAACACAGTAGATGGGAATTTAGGATTAGTTAATTAAACTGTATGATTAATATTAATAGTGTGTTAAAGTATATTATGAATTTAAAATATTAAGGACTAGAAATTGTGTGGGATTTTGAGATACACTTCTGGAATTGATTAAATATTGTTAATATTTAGCGTCATTAACCTACACAATTGGAATATTGAAGTTGTGGTAGAACTATGAATAATTCTTTAAAAAAATATTAAATAATAGTATTTAGGGACTATAAATACAAGGCGCAAAGAAATGTTATTTATGTTTAAATGAACTCATGGGAAAATGAGAAATGGATTGTGAAAAGAGCTTAGCTCTGTTGAAGCTGTGGAAGTTGGACGATTAGAATTACTTATATACCTATTTGTATTATTAGTGTTACTGTTGCTTTAAAAAGATTCGACCCAGTCAATGCAATGCCCACAAAATATGTATGCTTATATTGAAAAATAAAAAACTTATTTGAAAAAAAAGAGAACAGAATAGAATAGAATTCTTTATTGGCCAAGTGTGATTGGACACACAAGGAATTTATCTTGGTGCATGTGCTCTCAGTGTACATAAAAGAAAAGATACATTTGTCAAGAATCATAAGGTACAACAAGTTATAATAGTCATAGGGTACAATATTTATTTATTTTTTATTTGTTTTGACTTGTATGCCGCCACTCTCCAAAAGGACTCGGGGCGGCTCACAGATAAAAAACACAGAACAATAAATTAGTTAAAAAGAAATTAAACTAAACAAGCCAAAATACAAGTATAAAACCGAATTAAAATCGAATTTAAAACCCACCCTCTCCTCTAGGAGATCAGTCCAGCCCAGCCTGTAAAAACAACCAGGTTTTTAGATCGCGCCAGAAAGAGGAGAGATCAGGAGCCAGCCGGAGCTCAACGGGTAGCTGGTTCCATAAGGCGGGGGCCGATGCAGAATAGGCCCTTCCCCGGATCACCGCAAGCTGACATTGTCGTGCGGACGGCAACCCGAGGAGTCCCAACCTGTGTGCTCGCACAGGACCGGTATTTGATATCGGCAGGAGACGCCCCAAGTACCCGGACCCATGCCATGAAGGACTTTGAATGTTAATGTCAAAACCTTGAATCGCACCTGAGTCGCAATAAGAATAGAATAGAATAGAATAGAATAGAATAGAATAGAATAGAATAGAATAGAATAGAATTCTTTATTGGCCAAGTGTGATTGGACACACAAGGAATTTGTCTTCGGTGCATAAGCTCTCAGTGTACATAAAGAAAAGAAAAAATAAAATATATTCATCAAGGATCATAAGGTACAACACTTAATATTCTCCCATGGATTGGTGAGGTCCCTGAGTTCAGAAGAAGGAAGTGGCTTTGACTGACAGGTTCTGTAGGACACTCCAGGTCTTTCTAGAACAATAGCATTGAGGTAACCCTAAATTGAACATTCACTTAATGTTTTTTTTCCCCAAAAACTCAGTGTAGGTGAACCAGGGTAGGGCACATTCTTCAACCTGTCTGCATGTGGGAATGTAATTCCTAAGCTCGGTCCTTTCCTGAATTTGGGCACCAGGTGAAATGAGGCATTAGCAACTCCTTAAATTTTATGGATGGGTGGATCAGGAGGGACCTCTTTGGGGGAAGGGAGAAATGTACAGAGAATGGTTTATCTTAGGAGGAACGGGGGAAAGATTGCACCAATAGAAAAATTGCATTAGGAGTGGGGTACAAGCATGAAAATTGGGGACTTGGCAACTGGCGTGTATTTGTGACAGCTGCAGTGTCCTGGGGTGACGTGATTCCCATTTGTGACCTTCCCAGACCGCCCAACAATCGAAACCAAGGGGAGAAAGCTGGATTCACTTAATGGCCATGTGATTCACATAACAACCATAGCGATTCGCTTAACAACCATGGCCAAAAAAAGGTGTTGAAATGGACCCGCTTAGCAACTCCCACGCTTCGCAATGTAAATTGTGATTGTAAGTTGAAAACTACCTGTGTTTTTAAGTGGATGCACATGTGTATGATTATTATTGATAATAATATGCTGTTGTTGTTTACTCTGACTGGTACTTTGACAATCAGATCCTTCCCAACTATCCGGGAAGTTGAAGATGCTGAGATTAAAATAAGATGCAATGAGATACAAATCAATGCCATTGTCATTTTGCGCCATTAAAACAGAAGATGATTTCTCTCCAAAGCCCCAGGTTTGATGGGAAAGGAACAGGAGAAGCCAAATGAGGTATTTTAGAAACGGCAGCCTGAAGAAAGCGAATTTCAGCTAAGGGGCACATTAGCAAGACCGCATGGATGATATATAAATTACTCTTTCTTGTTTTGTGGTGAGGGCTGGGGAAACAACAGACCCTCAGGGCTACGAGGGGAGAGAACTCAAAGAAAAATCAATGGAGATTTATTTCCACAGGCCTGCGACACCCATTGCTCTGACAAAGGCCAAGTAAATCTACTTTTGCAGCTCTCCGACAGAAGATCCAACTGTGTCTTTTGTCAATATGCTCCTGTTAAACCCCTGATGTGGATTGCAGAGCCCCTGGGCAAGAAATAGACCACCTGGGAATTTCTGACACTGCCTATCAATCAGGTAGTGTGTCTGCTATTGAGTTCGGCTGCTACCTTCTGTTGATTCGAGCTAATGGCAGGGCGGGCTTCTTGCAGCACACCTGGTTTAACAGATAACAAAGTAACAGAGAGTTGGAAGGGACCTTGGAGGTCTTCTAGTCCAACCGCCTGTTCAGGCAGGAGATCCTGTAACATTTCAGGCAAATGGTTGTCCAGTCTCTTCTTAAAAATCTCCAGTGATGGAGCACCCACAACCTCTGGAGGCAAGTTGTTCCCCTGATTAATTGTACTCACTGTCAGGAAATTCCTCCTCAATTCCAAGGTTGCACCTCTCCCTGATTAGTTTCCATCCATTTTGCTTCTTGTCCTGACTTTGGGTGTCTTGGAGAATAGCTTGACTCCCTCTTCTTTGGGGCAGCCCCTGAGATATTGGAAGACTACTATCATGTCTCCCCCTAGTTCTTCTTTTCATCAGACTAGACACACCCAGTTCTTAAAAGCCTTCAGTGATGGAGCACCCACAACTTCCGGAGGCAGTCTCTCCACTGTTAGGAGAAGTAAGAAGACCATCCCAGATGGCATTTCTTGAGAGAGGGGAGAGGAATAGTGGGGTGCACACACAAGAGAAGGTACTGTATGAAGCTTATCCTTTACACTGCCTCTCCTTGGCTTCTGGCAGCCAGCATGATTTATTTATACAAACATTTTTACACCACCTACTTGGACAAATCCAGGCGTTTTGCAGGGCTGCAAAAGGGAGCGAGAACAGAAAGAAAGAGACTAATATATCAACACAAAGCCAAGAGAAATCTAACTATAAATCAGGTAATAAAATCAGCCTGTGAGTCAGCTTCCCCACTTTAAGTGCCTAGATGTCCTGTGGAATCCTGAAGCGTTCTAGGGCGGGAGGCTGGAGGGCATCCATCAAGGTCTTCCATGTAAGGGAACAGCCATTAAGAAGGACCCGCTCTTGAGCTATATTGGGGGTGGGGAGATATGTGTGCTTTCCACATTATCTTTCTAGCCTGACTCAAGACTGAGCATCAAAAGTGGTTCCGTAAATATCCCCAATTTTGTGTGTGTGTGTGTGTGTGTGACAGAGAGAGACTATGCACACTGTAAAGTCCTGGGACCATGCAACCAGTTGTTGGCAATACAGTCGCTACATTTTGGGCCTGAAGTGTGCATCGTTTTGAGACTGGAAAGACACAACAGTTGTAATACAAATCCCAAAAATAAACGAGGAGAGGAGAGGATTAGAAGAAGGGAGGGGAAGAGAGAATAGGGAATAAAACAAAATGGAATGGAATGGAATAGAATAGAATAGAATAGAATAGAATAGATGGGGATGGGATGGGATGGGATGGGGGAGAGAGAATAGGGAATATGGGATGGGATGGATGGGATGGAATGGAATGGAATGGAATAGAATAGAATAGAATAGAATAGAATAGAATAGAATAGAAAATATGGGATGGGATGGGATGGGATGGGATGGGATGGGATGGGA
>CM019165.1:7261443-7389159 GCA_009733165.1 Naja naja
AAATTTTAAAGCACAAACATCTCAGCATCTCAGTTGCAACTCCAAGGGCCTGGAGCTCAGTCTGATGGAAAAGGAACATTAAGATGGAAATAAAAATTGAGGCTGGGGTAGATGAGGATGACAATTTTTCTCCTCCAGGTTTGAAGCTGGTGATTCATTTCTCAAATCTGTAGCACACATCCTGAAGTCTTCCCTTGACTGCAATGGGAATTGAACCAACACGTTTTGCAACCAGATGTTCTAACTAAGCGAAAACTCCAGGAGGCAAAAGCTAAAATTTGTGTTTGTTATTCTAATCAATGTGCAATTTAATGGGGAACAGAAAATCTGGATTCTATTCTATTCTATTCTATTCTATTCTATTCTATTCTATTCTATTCCATTCCATTCCGTTCCGTTCTGTTCTGCTCTTATTCTATTCTATTCTATTTTACATTCTATTCTATTCCACATTCTATTCTATTCTAGTCACAAATCACTTCTTTCAGTGCTGTTCTAATTTCAAATGGCCACTAAACAAGTAGCTATAAATCAAGGATTATCTCTAGACTACCAACACAGCATTTATGTATGGATCTAGTGATACCCTAGTCCCAACCCATGCTTTCAAGCCACATCTATTCACAGGATAGAATTTCAACAATTAGGAGTCCCGAGTTAACAATCAATAAATGAAAACAGGCTTTATAGAACACCCTTTAGCTCAAGTATTGGCTTTGTTTTTGCTCATGTGTAAAGAGAAGGCGATGGCCTTTCCCAAAGCTAACTTTAACCATGTTTTCCTTGGGGATAAATTTAAATCTATAATTAAGACCAAGAGAAAGGGATGCTCATGTCTCTTCTTAATAGGTCTGCTATTTCTAGAAAAAATAAAAATAAAACAACAACTCAGCAGGCTTTGATTCTCTGTTTCCTGAGCAATTATGCAGAGGGTCAGGGGCAGATCTATAGATGGGTTCAACAACACCCCCCAGTGGGATTTTCTGCTCAAAACCCTTTTGAAAATTGAGCTTCAGAGAAGAGCTGGATTGCACCACAAGAGGAGTGATGAATTTCAGCGATGGAGTGAATTAGATCAGCCCTCAAAGGATGCAATTGGTGAAAGGATCTGTAGGGAATAAGGAAAGTGCTTCGCACACACCTACAGTATCCATACAGTGCATTTAAAATAAAACAGAAAAAGCCTCCCCATTTCAACATTAGGTTTCTCTACAGCCTCAGGAGGAATCTTGAAATGGTTTCAGATGTTGCTGGACTACAAAAGCTAGCATCCTCCATCCCTGGATAGGCTCTGGAGTCCCACAATCGCTGGAGGGCCACTTCTAGGTTTCTCATCAACAAATTCGTGTGTGTGTGGCATTATGTGATTTATTCCTATGTTAAGGGAGGAAGAAATGCTGGAGAGAGGGTAGAATTATAGAGAGAATAGCCGTACATATGAATAATGAATGGTGGCTCAGTGCAGAGGTGGGATTCTACCGGTTTGGACCAGTTCGGGCAAACCGGATGTTAAAGTTATATCTGGTTTGCCGAACTGGTATTTCAACTGACCAGCTGGCCCCAACTGCCCTGCCCCGCCCCTCTCAGGAGTCTCCACGTGGTCCATTTTCTATGGAGGTAAGTGCAGAGTCTGTGTGGAGTCCCTGGGAGGGGGAAAAACGGGCCTTCCAGAAGTCCAGAAACGGGTCTGTTTCCGGCTTCCAGTGGGCCTCCTGATCCTCAGTGAGGCTCTTTTCACCTTCCCACATGCCCAGGGGAGGCGTCTGGACCCTTGGGAGGGCAAAAATGGCCTTCCCCGAGCTCTAGAGGCCCACCGGAAGCCGGAAACAGGAAGTTCTGGTAGGCCACGCCCACCATGGCCCGCCACCCAGCAACTGGGCAGCGAACCAGTTGCTGGGATTTTTGAACCCCACCCCGGGTCAGCGGCTAAGACACTGAGCTTGTTGATCAGAAAGGTCGGCGGTTCGGCGGTTCGAATCCCTAGTGCCCGAGGTGAGCTCCGTTCCTTGTCCCAGCTTCTGCCAACCTAGCAGTTTGAAAGCATGTAAAAATGCAAGTAGAAAAATAGGGACAACTTTGGTGGGAAGGGAACAGCATTCTGTCGCCAGTCTGCTTAGTCCTGCCGGCCACATGACCACGTCTTCGGACAGCTGGCTCTTCGGCTTTGTAACAGAGATGAGCACGCCCCTAGAGCCAGAAACAACTAGCACGTGCGAGGGGAACCTTTAACTTTACCTTATGAACCAGAACTTAGGTTCATTCAAACCAAGCCAAGCCAGGTCCTCCAGTTTCAATGCATCTCCAGATACGTCTGGAAGAATTTTCTACGTCTACAGCCTGAATAAATCAAGGGCCTTGAAGTTACAGCTCTCTAAATACAGGAAGTCCTCCACTTATAGCCACAATCAAGCCCCAAATATCTGTTGCTAAGCAAGACAGTGAATTTTGCCCACTTGATCTTTCTTGCCACTTTTGCTAAGTGAGTCACGTAGTTGTTAAATGATTTGTTCTTCCCCTTGGCTTTGCTTGTCTGAAGGTCGCCCAAATTGATCACAAGAACCCAGGGTATTGCAAATGTCATAAAAATGTGCCAGTTGCCAAACATTTGAATTTTGATGGGGATGCTACAACGGTCATAAGTAGAAAAAAATGGTCATAAGTTAATTTTTTGGGAGGGGCCATTGTAACTCTGAATGGTCACGAAATGAAAGATTGTAAGTCAAGGACCGCCTATGATTTTCTTCTGCCTTCCGCAATACTTCGGAAGAAGTGATAACAGATAACAGATAATCAGAGTTGGAAGGGACCTTTGAGGTCATCTAATCCAACCCCCTGCCCAAGCAGGAGACCCTACATCATATCTGACAGGTGGGAGTCCAATCTCTTCTTGAAAGTCTCAAGTGATGGCACTCCTGAATCTTGAAAAATCTATTCAAGGGGTCTTGAAAAAGCTATTACCGATTATATTACATTAGGCTACATATCGTGTACGATAATGTACATGGGAATACAGTACAATACAGTTAGGATATATTGGATTTCGTGGTAATGAAACTGAATGTCGACGTTCCGGATATATGAAAAATGCTACAAATTAGGGGGCCAAAGGGAATCAGCTCCGTTGTGCAGCTGTTACTGCATTTCATGCAATTTTGTGGAATGGGATATCGTATTTTTCCACTTGCTTGCTCTTAGACTCACTGGAGTTTTTTGCATCCAAGAAAAAAATTGTGGGAGGATGTGGGGGATCAGTGTTGAATCTCTTAGGCTGATAAAATAGCCCCTCCCATGCGGAGACTTCCATTGGTGGGGAATTTAAAAAGTGCAAGATGGCAGCTCCAGTGTCACCTTATGCTAGCCGTTCTTCACTGTTATGTCATTACAGACTGCCATGAGCTGAGAGGAGGTGGGAAATGAGGTGAGAAATGCTCAGGGAATTGAAAGTACACACTTATTTATTTATTTTTATTTATTTATTTGATTTGCCAAACCGCTTACAAGATAATAGGTATAAAGATAAACATAGTTGTGAATACATGAAATGGATACATATAAGAAAAATAAAAGAAACAATAGGACAAGGACAGTAAGCATGTTGGTGCGCTTGCATACCTCCTACAGACCTCTTAGGAAAGGGTGAGGTCAATAGCAGACAGTCTAAGGTTAAAGTTTTTGGGGTTTGGGGAAGAATCCACAGAGTCAAGTAGAGTATTCCAGACATTGACCACTCTGTTGCTGAAGTCGTATTTCCTACAATCAAGTTTGATGCGGTTAACCTTGAGTTTGTATCTATTGTGTGCTCTTGTATTGTTATGAGTGAAGCTGAAGTATTCATTGACAGGTAGGACATTGCAATGTATGATTTTATATACTATACTTAGATCGGACCGAAGGCGGCGTAGTTCTAGTGTTTTCTAGGTCTAGAACCTCAAGTCTGGTGGCATAAGGTATTCTGCAATGAGTAGAGGAGTGGAGAACTCTTCTTATGAAATATTACTGGACTTTCTCAACTGTGTTAATATCAGATACGTAATGTGGGTTCCAGACTGATGAACTGTATTCAAGTATTGGTCTAGCAAATGTTTTGTATGCTCTAGTTAGTAGTGTGATATTACCAGAGAAAAAGCTACGTAGGATTAGGTTAACAACTCTTAATGCCTTTTTGGCTATGTAGTTATAGTGGGCTCTAGCACTTAGATCATTAGAGATGAGTACTCCAAGGTCCTTGACAGAGTTTGGAACATCAACAAGGTCTTGACTATTCAGCTTGTATCAGAGGTGGTATTCAGCAGGTTCTGACTGGTTCTGGAGAACCAGTAGCGGAAATTTTGAGTAGTTCGGAGAACCGGCCAATACCACCTCTGACTGGCTCTGCCCCCATCTCTTCTCTGCCTCCCATTGAGTCCCAGCTGATCGGCTGGGTCTTCTTTGGTTGCCCTGCACGGGAGAATGGAGCTGGAAAGCAGGTTAGTGGGGTGGGGAGGGAAAGGGGATTTTGCAGTAACCTTCCCCCAGGAGTGGGATGGGATGGGAGATTTTGCAATATCCTTCCCCTGCCACACCCACCAAGCCATGCTCACCAAGCCACACCGACAGAACCAGTAGTAAAAAAAATTGAATCCACCACTGGACTGTACCACCTAGAGACACTGCAAGGTCACCCAGCTAGAAGAAGGAGAGAAGTGCATACCAAACTGCGCTTGGACCGACGGTTGTGAAAATACCTTGTATGGACATGGTTGGTTACAGTGGGGTGGGCAGTGAGGGAGAAGTTGAGGGTGGGGGGAAGTAGAACTAATAGATTTTGGTGCACATTTCTGAGAATCGCGTACCAAAATCCACCTGCAATGCACTCTAATAAAACTATATCTTTCTCAACAAATGGAGCCAAGGATTGCTTCTATTTAGAGGTTTAGGTGGTGGCCAGTCTGGCATGGATTCTCCTCCTAAACTGGAGGGATGTGTGAAGAGGGAACCCCTGCGAACCCCACAGCAGCCCATCCCTGCTGACCTCCCCAGCATCCCTCAAGCCTTATCTGACCATTCTCAAGGAAATGCAGTCAGTTTGCTGACATTCTTATAATACAGGCGAGTAGCAATTAAATTTCTGCTTGAGACTGTTCTTGGGACTCTCCTGGAAGACGCCCAACCCATGTGGCCCTGTCTACAATTTGAGGGTGAGGTCCCTGAGGTAGATTACAATCAATGGTTTTGATGGGATTCAACTCAAGACGGTTATGAAGCTTGTTTCGGATGTCCTTGGGGCTCTTCTTGGATTGGAATTTCGGGGTGGTAGTGATGGAACCCCCCCTCCCCCACTGCCTCAGTGACCTTGGTGAAAAGGTAGAACAGCAACCCGCCTGTGTTTTGCTTCTAGGGATTGGTTTCTGGTGCCACCAATGGTCTCAGCTGGCGGCTGGAAAGAATGAAATGGAGTCAGCCCCATCATGGAAAAATTAACAACTCTGAATTTATTCATTAGAACTTCAATTTACATCATTTTCCATGCTGGCAAAAGGTAACTTTTGTGCCCCTCTTCTGCTTGGCGTGAGGACCTCCCGTCCGTTGGCCAACGTGAAAGCTTTCCACCTTTCTTGTCTCGTTGCTGGTCCCATTTATGGTGGCAGTCAAGAATCGGATGCCTTTGGTTGTGATACAATTGTCCCCGAGCTCTTTCTCACAAATCTATCAAGCACTCCATGATCTGGACTTGTGCCTCATTCAGCTCAGATAGGGAAGCATCACAATGAAGAACCACAACTATGAAGGTACCACAGATCTACAATGGGTTCACGGTTGAGCCCAGGCAGCTAGGAAGAACCAGAGAATTAGCCAATCAAAGAAGACAAGAGCAGAGGAAGAAGTAAATTGGCAACAAGAGAAGAGCCACAGTTGATGGTGGCGTCGCGGGAAGCATAGACGGTGCGGCCACCAAGAAGCTGTAAAGGACGGAAGTTGTTGATCATTTTCTGCGGTGTTCCAGCTGAACTCTTGAAGTATGTGGTGTCCACAAATATATTCAGCTAAAACAAAGGGAAAGAGAGAAAGAGAACGGAAGGAGTGCTCTACAGCCAGCCCAATATTTTTGTATGTATCAATTTGACAAAACTAAAATGTGGACAGTTGTGGTTGGGGATGGAAAAGGCCAACTTCGAATGTGAGGATGGGGGTTGGGCGGTTGTTACCTGGGATCTGCTGATTGGGATCTGCTCTTCAAATACTGTCCAGATGACCGCTTCATCACAGTTTGGTGTGGTGAGAGACCCTTTGTAGCGGTAATATTTGGACAATGAAGCTAAGCTGGGAAGAAGGTTGCTCAAGGAAAAGGTGGACGCCATGTCGACGTATTCTCCTAGGCAAAAGGATAACCATGATTGGGTAGTGGAGAAGAAGCAGCTCCATTCTGGATTGGTGCAGGATAAGATGAAAGGAAGTTAACGCAGTTGTGTGACAGACACTCCGCAGTCTATTCTCATTCAAAGAAAGTATACGACGTTCTTACCTCAGAATCTCCAAAGACATGAGGGCTTCCAATTGATTTGGCCACCCAATAGGACTACAGCTCCACAAGTTACTAAAAGGACTCGTGACAACCTACTTCAGGATATGCAGGAGCACCAATAATGTTGTGTCTCATGAAAGCAGCTGCATCTTATTCCAGGTTTATGTGGCTGCAGTTGAAGCCTCCCAAACAGCATCCAGGCACTCCGGGGAAAAGACATCGCTGCTTTAATGAGCCATAGGCAGAAGCAGCATTCGTCTTCCAGGGCACGGATAAGACGCTTACCTGCACGAGAGATGTTTCTCAGGCTGGCAACGACGGTGTTGTAATTAGTGTTATCGGTGTCTGCTATCTGCATGATAATGAGAAGAAGACAGATCTATAACCTGCAAGGTAGCGAAAGGCAGAAAAAACATCTATTGTCCTCTACAGAGGACAATCTGTTATCTGAAAGGCTGTTTTTCCCACCAACTCTGGTTTAAATAATAATAATAACAACTTCCCCAAGTACGAAAGTATTGGCTTAAAATTCAAGCATGGTTAGAGGAGTTAACAAAGCAAAAGATCAAGCTCAAACCAGAGATCAGAGGTATGTTAAAACCGACATGGGATAAGAAACATGGGATAAGGAACACCAACACCTGATACTACATATTATAACCGCTGCAAGAATTTGTCTTGCTCAAAACTGGAAACTGACCACGACGCCCACAGATCTAGCAGCAATTAATAAGATACATCAATGCGCAGAAATGGTTAGACTAAAAATGTTATTAAAAAACAGGGAAGAAGAAGAAGAGTTTTTCACGATATGGAACATATGATATAAATGATTAAGAAAAAGGAGTAAAGATGTTTGTGAAAATGACTAAAGAAATTTCAAAGAAGAATATGGTATATGATTTATATGTATATATGCAAAGTAATGTAGATAAATAAGTATTGTATTTTAACAGTAGTATAGTAATCAAGGAATTAGTAAATTAGTTATAGATATCCCTATGGTAAACGAATCTAATTGTTATTAAAGGACATATACACTGCTTATGATATCGCCGTAAAATGTGAGAACTTGTTTCTCTTTTTTAAATTTTTGAAACTTTGAATAAATAAACTATTCAATAATAATAATAATAACAACAACAACAACAACAACCACAAAGCAAGCAGATCTTGAAGCTGTCCACCCAAGGTAGCAGCAGCTGGACATCACATTAAAATCAATCCAAAGAATCCCAATCCTTTATTTCTGGATATAAAACCTAATCAAAACAAATGTGGGATCCTTGGTACACTCTGAGCTTGGGGGTTTGCTTGCAAACAACATTATCCAGGGAGCAAAATCCACATTCCCTAGCACTGATGGTGTCACCTAGCTGGGTGTTGAAACATCTCAAAGCAAACCACCAAGCCCAGAGAGCACCAAGGATCCCGCAGTTCGATCCTGATCTTCTATTCTAATCAAAGGAATTCAAGAGGAACCACGCTTCTCTGATTCATGTTGTGTCATTAGAACTTAGCAGCTAGAACGGAGGAAGGAATTGGAAAAATAAAACCTGAAAAAGTTCTTGTCACGGCCTACAGAAGCCAAGACTGAAGGAACTGCATCCCCAAACTTCATCAACTTTTTCATGACAACACTTTGACATAATGGCAATCGTATTTTGAGGACTGTACCTTGAACAGGAAACTCAGAACAGCGAGTCCATTGGGATGTTGCTTAGCTTCGTTGACGGTTTTGTATTTGATGTTCATGTGTACAATGTGTAGCTGTGAAGAAACAACAGAAGGATCGGTCATATTTCTCTGTCATTCAATTTCTCCTCAATTCATTCCTGTCTCCCTGTTGTCTTTCTTCTTTAGATAGCCAACATTTAACCTCTAATCCCAAAGGTGCTTTTTCAAGAGGCAACTGGACTTCTTTTGTTTTTCCTTTTTTTCCCCTTTTTTATTATATTAAATGCAAAGAAGAAAAGAAAATAGGAAACTGAAGTTCCGAAGAACTAAAGAAGTTTCTTGGATGAGAAATGAAAATCAAGAACAAGGAAGAATAAAAGTATCTTTGGGATGAGAACATATAGACATATAATCACTAATCAACACACACACACAAATTGTCTGCAGAGAGTTTCCCTTAGATATTTTTCTCTTTCCTCTTTTTTCCTATCGAAAAATTATTTCCATGTTTGCAAAATTCAAATTTCCATGAACTCCTCAGGAAGAAATTATGCTGTTTTGCCTGTGTTATCATTGATACTTTCCAAAAACTGGAAAATAAGATTTGGAGTTTCCCCAGGTGTTTCACCATAGTTGGGGAATGATTACCAGGTAAAATAGTTCCTTAATATAACATGATCATGTCTTGTGTCTCTGCCACCTTTCGTGTTGACAACTATGGGTGTGGGATATTTGTTAAATGAATCGTTGCTAAATCAAGAAATATCTTTACAGGACTCTGGCTCATGCAATGACATGCTGAGGTCTTCACCCCTTCCGCCCCCCCCCCCCAAAAAATCTGCTTTGTCATTTAGTAAATTTAATACCTGAGGCCCAGAAGACTTAGGTAGTACATCGTTGTGACTTCGTGCCACAGAAAACTGTGTAACTGAACATTCCCAGGTTTTATGGTTTTAAGATATGGTCATGTGTTTATTTCTAGATGGACCTAAACATATCAAAACTTGACCAAATCATTATAAAAACAAGCAGATAAGAACATCCCAAAAGAAAACAATAGTCCATATTAGCAATAGCCCTTAGACTTATATACCGCTTCACAATGCTTTACAGCTCTCTCTAAGCAGTTTACAAGATCAGCCTCTTTCCCCCAACAATCTGGGTCCTCATTTTACCAACCTCGGAAGGATGGAAGGTTGAGTCAAGCTTGAGCCAGTTAGGCTCAAACTCTTGACAGTGGGCAGAGTTTGCCTGTAATTCCTCATTCTAACCACTGTGCCACCATGGCAGTAGAGTAGAGTAGAGTAGAGTAGAGTAGAGTAGAGTAGAGAAGGATAGGGTAGGGTAGAGTAGAGTAGAGTAGAGTAGAGTAGAGTAGAGTAGAATAGAATAGAATAGAATAGAATAGAATAGAATAGAACAGAACAGAACAGAATAGAACAGAATAGAACAGAATTGAAATTAGACTTTTATATTACTTCACAATGCTTTACAGCCCTCTCTAAGCAGTTTATAGAGTCAGGATATTGTTTCAACAACCTGGGATTTCATATTATGGGTTTAATGTGCTCCTAATTTTATAATTCTCAAGACGATGCTATTTGAAGCAGTTGTAGCCACATTAATTCCACAATATGATTTGAAGACAGCATTGATTCTGGATCGAAGCCCTACTTTGTGCTATAAAGAGGTGTAATGAGAAAAGCAATTAACATGTTTGATAAAATAATTAAAATTGAACTGGAACAGCTGCTCTGCCCTATTCCCAAATATCAAGAGAAGAGCAAGGCAAAGACACCATGAAATTTGAAAGCTGATTTGTTAAATCATGACCAGAGAGGGCAATTCCTGAACTCTGAAAAGGTCATGGGAACTTCTGAAAAGCAATAACATCCAGCCAATTCTCCAGCTCCTTACTTGACAGTTAAGATACATAAAATGAAATGACAGAAGGTTCAAGATCAACCTGAACTGCTCTTTGATGTCCTTTGATGTCTACGCCACTATGAAGAGTTGGATTGTGTTTAGTGAACTGGACCAAAAGGAGGTGCCTCTTGGCTAAGCCTTAATTAAGAGCTACATTCTTTGAAATGCAGAGAAGTGATTTGGGGGTTGCTGATTGCATGCTATTTAATTCTCTTTGAAGAAGCATCCAGGAGACAATTTACACCCCCGTCCCCCTTGCACATTAAGAAAAGCAGTTCTTGGAAGGAGCCTGATGAACATTAGGCTGAGGACCTTTTCTTTCTGGGCATTTCTTTTTCTTCTTCGTTGTGAGCAAAATGAACTGGCCTGTGCTGACCCACAACCATCATCTCATAATGAAGGGAGGAGGAATTGCTGATATTCTGTCAATCAGAGTAGAGAAGGAGAGATAAATAGATGATTGATAGAAGATATATAGAAGATAGATTATAGAGATGATAGATAGATAGATAGATAGATAGATAGATAGATAGATAGATAGATTTTGATAGATTGATAGATTGATAGAAAGATAGGTGATAGATGATAGATAGATGATAGATAGATAAATAGATGATAAATAGATAGACAGGATTAGAGATAGATAGATAAGAGATTAGATAGATAGATAGATAGAAGACAGAATCATGACAAGACAGATGACAGACCGACAGACGAATGAAGATAGATGATAGATGATAGATATGACAGATGAAATAGATGTGAAATAAAGATGAAAATGACAGATGGAGCAGGATTAGATGATGATAAAGAGATTGAGAAGATGATAGACAGACAGAAGATGAAGACAGATGATTTTTGATAGATCAATAGATTGATAGAAAGATAGGTGACAGAATGATGATGAATGATAAATAGATGATAAATAGTTAGATTGATAGATGATAGATAGATGATAGATAGATGATAGATAGATAGATAGATAGAATGAGATAGAAGATAGATAGAAGAAGAAGAGAGATGTGAGAGATAAGAGATGAGAAGTGGGGGAGATGTGGAGAGAGAGAGAAGGGTGGAACAATAGGTAGATGATAGATAGCTATAAGACATTCACTCCTGAACCAGTTTAACCATAAACAGCACAGTATATTCTCCTTCCTCCTCCTCCTCCTCCTGTTCCTATCCATTCCCCATCCTTTAATGAACCCCACCATCCAAAAACAAGTCATGTCATACCAGATGCTTTTCAGCATAGCTTCAGCTGCACCTGAGATACTGCAGAACCTGCTATCAAAACCCAACGCTGAACTTACTTCCATGGGATACTGTATCCCATCAATGTAGTGTTCCGAGCCATTCCTCTTGAGGTCACCCCAATGGAAGTGGAACTGTAAGGCCCGATAAGTATCCCTCAGTCCTCCTCTGGTGATGTTGATTTGTTCCGCAGCCGATGCTCCGTCCAAGGTCATTTTGACTGCAGGGAAAGTCAACTTGTAAACACAGTTTCAGAGACAAAGAAGGGCCAGTCTACCAATCTGGGAGCTAACCAAGCTTCTCCACCACTTCCAGCCTTCTGGGAGAAGAAAAAAAATTAGAGGATCTATAAGTCAGAAATCTGGATGTGCCAGATAATGGATGGCAGGGACAGGAGAGATTGAATGGTCAAACCTGGCTCTAGGGCACCCTGACTATCCCCCACTTTAAAACAAAAATCTCATCTCAATGCAGCTGCTGAGTGGAAACTGAAAGCTTTGGGTTCAAGATTTGGTAAACACCTTGTGATGACCCGGGGCGTGACACAAAAATAATACAGTAGTAGAATAAATTCCCTTTAATGCCTCCAATTTGGGCCCCAATGTCCAATTATCCTCAGCTGGATCTCAAACTCTTCCAAAAACAGTCTATGAAAAGAGTAAATGCAGTCTGAACCAAAAGTAAAGATAATTAGAAATTAAAAAAAAAAACACAAACCACACTGAAGTAATTAACACGGCAGGCCAGGATTATATTGCAGACTTCCACAAGATAACGCAGCAACCACAGTTGGGAAGACGCCAAAACCCAGATAAGCCTCCACAAAGATAATGCACACTTTGCTTCCAGCAAGAAGCTGTGTAAAGCACCCCACTTATATCCTGTTCTCCCAGCTGCAACTAATGAAAGGGATCAGGGCCCTTTCCTCTCCTGTAAGCCACATTGCTCCCTTCTCTGTTCCTCCCTGCGTGCCCTAGGATGAAGAGGGGGTGGCCCTGGGTCTTCCTCTGAATGCCCAGCTGGACTGTGCCCTTCCCCTATTTCTTCCACAGCCACTGGAGCTACACTCCCACTCCCTGACAGCTGCTCAATCTCCCCTTCAATCTCCCCCTCAGACTCCAACAAGCAGAAAAAGTCCCAGCTTCATGGACTCACCTTCGTCGCCATTGTTCATTAGTCTCCATCTGCCTGGAGGTGCCTGGTCGTAGCCTTCAAACAGAATTTCATCCAAGCTCCAGTCCCGTCGCACTTTTCTTCTATCGATGTTAATGGGCGACTGGTTCTGTCCCCCGCACCCTGATGTGATCTCCTTCCAGTGAGAAGGACCTGAAGAGACCAGAAGAACATGAGTCTTTGTGAGGCTTGTTGCACCGCCGCAGCCTCTTGGAGCAGGAGGCCTTGCAGGGTCCCAAAGGCTCATTTCTGGCGGAGTTTGGGGGAGAGAAAGAAAGACTTTTGCTGCTTTCCCGGCATGCAGCCAAAAGCAGAAGAAGAAAGAAGCGGAAAGAAGCAGCCCAGTGGCCAGGCCAGGCGCGTGGGGCGAGCGGGGCAAGTTGCCCCCTCCCTCTGCCCTTTTCCCCCCTCCCCTCACTACCTTGTGTTGTTTGCAATGCAAGCAACGCAAGCCTTGTGTTCCCACGGGCCATGTGGGCAGTGCAGCCTTGTGTTCCCGCGCAGCCTGGATTAATTGCTTTGAGGGTGACATTTCTCTGCAGACCACCAAAATTTTCTTGTGGACCACCGGTGGTCCCCGGCCCACTGGTTGGCAACCACTGTTCTAGTCCAACCCACTATTCAAGCAGGAAACCCTATACAATTTCAGACAAATTTTCTTTCCATTTTCTTCTTTAAAACCTCCAGTGATGAATCACCCACCGCTTCCGAAGGTAAGCCATTCCACTGCAGGAGAGACATTCTCCATACCTATTTCTTTGCCACCCAGATCAATGTTCATTGCTGCCAATTATGGCAACCTCCTTATAACAACAGGAAAGGGGCTTTCCCCCCCCCCCCAACCTTTCCATCCAGCCTCAATTAAAGGGAAGCAATATATCGATTTCTTTTCTCAGAGCAGGATTCTGGTATAGATCAACCCTCTGCCGGAAAATTGGTTGTCTACAGATGTTGCATTCAACAGAATCATTAACTTTCCTTTGTTGTTTCTTTGACTTTCCTCCTTCAACGGTCTTCATTAAACTTCACAAGAGGGTTTTGCTTATTTATAATTCAGCAGGATTTCCTTGCTGGGCCTATATTTAGTCTGACAGATAAAACAAGCTCTTCCAGCATCTGTGACTGTCTATTTCTAAAGAGCACCAGCTCCATTCTTGGTCTGTTTTACTTTCGACATCTCTGTGTTACTGGGTCATAGCCAAGAATTAACATGGATTTGTGGATATCTGTCTCAGTGCTTGGTATCGTCATTTCTCCGCCTGACTATTTCGGGTAAGTTTATTCCGAATAAAAATATCAAACCAGGAAGCCATCATCGCTGAGACTCCCCCCCTCAGAAAAAGCTTCTGGGTTCCAAATAGATTCTAGAGAAAATAACAAAAATGCCACTATGAGTCAGAGCTTTGATTAGATGTCAACCCATCTGGCTTGAAGAGAAAAAAAAGGAAGATATAGCCAGATTGGTAGAGTTAGGCCCCCCACAAGAAATGGTGGAAGGGTGCTGTCCGGTTTATGACCCTGGGCATGGATGTTTTAAGACTGGATGTGCACACCTGGGACCCACAGATGGTCTTCAGTTTCCATAAATGGACGTGGTTGATGGGAATTTTCATTCTTCATCAAATATGAACTTTTCTACAAAAGTAGAATACTCTAAGCAGCCTACCAGCCTCGTGGGCACTGGAACAGCATTTAAAAATATAAGCTTCTGATAGGTAGACATAATTTTAAAAAGTGAAGATGGAGGAGGAAGAGGAGGAGGAGGAGGAGGAGGAGAAGAAGCAGAAGCAGAAGCAGAAGAAGCAGAAGCAAAGAAAGAAGAAGAAGAAGAAGAAGAAGAAGAAGAAGAAGAAGAAGAAGAAGAAGAAGAAGAAGCAGCAGCAGCAGCAGCAGCAGCTAGGATTCAAACCGCCAAACTGCCAACCTTTCTGATGGACAAGCTCAGCATCTTAGTCATTGAGCCACCTTGTCCCTGATGAGAGCTACATTCACCCAAAATCTTTCCAAGAAGTATCTTCAGAAATCTGTCTCCGGTACTCACCGCATTTAGGATCCTGGGAATCATAACACCAAAGACCTGGAGAAGCAGGAGATGGAAGGTGGAAAAGAGAAAATTTGGGTTAGCAAAAATAGGAGAATAAAAACGAAGAAAGAACTAACTCTGGTGGTATACTTTCAAAAGGCAACTGGGTTTGGTTTTTTTTCCTTGAAATCCCTTCTCATCCAAAAAGCTTCTTCGTTTCTGATTGAACGGCGGGGAATGGAAGGGTTTATATTCTTTGCAAATCCTTCCATCCTCCACCATTCACCCAGAACTGAAGAAGCTTCTTGGGTGAGAAGCAAGACGTCTTCAAGGAAAAACAAAGTCCAGTTGCCTTTTGAACAAGCACCTTTGGCACCACTACGACCTGGATGATGGAAAATCTCCATAGACATTTAACTCTGGCGGTAGCATTAGAATCTCTATCCAATTAAAACAGCACAGAAGTGAAAAAGGGTTTTGATTGAGATTGTCTGTAACACCTGAATCTTGAAAGTTTGATTGTCTGATTCTTCTTCTTCCTGCTCCTTATACTCCAGTTAATTAGGGAGGTATCTTTACAGACTTCACAGATTATCAGAGTTGGAAGGGACCTTGTAGGTCATTTGGTCCAAACCCCCACTCCCCCATCCAACACCATTTCTGACAGAGGGCAGTCCAGTGTCCCCTTGAAAGCCTCCAGTGATGAAGCTCCCACAACTTCCAAAGGCAACTTCTCTTCCGTGGATTGATTGTTCTCACTGTCAGAAAATTCCTTCTTATTTCCAGGTTGAATCTCTCCTTGATCAGCTTCCATCCATTGTTCTTTCTCTGGCCTACAGGTGCTTTAGAAAACAGCTTGACCCCTTCCTCCTCTCTGTGGCAGCCCCTCATATATTGGAAGGCTGCTCTCCTGTCTCCCCTGGTCCTTCTCTTTTGCTAGACTAGCCATGCCCAGTTCCTGCAACTGTTCATCACATGTTTGAGTCTCCAGTCCCCTCATCATCCTGGTTGCTCTTCTCTGCACTCTTTCTAGGGTCTCAACATCTTTGTTATAGTGTGGTGACCAAAACTGGATGCAGTATTTTCTATCTGAGTCACTTCTAAATGAACGGTTGCAGGAACAAGGTATGTCTAGTTTAACTAGATATGATAGCGATCTTCCAAAATTTGAGGGGCTCTCACAGAGACAAAGGAGTCAATTTATTTGCCAAAGAACCAGAGAGTACTGGGTGGAAACCTATGAAGGAGAGATCCAACCTAGAAATAAGGAGAAACTTCCTGACAGTGAGAACAATTCATCAGTGGAATGGATTGCCTTCAGAAGTTGTGGGTGCTCATTCCCTAAATTGAATTACATTTCTTTTTCCAATTTTCAGTATCTTTCCACTCAATATTTTTACACTTTTATCTGTCTTGTTTACAATATAATTGTAATAATTGAAATAAGATTATAGAAGGTAGAGAAAGGGGAAAAACCATGGGAAGAAATAGTGAAAATTGTTACGACAAATGGATTAGAACATATAAGATGAGTGAGCAATTGAATTTATATCTGCATGGAGAAGTGAGCATATTGTTCTCAAAAAAAAGAATTTTTTTGTTTCTGTTTTTTTTTCTTTTTTTATATTTGTTTGTGTGTACTTGTTTGCCGGGAATGTTTCTGGGATGATAATATGAATTGTTATAAGATAAATTAATTTAAAAATATGGAATATTCTGCATATGAGAATATATAAAAATAATTGTAGTTGAGGAGGATGGAGAAGACGTACAAAAAGAGTTGTAACCTACCGGCATACTGTATGTTCTGTCGGTGTATGTTTGTCTAAAAATAATTAAAAAAAATTGGGAAAAAGAAGTTGTGGGTGCTCCATCAGAGGAGGTTTTTAAGAAGAGACTGGGCAGCCATTTGTCCAAAATGGCATAGGGTCTCCTGCCTGAGTAAGGGGCTGGACTAGAGGACCTTCAAGGTCCCTTCCAGCCCTATTATTCCATGTTCCGTGTTCTAAATTCCTGCTGTAACAATTAGTTCAACACGGTTCCAGATATTACTCGCAGCGCTCCAGAAAAATTGAAGAGCCAAGAAATCTCATTTCATTTTTTTTTTTTGAGCGGAGCAAAAATCAAGGAGAGCTGGCTTAGCTTTTCCTTCTACTCTCCCAGGTAAGAAGACTTTAAAATTGGGTTGCAGAGAAGAAAGCAGAGATCAATTTCTTTCAAAATAAAAAAAATAAAAACTCCAAAGAAACAGCTCTGAAGAAAACAACAACGCACCTCCATCCCCTCACGCTTTAGGGAACAGAGCTTCCCTTCAGTGGTTTCACGGACAATCATGTCCGATTTAGCTTTATTGCTCGCAATCCGAAATCCTCAGGAAGGGAGCTGGGCAATCAATGGTGTAATGGAAAACGGACATCAGGAACTTTTAACTGAGCCGAGCTCATTAAAAAGAAAGAAGAATTGGACTTTTCTGTCTTGATTGATCAGTTGTGAGTTAGAAGGTTTGGAGATAGGCTGGTGGGGAGGCGGGGAGAATGCAGCAGGTAGCTATCAAGAAGGTGCATCTGGAAAGCTATGTTTGATTTTTCTTTTTCGCCATCCATTTAGGATGTTCTTCTTTTTTAGAAAAAAAGCATATTTGCAGCTCAGGATTGAGCTGTGGGTTGCTTGGTGCTCTCTGAGCTCGGTGGTCTTCTTGCAGACGTTTCATTACCCAACTAGGTAGCATCATCAGGGCTGGAAGGCAGTGGGGTTTGTGGAGAGGAGGAGGAGGAAGCAGACTCTGGGATCCTTGATGCTCTCTGAGCTCGGTGGTCTTGCAGACATTTCATTACCCAACTAGGTATCATCATCAGGGCTGGAAGGGAGTGGGGTTTGCAAAGAGGAGGAAGAAGAGGGAAATCACTCTTTGAGATCTTCCCAGCCAGCTTCTGACAAGCAAAGTCAATGCGGAAGCCAGATTCCTGTAGGAGAGGGCTTTGATTAGGGGGTGACATGATAGCAGTGTCCCGGTATTTGAGGGGCTGCCCCAAAGAAGAGGGAGTCAAGCTATTCTCCAAAGCACCAGAGGGCAGGACAAGAAGCAATGGATGGAAACTAATCAAGGAGAGAATCAACCTGAACTAAGAAGGAAATTTCCTGACAGTGAGAACAATTAACCATCTCCAAAATTCATGGGTGCTCCACTACTGGAGGCTTTCAAGAAGAGATTGGACAACCACTTGTCTGAAATATTATAGGGTCTTTTTCTTCAGCAGAGGGGTTGCACTAGAAGACCTCCAAGGTCCCATCCAACTCTGTTATTCTGTTATGTCTGTTAAAGATGCCATCTTGATTTGAAGATCCTTATTTACTCGGCCATGAGCTAAAACTCAGAAATCACTCAAGTGCTGACGATCCCAACCTTCTGTTTCCCTAAAAATCAGACTCCTTCTGAAACTTTAAAAATGCTTTTGATCTCTTCCCCAACCTTTTAAATTCCTGACCAAGCCCTCTACCTTTTTTCCTTTTGTCTGTTGCTCTTGAAAAGAGAGAGAGAGAGAGAAAATCTTTTCTGATTTTTCTTTTTTTATCTTCAGTCTATTAATAATAGATCTGAAAGGCTTTTTATCATGCATCGACAGCGGTCTCTCTCGCAGAACCTTTCCACGTGCAATATTAGCTTTTCTCCTCTAATTATCCCTGGGAATCTGCCCGTATTTACTTTTTATAACATTCCCCTTTGCAAGACTTCTCACCCATCCTGCAAATCTTCTCAGTGCAGGTAATCCTTGACTTACGACCACAACGGAGACCAAAATTTTCGTTGCTAAAGAAGGCAGTTGTGAAGTGAGTTTTGCCCCGTTTTAGTGCAAGGCCTCCTGCTTGAGCAGGGGGGGTTGGACTAGATGACTTCCAAGGGCCCTTCCAACTCTGTTACTCTATGTTCTGCATAAGAGAATACCGCAGAACAATGATTGGGGGGGGAAAAGTCTCGAATGCATTTCAGTCAATATAAAAGGGGGGGGGAAATGACATTGCCCCAGGTGTATATTACAGACCACACAACCCAACAGAAGAAATAGATGAACTTCTTGCTAGTCCATTAAGTCAGGTATGTAGGAAGCACACCACAATAGAATCTGGGGGTTTTGGCTACCTGATATTCAGCTGGGAGACAAATGTTGCACCTAGCCATTTTTGATAGATTCCCATCAATCACCTCCTTTAAATCAGTTAAAGTTAGTTCAGCTCTGGCTATGCAGCTCTTCATTGCCAGAAGATGATTTTTTAAAAGTTTTTGTTAAGCCAGGACTTTGAGTTCATTGAATTCAAGAAGCCTAGCACAATCTCCACTTTTGGTATTTCGGGGGGGCGAGAATTCCAATTGCTGTATCACAGGATGAACTTTCAGCACTTCCAAAGATTGAGGTGGAATGGGGGCAAATGTGGACCTGTCTTGAAAAGTTACCGTGTTCCGTGCAGCCTTGGTGAAGACAACACAAATGCCCTTGTGCTACCCCTTCCAGGTTTAACACTCTCGGTCGAAGAGTGGTTACCAAAACCCTCTCAAGTTCTCCTGAAGATTCTTCCAGAAAAGAATACAGAATATAAACAGAGTTGGAAGGGACCTTGGAGGTCTTCTAATCCAACTCACTACTCAAGCAGTAGACCCTATAGCCTTGTGGACAAAGAGATGTCGAATCTCTTCTTGAAAATCTCCAGTGATGGAGCACCACAACTTCTGGAGGCAAGTCAATCCACTGATTAATTGCTCTCACTGTCAGGAAATTTCTCCTTAATTCTAGGTTGCATCTCTCCTTGATAAGCTTCCACCTGTTACTTTATTTTACTTTTACTTTAAATTCAAGCTCATTGGCTTTCATTAAACTGCTCTACTTGACTTGACTTGACTTTACCTTACTTTACTTTAAATTCAAGCTCATTGGCTTTCATTAAACTGCTCTACTTGACTTGACTTGACTTGACTTGACTTACTTTACTTTAAATTCAAGCTCATTGGCTTTCATTAAACTGCTCTACTTGACTTTACTTTAAATTCAAGCTCATTGGCTTTCAAACTGCTCTACTTGACTTTACTTCAAGCTCATTGGCTTTCATTGATCTGTTCTACTTTACTTTACTTTACTTTACTATCATAGCACATCGTACAAATACCATCTTCTGTGTACAATTTATGACTATGAAAATAAACACAAGCACACATCCCTCGCACCCCACACTTTGAATTGAAAACCCCTGATATCACATTAATATTGCACTATGCAGTAGAATTCAAAAGAGCTACTGCCCTGGGGTAGAAGCTGTTTTTCAGCCTATTTGTGCTTGTTTTTATTATTCTGTACCATCTGCCAGATGGTAATAGTTCAAAAAAAGGGTGCCCAGGATGAGATGGATCTTCAAGGATGTTTTGAACTTTCTTAAGGCAGCAGGAGCTATAAAGCTCTTCCAAAGAGGGGAGAGGGCAACCCATGATCCTCTGGGCAATGAGGTTAACCCTCTGGAGTGCTGTCCTATCTGCCCCTGTGCAATTGGCAACCCATACAGAGGGGCAGTAAGCTAAGATACTCTCTATGATGCAGCGGTAGAAGGTCACCAGCAGTTTTTCATTCAGTTGTTGTTTCAGGTAGTATAATCTCTGCTGGGCCCTTTTGACCAGTTACTTCTTGTCCTGTTCTCAGGTTCTTTGGAAAATAGGTCAACACCCTCTTCTTTGCGTCAGGCTCACAAATCTGTGACAGCCCCTGAATGGAGACCCCTTCTCAGGAGACTGTTGGCCCAAAGGTCTTCTCTTTGGTCAACTCCAGGGGTGGGATTCGGCTGGTACAGACCGGTTCAGGCAAACTCAGCAAACTGGTTGTTACACCAGTTGAATCCCACCACTAGTCAATTCCACACTACAAAGCATGCCCTGGAATAGAACTGACATCAGCTGAGGACAACAGTGAGTGTTGGATCTCCAGCGGATGGCCGTCACCTAATGAGGTAAACAACAGACCAAGCTGGAAGGCTCCACAGGGGAGAGCCAAATCCAAGAACGTTTGACATTTGTGCAGCAACATCTCCCACAAACCAACAGTTGTTTAGAGCAAGCGGATCCAAGCTGAGAGAAAAGGGCAAGGTTAAAGATAGATCGAGATCGCTTCCAAGAAGATCTCAGCAAAGAATTCCAGCTCACAGTGGCTTAACCTCAGTAGCGCCCATCCCCAAATTTTGTTAGTGAAGGACTCCTGGGGAGAGCGAGGGATAAAAAAACAGGGTTTGGTCTGGAGGAATAACGAAGGTTTTATTTATTTATTTATTATTTATTAATGGGACTTGTATGCCGCCCCACCTCCGAAGACTCGGGGCGGCTCACAGTTAAAAGACAATAACAATAAATAGTTAAAAAGAAATTAAACTGAACTAACAAGCCCCAAGACAAAATACAAATTTAAAATCAATGCACGATCTAAAACCACCCCACCCAAGGGTCACAGCCCGGATTGGTTAAACAACCAGGTCTTCCGATCATGGCGGAAAGTGCGGAGGTCAGGGGCCAGGCGGAGCTCCAAGGGGAGCTGATTCCAGAGGTCAGGGACCGCGACAGAATAGGCATGTCGTCGGGGGACCATCAGCCGGCATTGCCCGGCCGACGGGACCTCAAGGAGTCCCTGTCTATGAGCTCGCACAGGGCGGTTAATATTCGATGTCGGCAGCAGTCGCTCCCTTAGATAATGAGGACCCATGTCATGTAGGACTTTGTATGTTAAAGTTAAAACCTTGAATCTCACCTGGAGTGCAACTGGCAACCAATGTAGGCAGCGCAGGAGGGGGGCAACATGGGAGAACCGGGAAACTCCCATCACCGCCCGCGCCACCGCGTTCTGCACCAGCTGCCATCTCCGGATGGTATGCAAGGGCAGTCCTAAATAGAGAGCGTTGCAGTAGTCGAGTCGCGAAGTAACAAGGGCATGAGTGACTGTACATAGGGCATCGCGGTCCAGAAACGGGCGAAGCTGGCGAACCAGCCGGACCCGGGCAAAGGCCTTGATTCCTGAACTCAAATTATTCTACTCCAAGTAAATATGGGAGTCAGGGGTGTCCCTGAACTCTGCTTAACAGAACTTGAGGTTCAGACTCCAAGAACAACCCATAAATCTATGTGCTGCACGATTGCTGCCCCTTCCTCAAACTCTAAGTTTGCACCCAACGGCAGAAGCGACTCCATCCTCCAAACTCACCTGTTGTCCCTGCATGAACCATCCAAGAAAGAGCCAGGAAAGTTATTCCTAAAAGCTCTGGCATTTTTCTCCCGAGCTTGGGAGATCTCAAAAAAAAAAAACTCTGTGGGAATTCCAGATGGGGAAGCTTTTGGCAAGCAGGCAGGCGTGCGTCCTTGGTTGTTTCCACCTCGGCAAATCCCAAGGGAATGGCGTGGAGGGCTGGCTGGTCAGAGCGATGATGCAGTCCCTGGGATTCGTTTTCACCTCCTGAAAAGGATGGAGGTTGCTCCCTCAGACTCTGCGCCGCTGTCAAAAGAAAAACGCACTGAGAAGAAATCCGGAGGTTCAGCCTGGCGGCTGTTAAATATTCATCACAGGGAGAACGGTGGCTCTTTTTAACTCCTTCTCTCCTGAGAACTGGACGGAGTGAGAAGAGAGCAAAGCTTAAAAAAAAAGAAGACAGATGAGGGATGACACAGGGTCTATTTATAGGGGAGGGGAACCCTAAGAGGAACTGCCTTGGATGCAAGAGAAGATGCGGACATCTGGTCCTGCTTTCCCGGACCGTGCATGGAAGTCGACGGATGAAAAAAGGATGCTAGCTGAAATAGCATTGAGGTGGGGATGCAGTGAGAAAAAAAAGGAGGTTTGGCACGAATGTTCTGTTATTTATTACTATTTATTTATATCCTGCCTGTATTATTATTATTATTTATACATAACTCGAGGTGGAGAACACGTTAAGATGAAATACCAGAATGTTTTAATATAGAATAAACATTATCAATATGACATATTCCATTTAAACTACATGTCCCATGATACAATGTTCCACCTCACCCCCTCACCTGATACAAAAGATACTAACCACTACTTAGCTCTCCACTCTAATCTGTGTTCCAGTGATACAGTGTATATAGAAATGAGATCAAAGGATAGACTTATTAACTTGGAAAATAAATAAAACATATATTCTGATTCTAATTATATGGGGTAGTTTGGCTTGATCCTTCTTAACATAACAAATTGGTAGCAGAGATCGGTTGCCAAACTTAACTCACTAAAAAAATGTCAGAATCAAAAAAAAAGAAGAATTAACACGAGAGCCTTCACCCGCCAAATAGCAGCTCAATTGACTCCTTCAAGGTCCTAGTATTGACATTCAAAGTCCTACGAGACATGGGTCCAGGTTATTTACGGGAGCGTCTACTGTCGGCATCGAATACCAACTGCCCTGTACGAACGCACAGGCAGGGACTTCTTGGGGTGCCGTCTGCAACTCAGTGTTGGTTGGCGGTATCCCAGGGAAGGGCCTACTCTGTAGTGGCTCCCGCTCTCTGGAACCAACTACCTCTGGGGCTCCGCTTGGCCCCTGACCTCCAAACCTTCCGTCACGACCTAAAAACCTGGTTGTTTGAACAGGCTGGGCTGGGCTGACTCCTTGGGGAATGGGTGTTTTATTTATTATGGGTTTTTTAGTCTAATTCGGCTTGTTGTAATTTAATTCCATTTTAGTTAATTTAACTTATTGTATTGTTTTTATCTGTGAGCCACCCCGAGTCCTTTTGAAGAGGGGGCAGGATACAAGTCGAAAAAATAAATAAATAAATAAATAAATAAATAAATAAATAAATAAATAAATAAGAAATTGAGAAACAAGATGAAAGCCAGTCTTGCCAGTCTGCCTTAGACATGAAAGCATTGGGCCAGTCCCTCTCTCTCAGCCCAACTCACCTCACAGGGTTGTTGTTGTTGTGGGGAAAACAGGTGGAGGAAGGTGTGTTGAATATATTTGCCACCTTGAGTTATTTATAAAAAGAGAGAAGGCAGCATACAAATAAATAATATAATGGACTTTGCTTTTTCTCCATTTCTCCCTCATTTGAGCTGGAATCATTCCAAAGGAATTGGGTTTTAAGAGCTGCCTTTGAACAACACAGTCTCCTTCTATACTTTGAAGTCGCTTCAGTGCTTGGATCCCCTGGGATTTTCCCCCTGCTCGTTTGATCTCCCTGGGTTTTTCCCAAAAAAAATTCTGATTGTCCTTGAGCTGATTTTGGAATCGTTTTGTTTACCCTGAAGGGACCTAGCACGACATTTCATGCTGGCTGCATTAATATTCCTTTAGTTCCAACTCTTTTCTCACACAGCAATCTACTAAGATCTTGGAAGGAAGGGTGGGAATAATGCAAGTACACCCCTCGGCCAAGAAGTGGTGGTCTACTCTTGAAAAGTCAACCATTTTTGGTCCAGACTTTTGATCTTCTCCAAGATATTTCTTCTTTCTCATCTATCCCGTTTCTTTCTATTTCTCTTTTCTTGCTTCCTCTAGAACGTTTGGCCGAAATTCTACAACTATATTGGATGGCTGTCTATGTCCTTCCTTGAGAACCTGAGCAGTTGTGGAGCTGTCCCAGAGAAGAGGGGTGGGGGGGTCAACCTTTTCTCCAAAGCATCTGAAGATAGGGCAAGACGAAATGGGTGGGATGCTTGTTAAAGAGAGATCCAAGGTAGAATGAAGGAGAAATTTCCTGACAGGAAGAACAATTAATCCATGGAATAGCTTGCCTTCAGAAGTTGTGTGTGCTCCATAACTCAAGTTTTTCAAGAAGAGACTGGACAATAATTTGTCCTAAGTGGTAGAGGGTCTTCTGCTTGAGAAGAAAGTTGGACTAGGAGACGTTCTACCCCTGCTATTCTATGTTTTATGTTCCTCTCTAGCGAATCTTTCCAAAGGATTAATGTAGTGTTGTAAATTTCCGTGGTCCTCCAAGTTTATGGACATAGCTCTAGAAGCCATAGATGGGACTATGCAAAGATGGCTACATCACAGATAAAATTGCTTGGAACCTGGTTTACAGCATAGGAAGTCAACCATGTTGGTTTTGAGAGCTTCTGGTAGACTTATCCCAAAATTATCTAGCAAGGTAGAGATAATTGACCAGTTGATCTAGTCTTGCAGGCTATACAACCTGATATGAGATGTTACAAAATTGAGAACAGGCACAGAAAGACACACGAGGTTTCGAGAACTAAAGATTTTCCTTCGTGATGCTCTGAAGGACAACTGAAGGACAGTCAGTGAAATTTGGAATAACCTAGCGAGATCAAATCAGCCAGAGAAAAGCCCAGGAGATTCAAACAACGAAGCAGAATAAGATCCTGCCATTCATGTCCAACTGTTAAAAATCTGCCACTTCATTTTGCTTAGCTTCTCCTTTTTCTAACCTTTCTTCTTCATCAGCTTAAGTGAAAAGGGGTCAAGGAAATTTGCAATTATCTACTGAATTTCTTTCCCTTAATGCATCAGGCTCTCCCGCCTGCAAATCATGCATTTTGGGAGTATACATGTTGGTGTTTCTGTGTGTGTCTATTTCTCAGATCTGTTTTTGTGCACATCTTCTCTATTATGTTCATTTTTATGAAGTTCTCCTAGAACAATACAAATTACAATACAATACAAAATACAATGTACAGCCGCAATTGGAACCAGAGATTCCACTGCTAAGTAAGCCATTGGTTAAGTGAGTCACCCCCAATCTTATGACCTTTTTGCCATGGTTGTTAAGTGAATCACTGCAGTTGTTAAGTGAATCATGCCACTGGCTTCCTTCATTGGCAGTCAACCTATTTTTCCAAAGCACCAGAAGGCAGGGCAACAAACACTGGCTGAAAACTGATCGAGGCGAGAAGCTACCTAAAACGAAGGAGAAATTTCATAGTGAAAAAACAATTAACTAGTGGAATGATTTGCCTCCAGAAGTTGTGGGAGCTCCATCACTGGAGGCTTTCAAGAAGAGACTGGACAGCCATTTGCCTGAAATGGCATTGGGTCTCCTGCTTGAACAGGCGTTTGGACTATAAGGTCCCTTCCAACTTCTGATTAAGTCTCAGAGCCTGGAGGTTAACTTTTTGAAGCATATAGGACTACCGCGAAATGTATTTCACTACATCTGGAAGGTACCAATGATCTGGAGAACAGAGGAAGTTTGGTTCCTTCTAGTCTCTGTCTCCCTGGGCTTTTCCCCAGAAAAGATCTTTGTGTTCAACAGCCATGGTAATCAGAGGTTTTCGCAGCTGCCCTGAAAGTCAGACAAAGCCTTCTTTAGAGGGCGAGTATTTCTCACCCACAACCTCTCTGGTGCCCTGGACAGCTGTGAGCAAAGCCAGATGGCTATAGAAGAGAAGATATGTAGCTCAACTAGATGTTACCTAGTTGGGTAATAAAACATTGGCAAACCAACAGCTCAGAGAGCACCAAGGACTCCACAATTTCTTCCCTTACAAATATACACAGCGGTACTCTAAAACTACTCCATGTTGTTTTTTAGGTAGCTCAGGGTTGAATTGTGGAATCCTTGGTACCCTCTGCAGTTGGTTGTTTGCTTGCAGGCATCTCATTACCGACTAGGTAACAACTTCCGTTCAAGTTAACAATGTCTGCAAGCAAACCACTGAGCTCAGAAAGCATCCCACAAAGCCAGGTGGTTCAGTCTTGGTTAGAACTTTTGTTGAGGCTCATCAATTTCACTTTTTAAAGTCTTGTGAAGTTGGAGAGATAACTGCCAAATTTCTGCTTCCAAAGAACACTTGCTTAGACTACTGGTCTTCTACTGCCTGGACCCCTGGTTTCCTATAGGGGTCAACCAACAAACCCTGCTGAATTTCCAAGGCCAACACTAAGGGATGCTAGGAGTTTCATTTCATGGACATCTGAAGGACCATAGGCCCTCAACATGAAGAACAAATACTCTCCAAGGAACATCGGACGTGATTGAGATGGCCATTGGACCACAGGAAAGGTCCACTCTTTGGGAAAAACCATACACTGTGTTGTGTTTTTGAGTGATCTGTGGGAAACACAGTGGGGGGGAAGGCCAAAAAAGTGTATAGGGTTGGAAGAAACTGATTGAACCCCAACATCCTCTGAGTTACAACCCAACCCAAGGTTCGTTCATCAAATTAGTGATTCATTCCTTCATGTACGTCATATTTTCTTCTTCTGACATATTCAATTTAGAAAGCAGGTGATACCCAAGGCTCTCAGGGAGGAACAAAACATGCTCCCTCCCAAAAGAGACTAAATTGGCTATCCTTCCTTTTGTTTTGACCTTGACTGCTCCAAAGATTAATATGTCTATCCTTTCTTTTAAAGGAGACACTAAGGTAAGGAGAAGGGACGCGGTGGCTCAATGGCTAAGACGCTGAGCTTGTCAACTAGAAAAGTCGGTAGTTCGGCGGTTCAAATCCCTAGCACCACAGAACGGAGTGAGCTCCCATTACTTGTCCCAGCTTCTGCCAACCTAGCAGTTTGAAAGCATGTAAAAATGCAAGTAGAAAAATAGGGACCCCTTTGGTGGGAAAGTAACAGTGTTCCATGCGCCTTCGGCATTTAGTCATGCCGGCCACATGACCACGGAGACGTCTTCAGACAGCACTGGCTCTTCGGCTTTGTAACGGAGATGAGCACCGCCCCCTAGAGCTGGAAACGACTAGCACGTAGGTGCAAGGGAACCTTTACCTTTAGGGTAAGGAAGAGATGGGAAGAGATTCCCCTGCCAAGTGAGTTTTAGGGGGTTTTTTGTGTGTGTAATTCTGGAGGGCTCTAGCTGGACTCAGCAAAGTCAGTTCTTTGGAAATTCACTTGCTGGCTTGGCATCAATTATCATTAGAAAGTTTCTTGGCAGAAACATCCCCATGTAAACAGCTCAGTGTATTATTTGCCAGGAACAATCCCTGGCTTTTTATAGAGACTTGACCATGGAATGCAGAAGACCTGGCTCATGGTCTAAATAAACAGTGATTGGTTGCATGTGACATTAAGCTGTTTTCTGCTTAACTGTGGTTTTCAAATAAGCACACTGAACATCAAGTTTGTCCAATATGCTAAATCTTCAGCCCCTCTTTGGGACACCCCCTCAAATATTGGAACACTTCTATCATGTCATCCCTAGTCCTTCTTTCCATTAAGGTAGACTCCATATCGTTGCCCACCTTTAATAATAGAATGATGGTTTGCTTTATTGCCATGGTTTGGGTGTTTGTCAACACACTGGTGGGTTAGACCCATTAATCTATGCAAAAAAGGCGGTGGGTAATTCATAGTTCAAAGTATCATATGAACCCAACCATTATCTTAGCAGGTTTGGTGAAAAGGATCATCACCTGAAACTAGTATTTGTTTAGGCATCATGTGTTGTAGGAATGGAGTCGCTTTGTTGGTCATGTTGCTGGAGTATTTAACAGATTAACAGAGTTGGAAGGGGCCTTGTAGGTCATCTAGTCCAAACCCCACCCCCTGCCCAAGCAGGAGACCCTACACCATTTCTGACCGATGGCAGTCCAGTCTCTTCTTGAAAGCCCCCAGTGATGAAGCTCCCACCACTTCTGAAGGCAGCTTCTGTTCCATGGGTTGATTGTTCTCACTGTCAGAAAATTTTATTGCATTGTGCAAATCCTCCAATTTACTAAACAAACCGACTGAATTTAGCTTCATTTGTTTAAAAACAAAATAGTCAATTATAAGCCAAACGCAGCTTGCATTTAGAAGATGTGAAAATCTATAAAGTACATCGTGGGGATGTGATGGAGGTTGATGTAGGCATCCCTGCTTGTAGGGCAAGATGGATAGGCTGTCCTGATTCGCTCGTGTGGATCTTGACAGCAGTTCTTCTCCCAGCTGACCCTGGTTAGAAATGGTAACTCGATTCAGAAAATGCGTCTTCCGAATCCCAGAATGAGCTAAATTGAGCAGTTGGCTTAACAGCAGGCAATAGAGAGATTCCACAATTTTGCTGCCAAACGCAACAGATGTGGGTTGAAAGAAAGCCATCAAAGGTAGGGGGGAAAGAAATCTGTCTTTGTCAGCTGTGACATTGCTGGCGGGGGAATTGCTCCTTGGGTGAAGCAAGAACACGCATACCTGATGGTAGGAGGTGGCCACACACAGATAACAAATAAAAATGACACAACCACAAAAAAAAGGGAACAGATGGAGATCCTCCTTCTCAAAAGAAGAGGGTGAGCAGTTTCTTCTGTAGGACAAACCAGAGAAGCAAATGAGCTTGAATCTGAATTAGGGTTTGTGGTTGAAACCCAACAATCATCAGAATTCTTTTGTTAAGGTAACGGTCAAGGTTCCCCTTGCACCTACATGCTACCTGTTTCTGGCTGTAGGGGGCGGTGCTCATCTCCGTTACAAAGCCGGAGAGCCAGCGCTGTCCGAAGACGTCTCCGTGGTCATTTGGCTGGCATGACTAAATGCCTTCGAAGGCGCACAGAACGCTGTTACCTTCCCACCAAAGTGGTCCCTATTTTCTACTTGCATTTTTATGTGCTTTCAAACTGCTAGGTTGGCAGAAGCTGGGACAAGTAACAGGAGCTCACTCTGTTATGCAGTGCTAGGGATTCAAACCGCCAAACTGCCGACCTTTCTGATCGACAAGCTCAGCGTCTTAGCCACTGAGCCACCCCGTCCCATAAGTGGACATAAGTCAAGGCCTATTTGTAAAACCAGGAATAGTGCCTTAAGGGTTTAGAGATCCAAATTCAACAGAAGAGAAGAGAGAGAGAATGGATGAAGGGTCCAATAGATAAAAGATTCAACCATTGCTGGGCCATTCTCTTAAACTCATTTTCAAATGAGAACATCAGAGCTTTGTGCCAACAAAATCATGGAGAGGGATGAAGTTCAAACAGGAAGTCCACAGAAGGGAGAAGACCTCATAAACACACCAGAGAAAAATTTATTAACTGTGATTCAAAATTACTTTTTTTTTTAAAGACACCTGCATGTCTTTAATTCTCCTAATGTTGGAACAAAATTACCTGCTTGTGCTAAATGGCATATTTCAAAAGAGAAATTTTAAAAAAAGACAAAAAAGCAATGGACTGTCAGAACGGAGGCCAAATAATGTTGGCAAGAAAGGGCATATGCCGGAAGATGAAAGCCAGATGCATGATGGGAATATCTCTGAACATCCCCTGCTGGGATTGAGCGCACCATTAGCCAACTGACTTGGAACAGATAGTGTGAGATGCGGCCAAATCGGTAAAGCTGATATGCAAAGGAGGTAGGAAGGAGGCATTTCAGATTTTTGAAGACCTTCAGGGAGATTCTGGTAGAAACCTTAAGAGAAGGACATCCCTTCTTTTTTGGAGAGGTGAGGTCCAGAACAGCATGGGTGAAATAGAGACTCTGGAAAGAACATAGTAATTTCCACCCTCTCCCCAGAGAAGTGTCCCTATTCTAGGATTCAGAAGTAGTGAATAAATTCTTCAGGAAGAGCCAGAAGGCATCTCCAAACATCTAATGAAGCAGGAGATGGAGAAAACAGAACCAAGTGAATGAGGTACAGAAGAACTCTATGCATGAACAAACCCAAATCCATCTTCTGTGCTCTCTTCAGCCCAGTCAGTAGGGACTTTTCTGATTTGAGGTATGTTTTTTCTTACTTATCCCAGAGAAAGGATGGATCCATCTCATCTCAAAAGCTGTGGAGAACCAGCCAGCTGCCTTCAACGTGGGCTCTCAACAAACCAGCCAAGAACCACAAATTCCAGATTTTAGTTGGCAAGAGAGAAAAAACCGTTGATTTAGAACATAAAAGGGACAGTTTTCAGGGAATACTTATTTAAATTTATGTTTGCCACGATGTCTTCAGCAAGAATGCTTCTGAAGCAAAGGGCATTGCAAATGATCTAATATTGAACATTAGGCCAAAAAAATATATATTTTATTTCCTTCACCCTCTTCCCCTACGGGTTTTTTTTTTACAAGGGCAAATCTTTTACATTTCTCCTGGTTCTGGATAGATTACATTCAACAGTACAATTTTAATTATCTATTTATTTATTAAATAGATAGGCTGTCCATCTCCCTGTTAAAGTGACTCTATTAAATGATACATGTTATTCTGGGTAGAAATTACTAAATATGGAGGTTCAAAACATTGGTGTTTCTCCTAAAGATCACATGTGTTATTTCTACAGGCAACCCACAAACACCAGTTACATGAATATTTGACTTTATAGAACTAATTTTTAATACCATAAAAGTATAAAAAGCTACTGAAAAAATAAGTTAAACAAAAAATTAGGACTATCCTGTACTATCCTAACTATGATCTACTGCAATTATGACCATCTTAATTCTTCTTCCTCTTTAATACTTTTAATTCCCTAACTAACCAGAGGTGAGGAACTGTGCCCCCTTTATATTCGTGGACTTCAATTCCCAGAATCCCAGAGTCAGCCCTAACCCCTTAATCTATCAGTTTGGTCATATAGAGGAATGTTGTCTTGATGTTTGCTTGTGCTTCTGAGAATCATTTGTCTACACCAGTGTTTTTCGACCTTGGCAACTTCAGGATGCATGGACTTCAAGCTCCCAATATGCTGGCTGGGGAATGCCGAGAGTTGAATTCCACACATCTTAAAAGTGGCCAAGTTTGGAAAAACACTGGCCTGCATTGTAGTGATTTACAATGTATATTTTGAGCCAGCAGACAAAATACCAGCTGTGTTGGTCGTCAGCCCAAAACAGCCAACTTGCTAGCTTCAAATCCAATTAATTCAGGGCTGTGACAGTTGGGTGTGAGAGCATCGTTGGATCCTTCCAAATAGGCAGGATGATATCAGCCAAGCTCAATTTGTTTGAAGCCATTGTTTTGGGCCAAGATTGAAATTTACTCCCAGGGCCACGTATCCCCATTGTTAACCCGTGCTGGATTAACCAATTCTCCTGTTTTTTTCAATGTTTTCCATTCAATTAGATGGGGAAACCATCTAGTGACAGTCAGTTTCATCTAGCAGTTAAGAAACCAGGCGACTGTGACTTTCTAGTCCTGCCTTAGGCATGTGAGCCAGCTGGATGACTTTGGGCCAGTGACCAGGAGGCAGTGAGTTCTAGTCCAGCCTTAGGCATGAAAGCCAGATAGGTGACTTAAGGCCAGTCACTCCCCTATTCCAGCCCACCTCAACAGGTTGTTGTTGTGAGGAAAGTAGGATTAAGGTGTTGGATATATTCGCCACCTTATTTGTAAAAATAATAAAGATAGAATACAAATGAATAAACAGCACTGGTTCAGACTGTATCTTCAGCTAAGCTCTATGGTGGGATGGGGGAAGGAATCTAATTTATTGTTGTTGGTGTATTAAAAGAATCTTGAAACTTCCCCAAATTTCTTTCCATCCCAATTCATGCTAAACAAAATCAAGAGAGGGATTGCATGAGGGTCTTTCTCACCCTTCCTTCTATCATCTCTTCTCTTCAAACCCCTCCTGTTCATGTCTTTCTCTGTTTCATTCTTCAGGTCGAATTCCAAATTCCTTTACATCCTTTAATTATCTTCCCACCTCTGGCTCTCGGCTCCATAATCCCAATCTTTCTTTATTCCATGTTTCCTTTCTAGGGAACACTTTTGAAATCTTACAGAACTTCATAGCTTAATATATTTGAAACCACTGCCCTCTGCAGTTACAACAAGGGTATTGCAGGAGCTCTCCAAGGTAGAAAAATTCTACTTCAATTAAAACTGTGTCCACCTCCAATTAAGAGGAAGCTAGGTAATTGCTTGATAGCAGGTCAGATTTCTTGCCCATTCTGGAACAGAAATCAAGGTTGCTGGCAGGTTCCTCTGCAATTCTGACATGCAGAATAATCTTTTCACAAAAGCCTTTCGAAGCCCCTCCTTTTGAGAGCCTTTAGAATTGGTGAGCGTTCACCTTCTTCCCCTTAAGAATAAACACACAGAAAACTTGGAAGGTAGATTCCTCTCAACAAAACACAATTTATTTGGCATCTAGATGGAATGTCTCTCACAGCATCTTGGAAAAAGAAAAAAAGATTAGTGTCCCAAAAAAAAAATCCCCTACCCTTCTCCACCCCTTCCCCAAAATAAAAACCTTGATGGGGGGAATCAAAGTATTAATTAGAACATAAAAATGTCACAGGGACCAACTTATTACAGCATCAAATTTCGTTTCTGCACACTGTTCCATGAAATATCAAAATCTTAATTTATTTTTTTTCTCCCCCTCTTTTGTTTTTCTTTAACACACACATGCCACAATTCAATTCAGCCACAAACTGACACCACAAGACTGGCAAATTCAGCCGAAAATAATCTTCCCAAAAAGAAAAAAAAAAGCAGTGATCCACTGATTGGCACACTTGCTCACACACGCACACCCATCGCCCTTCCCAAGCGTACAAAAGCCGAGCATCCCCTTTTCCATGATGAAGCTAGAAAAGAGCTGGGCACATCCGAATGGGCCTGGAGTGCAAATCTGTAGAGCCCCATATTCGTTTGACCCCCAACTCCAGGTTTTTCCCAAGTCTACCTTTCCTGTTACAGCCTTGAAGCAAGAAGGGATTTTTGGTTTCAACAAGCTATTTGATTTTTTTTGGGGGGGGGGAATCAAAATAATGAATGGTGGAGGGATTGGCCGGCAAACAGTAGTTTCTCATCAAATAGTACCGATTGAGTTCACTTTTCTTGATGCTTGGAAGTTAGACAATCCATCTACCTTCTTCTCCACCTGTACCAGCCTGGTTGAAATGAAATTTAGTCCAGTTCTCCTGATACTTAGAAGTTGGACAATGCATCCTACTTCTTCTCCACCTGTACCAGCCTGGTTGAAATGAAATTTAGTCCAGTTCTCCTGGTACTTAGAAGTTGGACAATGCATCCTACTTCTTTCTCCCCCTGTACCAGCCTGGTTGAAATAAAATTTAGTCCAGTTCTCCTGGTACTTAGAAGTTGGACAATCCATCCTACTTCTTCTTCCCCTGAACCAGCCTGGTTGAAATGAAATTTAGTCCAGTTATCCTGTTCCTCAGAAGTTGGACAATGCATCCTACTTCTTCTTCCCCTGAACCAGCCTGGTTGAAATGAAATGTAGTCCATTTCTCCTGGTACTTAGAAGTTGGACAATGCATCCTACTTCTTCTCCACCTGTACCAGCCTGGTTGAAATGAATGGTGGACTTTTAATCACAGGTCTCCAACTTCTGTACTGTAATCTTATCTGGGACATCTGACCCATCTGAGGGTGCAAACAAAGAAGACTTAGATTCAATGCAGCAATGCTTTTCCAAAAAAAACAACAACATTCAGGCCAAACCAGAGTGGGCAATCTTGACCTCTAAACTGCTATATGCTGTCAGTTAAAAGCAGGAGGGAAACAAGAAACCCAAAGTTACACCCACTTAGAATTGTCTTCTCTAATGAAGCTGACATCAAAGGACATTTTTGTCAAATTTGTTGAGATGCAAAAGGAGCTTTTAAATTTCGCTGTAGGGTTAAGAAATGGCAAGCTATGGCCACGAATGAGCTTCAGCCAATAGACCAAGTGTGGTGTGAACCATACCCCAACCATCCCTGTGGGAGGGTGCAGTAAGCATTTTAAAGTTTTATTTCCGCGTGGGAACTTTAAGGGAGCCGTTGAAACTCGCGTTGAAGTGGTGAGGAAGTGGCAATAAACCAAAGAATAACCTGGTGCATAATTGATTTTACGGAAAGTATTTTTTATATATCTACATTAAAAAGGAAAACTTTTGCCATTTCAAAACATGTAACAGTACCACTAGAATTAGTATTTGCCTATATTTTTTTCCCCTCCCAAATTCTTCTCTTTTTACATGGACATGTAGTTTGGCCGTCAGCTTCCAATCCCGTGTTGCTCTTGTGTTTCGCTCACAATCATCAACCAGTGTTTCTCCCCCTTGGCAACTTTTAAGAAGGGAGGACTTCAACTCCCAGAATTCCCCCAGCTTGGGGAATTCTGGGAGTTGAAGTCCTCGCCGGCTGCCAAGGTTGAAAAACATTTCTCATAAACACTCAATCACCCAAGCCCATTCACACTTACATATATAAAACCAAAGAAGTCAGTACCTACAATGTATAAAACTGATGAAGTGTGCTAAAAACGCACATAACCCGCTTTTTATTCCTTTTCTTCCCAACCCCACCCCACCCCCATACTTCAGAAATGCTCAGTACTTGGCCTGGCTCCACAATTCTGACCTCAGGCTTTGGGAAGGAGAGAGAGAAAACGCTGCTTTGTTACCAGGCTGACACAGCCAGGAGGCAGGAAAGGAAGAATGGGAAAGTCCATAAGATTGGTTTCCCTCCGGGGTCCTGTAGCCATGTCCACGCTCCTCCAAAAAGAGATCCAAGTTTCTGTCTGGCTCACTCTGGGCAAAATTGTTGTCTGTCACTCAGACGTCGCTTAGTGCCTCTGAGGTCGGTGAGAAATCCACCCCCTTTTGTTTTTTGAAACCAGACTTCCAAAACTTGTGGGGCAAGATCTAAGAGGTCAGCGAAGCAGAATTGTGGAGTTCTACCTCAGCTGTCATCTACCACAGCTTCCAAGGGAAAGCATTGTCTGGATGCAATGGTCTAGCAGCGCGATTGTGGTACCATAAAATGAGATTCTAATGGATGTGTGATTGTTTGCAAGCACGTTTTCGCCAACCAACATTTAGTACAATTGGGTTTCCTTTCTACTGAGCCACTTCAGGGTCTCTGAAGTCTACACCCATGGGAGACCCACTGGAGTCTTCCCAAGCGATCCCTGGACATGTGGAAGATTAAATCTGCAGTCTTCTGCAAGAAAGCCTGGAGTGTTATTGGCCAGGTTAGAAGTCTCTCCTAAAACAGCCCAAAAGCTAACCCTACCATCAATATTACACTGGGGTAGATAAGAAATGCAGAAGAAGAATGAGAAAAGGGTTGAAATGAGAAGGCACCCGGATACATTTAAGGACTGAACCATGGGTTGTGTTTCTCCTGTCCTTCTAGGCCTCCAGCCTTTCATAAGGCAACAGGGACACACGAACGAAGGACTGGAAGTATAAGTTTCTGCTAACTAAACCCGGGCATGCTTACTCAGGAGGCAAGAGGCCAGCAATGGATTGAGATCAGCTTGGCTACACGTTGCAATCAACTCAACGCCTACAAGTTCTCACCAAGATCTCTCGGTAGGAAAGGTGAGTGGAAGCATTAGGGGACAGATCTTTCTACGTTCCAGATGTCCTTCTCAGAGATTCAAGCTGGACTATGACCGAGGGTGTCCACCTTCGTCCATCTCCAAACAGGTCCCAATTCCAACCTCCAAATATGTCAAGAGGATCCATGGGACAACTTTCGCTAAGGTTTGTGAGGCCACCGAGAGTCTGTACAACCTTTTTTTCCTACCCCCAAATTCTTTTCCTTGCTAGTCTCCTGTTATAAGGCGTCGAATGAATCCTGCAGGATAAAGAAAGCTCAAAATCTTAACTATTGAGAACGAAAAGCAAAATGAACAGTGATAAGAGAAAAATGAAAGGTGGACTGATTGGTCCAATCACAAATTTTTTTTTCCCGCTTGGAAATTCTATTATCCCCACACCAAACTCAGTCCCCAAAAAACTCAATACCCCAAATTTATAACAGAGAAAAAAAGTCAGGAGGAGAATGCCATACACAAGTCACTGAGCTGAAATGACCCAGTCGAGTATTACAATGCGTTACGGTGAAGCAACCAGATCGATTTGAACCTTAATGCTTACTTTCCAGGACACGAACAAGCGTTGGGCCAACTCATGTAGTTCTTCTTTGAAACCAGGACTGGACGATGAAGGCTTTGTGGACCCATTGCCTGTCTCTTTCTCCTTGGGTTCATATTTCAAAGGAGGATGGTCCTGCGCGCTGATCAGAAATACCCAACAACCCCAACATCTAGTCTTCTGTATTTGAAGATTATAACCAACAACTGGTCCAGCAGGAGAATCAACACTGACCAGCTGCACTGTTCCTGGAAGATCCTAACGCCCTGGCATTCCAGATGTTTTCTACACCGCTTGCTCTTTCTTCTCCATGATTTTATAAGGGAGGGGGGTGAGATGGATGTTCCCCTTCCCACCTCACCCCCCCAAAAATCTATCCATAATTTTCCTCCACTTTAAAAAAAAGAAAAAAAGGAATTAAAAACTGGACATCTTCTGTTCTTTTTTTTCCCCCATTGCCGGTAGAAAAAAAAGCAAACAAACGAACAGCCATCTTTATGACTTGGTTCCTCTTCTTCTTCTTCTTCTGAAGAGGGTAAGGTTAAGAAGGGAACATGACTGCCCAGGCCAAGTCTAAACTCAAAAGGAGAATCTGAAAAAGGCCAGACATGGGAGTTTTTATTTCTGAACTTCAGTCCGTGAATTCAGCATTCCCCTCGTCCGTTGGGCCGCGCAAGCAGCTGCCCAACGTTTATTGCTGACTGGCAGTTAATGGAGGGGAGGGTCTCTCGTTTTGATTGTGTTTCCTTTTTTTTTATACAATGGTATTCAGAGAACTGTGGCTGTGCTGGTTGCCAGGCAGGCCCTCCGCGAGCGTGCTTTCACTTAAAGGAGTGTCTGGTAAGACAAGGAGGGGGCTGCTGTCAGCAGAGTTTTCAAGGTCCATCGGGGGTGGGCCGACGGAAGGAGGAAGAGACTCGCCGGGGAGTGGCGGAGATGTGTCGGCAGCTCCTAAGGACAGCTGAGCGTTAGGGCCCACCTGAGAAGGGAGCCCATCTAGGAAGGGAAGACAAGGACAACATCAAGCCCAAATCAATGCATTCCTGCTACCGTGTTTCCCCGAAAATAAGACCTACCCCGAAAGTAAGACCTAGCACTATTTTCTAAACCTGCCCTAATATAAGACCTACCCCGAAAATAAGACCTAGTGTAAATCTCCAGTTCCAGGAAGACTTTTCAGGGAGCAACCGTGCACCCACAAAACACCCCCCCCCTACACACTCACACCCACTATTTGGCACCATAAATATATAAGACCTACCCCGAAAATAAGACCTAGTGTGTTTTTGGGAGCCAAAAAAAAGACAGTGTCTTATTTTCGGGGAAACACGGTAGGTCCTGAGCTACTTCCAGACCGTCACTGCTTGCTTTGGCAGATTGGGATCCCGGGGTCGCATAATGCATGGATTTCAACTCCCCAGCCCATTGCTGAAATTCTGGCAAGTGATCAGGAGGAGGGAGAGGGGGTCTAAAGGAGAATATTTGCAGCTCAGGGTTGAAATGAGGGGGTCCTTGGCGCCCTCTGAGGTTGGCTGACTTCTTGGAGAAGTCATCTTTCTCGCAGGTGTTTCATGACCCAAGTAGGTAACTTCATCAGTGCTAGATGGGAGTAAGGTTTGGAGGAGGAGGAGGAAGGGGGGAGGAGGAGGAGGAGGAGGAGGAGGAGGAGGAGGAGGAGGAGGAGGAGGAGGAGGAAGAAGATTATGGGGTCCTTGGTGCTCTCTGAGCTTGCTTGTTCTTGTGTAGACATTTCATTACCCAGCTAGGTAACATCATCAGTGGTAGAAGGGAGTTGGGTTTGGCCTCCGTTTATATTATATCTCATCAACATTGACAGGGCAAGCCACTAGAATATATTCAGAGACCAAACCCCACTCCTTACTAGCACTGATGTCTGGGTAATGAAATGTCTGCCAGAGCCTTGGTGGCTCAGGCTGTTAAATGCCTGTACTTAAGTTCCAGCTGCCTACAATTAGTGCAGGCTCGAATCCCACCAGGCTCAAGGTTGACTCAGCCTTCCATCCTCCCGGGGTAGGTAAATTGAGGACCCAAGATTGTTGGGGGCAATAAGCTGACTTTGTAAAAATGCCGCTTAGTAATAAGCAGGCATATACAATGGAAGGAAGGCTATTGCTGAGCGCATTGGGTTGTATCCCAAAAATTGTAAGCCCTGAGTCTCCGGAGAAGGGTGGCATATAAATGTAATTAAAAAAAAAACAGCTAAGAGCAGGGAGCACCAAGGACCCCAGAATCCAGTTCTACTCTCTTCCTCCTCCCCTCTCCTTCTCCTTCACCCCACAAACCCCACTCCCTTCTAGCACAGAGGGAAGTTAAGCAAGAAATCAACCAAGATCAGACAGCACCAAAGGCTTCACATGCTTCTTTACTGGATGGGAAACGCTGAAACCGGAAGTCAACAAGATGGTGTTGGGCAAGACTTCCAAGCAAAGAACGATACCTGGCGGAGAACAGAGAATGTTCTCCGGGTTGATGGAAGCTTCGTAAGGTGGCGGAGGGTCATCGGGATGTTGGATGTCTGGGTATTTGTACGCTGTGTAGGGCGGAGGTGGGTCGTGGAAGTGAAAGGCTCCGCCTTCTCCATCGTCAGACAGGTGCAGTGGCGTGAGTCCCGTTCCAAAGCCGTCTGGACCGTAATCGAAACCGGGCATCCTTCGGCCCAGGTTAAAATGGTGCACTGTAAAAATGGGGTTCAGGGACATGAAAAGACCTCATGGTTACAATTTCATTCTGCAAAGCATCCAAGTTCAGAGTGGAACTTAAGTTACAATTCTTAATTTTTAAAATTTAAAACTTTTCTTTCTTTCTTTTAATAAGAAGGTTTTTTATTTTATTTTTAACAACAAACATAGACAAATACAAGCATAAAACAACAAAATAAAACCACCTTTCAATTGTACAGTGTGTTGGTTGGTACATAATTCTTGCGCACAATATGCATCGTCTTTTCCCCTTGAATTTAAATGTACATTCATATTACATTAACCAACTTTCCATGTCACATTATTATTACACCATCATTAGATTTTCGTTTCGAATCCACATTATCCTTTAGAGCAAATCTCAGTTCTCACCAATTTTAATTCATATTAAAAGTCATTCTATAATGATCAATTATACCGTTAAATTATACTTCAATTTTCCACTTTTCTATCTAACCATTGGTAAAATAAATCCCATATGTTAAAATATTCTTTTTTCTTCTTGCTAATTGCTAATGTTAATCTACTCATTTCTGCACATTCCATTATTCAAATTTAAAACTTTTCGAATTTGTAATTTTTCTTAGTTATGATTTTAATCCCCCCCCCCAATTTTAAATCATGTTTCCTATGTAAGAAGAAAACTGCACAGGATTAAGAAACACAGGGGTTGGGAGAGAAGGCAGATTAACAAGACAAAAATACAGCTAGTCCTCAACTTAAGACCCAAAATTTCTGTCGCTAAGTGAGAGAGGGTGTTAAGGGAATTTTGACCCCGTTTTTCCCCCTTTCCTGCCGCCGTTGTTAAGTTAGTAGCATGGTTGTTAAGTGACTCTGACTTCCTCATTGACTTTGGATGGTCAGAAGGTCACAAAAAGGGATTGCTTGAATGTCATAAATATGAAACAGTTGCCAAGCAACCGGATTTTGATCACGTGACCTTGGGGATGCAGCAACGGTTGTTACATGTGAAAAAATGGCCATCTTGGTTCTCAGAGGAAAGAATTTTATTTTGGCTACAATCCCCCAGCTAAACGGCTCGACTCTTCTCTGCTGTGGCAGCCCTGAAGGTGCCAGGGGAAAATGGCTCCAGGGCCCAGTTTCTGGCTTTGCCATAGACAGATGCTGATCCACGAACTGGGAGTTGAGGACACTTTGTCCTGCAACACTTTGCTGGAAAGGGAGTTTTGGCTGCAGCAGCTCATCCCCAGTTTTGGAGAATTGTTTTCCAAAATTATACTACCTGAGACTTCTCAGGAAACAACAACTGAATGAAGAACTGCTGGTGACCTTCTACGCTGCACCAGAGAGAGTATCTTAACTTACTGCACACCTGTGCATGGTTTGCCAATTGCACAGTGGCAGATAGGACAGCACTCCAGAGGGTTAATGTCATTGCCCAGAGGATCATGGATTGCTCTCTCCCCTCTTGGGAAGAGCTTTATAGCTCCCGCTGCCTTAAGAAAGCTCAAAACATTCATAAAGATCCAAATCATCCTGGGCACCCTTTTTTTTTTTTTGGAACTATTACCATCTGGCAGACGGTACAGGATAATAAAAACAAGGACAAATAGGCTGAAAAACAGCTTCTATATCCCAGGGCAGTAACCCTATTGAATTCTACTGTATAGTGCAATGTTAATGCAATATCAGGGGTTTTCAATTCAATTGCACAGAATGTGAAGGATGTGTGTTTGTGTTTTATTTTCATAGTCATAAATTGTACACTGAAGACGGTGTTTAATTTTGTTGTGTGAGGTGCAATGACAATAAACTAAACTAAACTAAACTAAACTAAACTAAACTAAACTAAACTAAACAGACCACCGAGGCAAGCCATGGAAAGTCCAAAATCTTTAAGCTGCCCAAACATCCCCGTAGGCATCCTTCGGCAAAAGGTGAACCTGCACACTTACGGTTGGCTCCAATCAGAGACTCAATGCGCTCCCGGCGTCTCTGTCGCAGCCGGTGGACCATGAAGAGGAGGAGAGACAAAATGAGGAAAGAAGAGACGCAGCTGACGATGAGGCGCATGCCACTGGCCATGGAATCAAACAGGCTGTTGCCGTCTGCAAGAGGATTTGTTGGAATATCAAGAGAATTAGCTTTGCGCTACGGTCATTTTAGTTAGCCGTGTTATTCCGTTGTATCCCGCTTTTATTCTTTTTATAAATAACTCAAAGGGGTGAATGTGTCCGACACACCTTCCTCCTCCTGTTTTCTCCACAACTACCCTGTGAGGTGGGTTGGGCTGAGAGAGAGAAGGACTGGCCCAAAGTCACCCAGCTGGCTTTCGTGGCTTAGGCGAGACTAGAACTCACCATCTCCTGGAGACTGGCCCGAAATGACCTGTTTTTTTTTTCATGCCTAAGGCAGGACTACAATTCCCAATCTCCTGGGGATTGGCCCAAAGTGACCCAGCCAGCTTTCATGCCTAAAGTAGGATTAGAACTCAAAATCTCTTGATGATTGGCCCAAAGTCACCCAACCAGCTTTCATGGCTAAGGCAGTACTAGAACTCACTAACTCCCAGTTCCTAGCCTGGTGCCTTCACCACTAGATCAAACTGACTCGCTTTTTATATTTATTTATCCCACCGGCCACGACCACAGAAGCATCTTCAGATAACACTGGCTCCCTCAGCATTAGTTTTAATGAAACTAAACTAGAAAAGAGTGCAGAGAAGAGTAACAAACACAATGAGGGGACTGGAGGCTAAAAACATATAAAAAACGGTTGCTGGAATTGGGTATGTGTAGTCTGATGAAAAGAAGGACCAGGGGAGACATGATAGCAGTCTTCCAATATCTCAGGGGCTGCCCCAAAGAAGAGGGAGTCAAGCTATTCTCCAAAGCACCTCAAGGCAGGACAAGAAACAACGGATGGAAACTGATCCAGGAGAGAAGCAACTCAGAACTAAGGAGAAATTTCTTGACAGTGAGAACAATTAACCAGTGGAACAATTTGCCTCCAGAAGTTGTGAATGCTCCATTACTGGAAGTTTTTAAAAAGATGTTGGACAACCATTTGTCTGAAGCGGTGTAGGGTTTCCTGCCTAAGCAGAGGGTTGGACTAGAAGACCTCCAAGGTCCCTTCCAACTCTGTTATTCTATTCTATCTGTAGTTTTATGTTAGTTTTTTTAAACCCCGTATGTTTTATTTATTTTCAGTTTTAAAAACCACTCACGCTTTGCCTTTTATCCTTCCGACGCTGTTCTACGACTGCAATAAAGATTGGGTGTGAGGGAAGCCAGAACCTACCAGGATCTGAACAGGTAAATTTGCAGCATTCCTTGGGATCCTTTAGGTAATGCTGACAGCCCTGCGGCCGCTCGCACAACGCCGCCACGCACATCTCCGGCTCGCCGTTGTGACATGTGCAACTTAAGCACGGGTCGTCCCCTTTAGGTGTGAAATTGTAGCCTTCGTCGACAATGTTATCTTTGATATCCACGCAAGTCTGGCCTGGAACAGGGGAAGGGGAGGGAGGGAAAAAAGCCAGTCTTTTATTTTGGCCAATCCTCTTCTGATGTGTTTGATCCAGCAGGTTTTATCAACAGACGTGGGGGGGGGGAGACTAACTTACTTCTCTTGCAAAGAAAGGACGATTTTTCGTAGCAGTTCTCGGCGTACCAGCTGTGAAAACCGTGGTGCCGGAGAATTGGGAAGTGGGAGCATTGAAACTGGGCGCAGAGGATGTTTTCGTTTTCAGAGAGAGATGTACTGAAAGTAGGACTCGGGGGCAGGAATACTTCCGATGAGCCTGAAGTGACAGAACGGGAGGAAGAGAGAGGATGGGTCACGCCGTGCTGGAAAAACACGTAACGAAAGCTAAACAGATCGATCCATGCTGCTGTGATTCGACTGGGATCACGCGAGGGAGGTATCTTTTGCAAGGAGCAAAGAGGCAACTCAGCCTGGTATGCAGGAAGAGAGCCAGGGGGAACACTCTCCCTAACCTTGCACCATCTAATAGTTATGCACATTTGGGCTTTAATCTGGTACGGTTCCCGTCTACAGGCAAGGAGCAATAAAGGAACCACTCTGAAGAAATTCTTGATGTTGCTCTTGGCTCCTTGAGCCTGGCACTTATTGATACCAATAGAAGGGAATTATTTGTAGATCAGGGTTGAAATGAAGGGTCCCTGGTGCCCTCTGAGCTTGGTGCTTTTCGTGCAGACGTTTAATGATCCAACTAGGTAACATCCTCAGTGCTAGAGAGTGTTTGTGGTGGTGGAAGAGGACAAGGACTGTGGGATGCTTGGTGCTCTCTGAGCTTGGTTGCTTTCTTGCAGACATTTCATGACCCAACCAGGGAGCATCATCAGTGTTAGAAGGGAGTTACAAGCAGGCAGCAAACCCTCCTTCCTTCCAGCACTGATGAAGTTACCTAGCTGGGTAACGAAAGGTCTTCAAGAAAACAATGAATGTCAGAAAGCACCAAGGATCAAGACCAAGTCCTCTTCCTCCTCCTCCTCCTCCACCTGACTCCCAGCACTGATGATGTTATCTAGCTGGGTAGTGAAATGTCTGCAACCAAGCTCAACAAGCACCAAAGAGTCCACTCATTGATACATTATCTAGTTTGCACTTGGTTTTTGTATTAGGCAGCCTGGCGTTTCTCCTAGTGGGCAAAATAATTTTATTCATACTTCTCTAGTGTACGTGTTTTTGTAATTCACTTCCCTTTAAGGTTTATAGCTTGTTTTTTTTCCCCTGGAAATTCTGGGTGTGCCTTCCATTCCCTCTGGAAGTTCGTATGAAGGTATTTCATATTTTATGTATCAGGAAAGTATTCAATATATGAGGAGACATAAGTGCATTCCAGCTGCATGAACACGGTTCTGATTTTGGTCTAAGAAGCCCAACGATTCAGATTTCAAGACTTGCCTTTATAAGCGACTTCCCAGTGGCCTTCAAGAGAATTGTTTCGGTTGGTGATGACGAACTGATATCCGACCCAAAACCTTCCGTTGGAAATTTAGGAGGAGGGGAAAAAAAATAAAGACAAGTTGTAACACTTCAGTGAGGATAAAACTGCATTGGAGAAAGTTAATGCAATTTTTTAAAAAATCCACACAAAACAGGTTCAAGTTTTGCACCAAGGGTTCGCTGTTATATCCAAACTCCCCTCCGGTATAACTGAGGACATAAATATCTTTGACCCACCACTCAATCCTAAAAAATCTATGGGTGAGATGGGCAAAATTAAACCTGTTCAAGGTTTGCGTCGAACCTGCCACAACTTAAAAGCCTCTAAATAGGAGCAAGAAATGGCTCCATTTCTTGAGAAAGGTGTTGTTAGAGATCAGATGTTATCGCGGTATTGCAAAGCCAGAATTGAGAATTGCCTGCCAAAATTCCCAAGTTCTACTTGGGAAACTATCCTTCATTGTCCACCTCAATGTAATCAATCAGGTTCAGGTAAACCTTGTTCATAACCGTCAGTCCAAGCGCATTTTAGTAGGTGGCCCACTCCTTCTTCCAGTTGGCTGATCTTGAGGCAGCCTCTCGAGCAGATACAGAGTTTACTTTCAGTTTCCCCAAGCATTCTCCCCCTTCATTCGCGCTCCCCACAGTTCATGGCTGTCTGTCTCCACATAGCAGGGAAGCACAAGCAAACGTAAGGTGGTAATATGACCATTTGCTGTTGACAAATCAAGTGCCAGTGATGACAACAGCAGCTCCAGAAGCGAAACCCGATGTCTCCAATAGAACCCTTGAGTTCCTCCTCCAAGGAATGAAACATATCCATCCCAAAAGAAAAAAGTGGTTGTTGTTTTTTTTACCACCAAATGAAATGCTGCCATTCCGTGTGCACTCACCGGCGTTGATCTTTCCGGCCAAAGGTCTTCTCTTCAGAGTCCCACTCTTGCTGCAGAATGAACTTCAGCTCCTGGTCGGTGGTAAACGTAGCCAAGGAAGCATTCACCTTCTGGCATGTTTGTACAGCATCCCAGTAGTTCTCTCCGCTTAGGTACACCCTGTAGCAACTGGCAGTGCCCTCGTAGTGGTGCCAACCTGATGGGCATTTCCCTAGGAAACATGAAAGAGAGAAGGGAAAAGAATTCCCCACCCAGTTAGGACCTCAACACATACACACATGTCAAGCCCAAAATTGACATATGTGTAGCCATTTTAGTTAGGCTTAGTATATATTCTTTTTCTTACTTTCTCTGTGGCAGTCATGGGGGAAGGGAAGTGGGGAGGAGTGGAGATAAAGGGAGTGTTTTGGCTAGGTGATCTTTCTTCCCGTGGGAAGTGAAGAGCTGTCTGTGCTTGGGACCTTTGAGGTGGAGATTTATGACATCAAGCAACGTTGAATTACTTCTATTGGAGAATGTGACTTTGGGGAGCTGTTTCTAACTTGTAATATTGCAGGGTAATTCCATGTTGTGTTAGATCCGGAATTACCATGGACTTTGCCAATTTGATGCTTTCCTAAAAAAAAGAATTCGTTTTGGAAGATGGACTTTGGAAGATGGAAGATGGGTTTTTCTTTTAAATGGATTTCATCACTTGGAAACCTGACACACACACACACAAAATGCATATTTTTAGTCATTCCTAAAGACATCAGGCCGGTGTTTCTCAACCTTGGCAGCTTTAAGATGGGTGGATTTCAACTCCATGCTGGCTGGGGAATTCTGGGAGTTGAAGTCCGCTCATCTTACAACTGCCAACCTTGAGAAACACCGCATTAGCCTTAGTTCAAATCTAGCAAGGAAGAGATTTGGGGGAAAAAGGCTCCTCCTGTGCACACTGCAGGAAGAACATCATTCTAAAACCGCTTATATTCAAAATGCCTGAAATGAAAAGTTCTAGACTTGGCATGCAAAACAGGCAGGCTCTATCCGGAATGGTCACGGACAAGGCTGCTGCGAGACACGGCTGCTTGTCTTCTAGCAACTCCTAATCTTTCCTGGCAAATCAAAATCAATCTTTCATTCTCGTGCACCCCATATTGCTGGTTTAATTGCAGGCGAGGCCCCGCTGGATCACTATGTACAGCAATCAAGAGAGCTGCTGACACTTGGGCGGATGGATCAATGGTTTGATTTGGGAGAAATTACTTTTCCACATGTCTATTTTGTTTCTTGTTTGTTTTTTTTAAAAGCCAGGTTCTTTTTAAGCAACAGCCCACCCATTCCAAATGGATATTTTTAAAAAAAGAAAGTCAGCCTTCAGGTTGAATCTCCACTCAGAATTTAGAGCAGCTTCGACATTTGTGATTCTATAATCCTCTCCTTTTCTACGAATATTATTCTCCCTCCGGGAATCAGATTAAGGCGGACGTTCTCGTTTGAAGACATTTTCGGCTTTATTTTAGGCGCAAGGAAGAAAATGGCTTGTGATATCTTTTGGAGAAAGGCCAAGCTGCATTAGCTTTATACTCTCAAAAAGAAGTGGGGAGGGATTTATTTTCAACCTTAAAAGACTGAAGAGCAAGAACGGTTCACTATGCTGTTATCTTGCTAAGGGAAGTTAATTGGAATTGCTTCCTTTGGATGTCTTGTTTAATGTTAAGTAGGGAATAACGTTCTCAGCCTTGACTAGGGATGAGTTCCAGGCCATACTGGCACCAGTAGAGCCTCAACAACTACTTCTGATCACAAAGTCAGAAGCAACTTCTTCCTATCTAGTGGCAGGATACATAGCTGCGTGGCACAGGTACAGGTGGCATGGGTGTGTGTATTTATTGTTTAGCAAACACAACTATTGTTTAGCAAACCAGCAACTTGGTCGTTAAATGAAGTGGTCATGAAGTCAAAAGGATTATGACTTGCATCGGCTTGGCTTGGCTTTACAGACCTGCAAAGGTCGTAAATTGGAGGACTGGTTACACATTTAAGTTTTTCATCACCCATGTTAACTGCAAACATCGTTAAATGAGGCAGTTGCTAAAGGAAGACTACTCATCCATACATATTTGTTATCCTTTCCCCCACTTTTACGTCAGTGGCTTGGACACCCATTCCATCCAAGTGTGCACCAAAAAGTAGACCATCCATTTCCTACCTCCGTACCAGAGATATCTATCCTTGGCCATTTTTAAGACTTGTGGACTTCAATTCCCAGAATTCCCCAGTGGAATTCTGGCAGTTGAAGTCCACAAGTCTTGAAAGTGGCCAAACTTGGACAATCCTGCCCTAGACCAAAAGTCCACGCTGATAATAACAATAGCACAGACTTCTACACTGGTTCACAGTGCATTCCAGCCCTCTCTAAGCGGTTTAGAGAGTCAGCCTCTTGCCCCCCAACAATCTGGGTCTTCATTTTACCGACCTCGGAAGGATGGAAGGCTGAGTCAACCTCGAGCCGGTCAGGATCGAACTGCTGGCAGGCGGCAGTCAGCAGAATTAGCCTGCGATGCTGCTTTCTAACCACTGCGCCACCACGGCTCTTTTTGAGAAGATTTGGACTGCCTAGCAAGTGGTCCAAACTAAGAAACCAACGCCATCTAGGTCAGGACGGCTTCTATTATAGCAACTATAATAAAAGTCTAAATATGCTTTCCCCTTTCCTTTATCTAGGAAACTAGGGAGGGGCCTGTCTGAGACTGATTTCTCATATTACTTTCTTGGTCTAGGCTCAAGCCCCTCTTTTCCGACCGTTGCCTTGATAACAAGCTCTTTCTCCCTGTCCTTCAAGGCTCTTCTCCATGCCCTCAAGATCTGGTTCCTGTGTCCAAGTCTGCAACTTACTACTAAATCGAACCGGCTGTGCCATGTTGATGGTGTGGAACCTTGTCGTGTCCCCTCCTCTTCCGCGGTTGTGCCTGGAATCCACATTTTCCTTCCCATGATAAATTCGTTGGTCCCCTGTATAGTCTAGGAGAAAGGTAAGCACAGGAGGCTTCAGGTAAGCAAGGATGACGAACAGGTGTGTGTTTTTTTCACCCATATTTAACCACAATTTAATTTAACCATGAGTTTTTTCCCCAGAAAATAGTTTAGAATCATCTATTATTCAAACGTTCAAATAGGCCTATGATATGTGTTTTTGAGTCATGAAAATAGACAAAAGGGCCTGAATACAAGGGTTAGATCAATTCAGCTGATCCTTCTGACCGTTACATGCCCACTGAGATATTTGCTTAATATCCTTCTTTCTTTGATTAAAAAAAAGTGAAATTATTTTGCCCGTGTTGTTTTCTTCTGCACTGGGATTCTTATTATACCTTGGCTTTCGTGTAATAACTGATATAAAAAGGGAACACATGCAAGCTGTTAACTGGATGTTAACATGATTTTTATCACTCTGCTGGGGTCAGCAAAAATTTTGGCTCAAAACCGCCCTGAGGCCCTAGGGAAAGAGGGCGGCAAAGAAGTCTAATAAAATAAATTAATTAATTAATTAAAAACGAAACCATCTCTAAAGAATGAGGAATAGAGTTCAATGCGTGACTGTAAAAGCCACTAACTTGCAGGATTCCACACACACACACACACACACACACACACACACACACACACAGGGAAGCATCAGGGAAGGGAATGTTTGGAAACTACCAGTGGGTTGACTTATTTACAAGCGCCCTGCAAAACAAGAACAACAGCTTCTCATTTCCACGATCGGTTGCAGAAAGAGGGACATGGGATGGTGTTTCTAGCAGTTCACTGAGGAGCTGAGCAGAGCCAGAGTTAAACTTCTCAGAATAACAAGAGTTGAAAGGGAGCTCAGTTGCCCTGAAACTGTACGTTTTTCTGCGTCTGCAGCTCACCCCGAGTTCCTCAAGAATAATTCCCTGGAACATAGAACATGGGATAACAAGAGTTGGAAGGGACCTTGGAGGTCTTCTAGTCCAACCCCCTGCTTAGGCAGGAAACCCTGCACCACTTCAGGCCAAATGGTTGTCCAATCTCTTCTTAAAGACTTCCAGTGTTGGAGCATTCACAACTTCCGGAGGCAGGTTGTTCCACTGATTAATTGTTGTAACTTGTCAGGAAATTTCTCCTTAGTTCTAAGTTGCTTCTCTCCTTGATTAGTTTCCACCCATCGCTTCTTGTTCTTCCTTCAGGTGATTTGGAGAATAGCTCGACTCCCTCTTCTTTGGGGCAGCCCCTCAGATGCCGGATCCCAAGTGTGGCCTTATAGGCCTTATAAAGTGGCATTAACACGTCACATGATCTCAATTCTATCCCGCTCTGTTAATGCAGCCTAGGACTGCCTTGGCTTTTTCTCCACCCGAGCAACCCTGATATCAGCGAGGATCTACCAAATATTTGCTCGGTTTTGAGACAGCTTCTGCTGTTGCTTCTTCTCCTTCGGCAGAAAAGAGCCAGGTAACGGGGGGGGGGTCAAAAAATGTGGAACTGCAAATACGTATTGCATGCATAGGTACATGGGGAGGGGGAGGTCCTTGGCGCTCCCTAAACTTGCTTGTTTTCTTGCAGATGTTTCATGACCCAAAATCCCCTGTGACCCCGCCCCCCTCCTTCTGTAGAGAGGGACAGGAAGGAGCTGCTTAAGGCCCAGAAATGAAGACAATAGAAAACGTATCAGAATTCATATCCCTCTCTCTCGTGTCCATTAGCTGGATCCTATCTCCACCCTTCATCTGATCCCCAGGGCCTCCTCTGTACATACATTCCATCACCTGATCCCTTCAGTAACTTCATCAGCCTATTGTATGATAGTGTTACCTAGTCTGGATCACAAAATGTCTACAAGAAAACAACCAAGCTCAGAGACAACCAAGGACTGACTCCACAGTCCTTCTCCTCCTCCTACCCAACCCCATTCCTTTCTAGCACAGTTGATGTAACCTACTTTGGGTCATGAAACGACTGCAAGAAAACAAGGAAGCTCGAAGAGCACAAAGGAACCTACAGTCTCTCCTCCCCCCCCCTCTTCCTCCCCCTCCCAACCCCATTCCTTTCTTGCACTGATGATGTTACCTAGCTTGGGTCATGAAACAAGTGCAAGAAAACAAGCAAGCTGACAGAGCACCAAGGATCCTTCATGCCAATCCTGAGCTACAAATATTCTTCTTTATGAATAGGTACATGTATTTCAAACTAGCATAGGCTCCAGAGGAAAACAAATTGAAGACCTATAGCTGGATTCATGCCAGGAACGGACAAAGAAATTTCCCAAAGTGGGAATGTTTTGAGGTTGGGACGTGCTCCTTGGAGGCTGAAACAAGGGCTTCAAGTTGAAGCAGGTTCTCTCAATTAAATTGGAAAGCCTTCAAAGAGTCAAAATACCCCCAAGCCCAAAAGCAAACTGTTTTTAAACATCAAAATATTTCAGATTCCAAACATATTTTTTTGCACAGCCACAGATCACATTTCACGTTGAGCTGTTGTGATGTGGTTTGCAGTCCTCTGTTGACCTAATGTTTTGTGTAAACTCAGCCAACTCGGGTTTAGTCAAAACGACCATGTTAAAAAGGAAGGAAGGAAGGAAGGAAGGAAGGAAGGAAGGAAGGAAGGAAGGAAGGAAGTTAGTTAAAGAGAGAAAAGAGAAGAAGCAAGAGGGCTGAAGGGATGGAGAAAGTAGAAAGGAAATTGGATGGATGGATGGATGGATGGATGGATGGATGGAGGGATGAAGTTAAAGAGAGAGAAGAAGCAAGAAGGCTGAAGGGAGGGAGAAAGTAGAAAGGAAAAAGGAAGGGAGGGAGGGAGGAAGGAATTGTAATAATAATGAGCCAATTTTTCAGGAAGATCTGAAAAATATCCATGTTAAATGGAAGGATGTGGAGGCTGTAGCTGCAGACCGAGATCTGTGGTGTACGCCTGTAGTCCAATGTGCTTAGCACAGGATGGAATAAGAAGAGGAAGAGGAAGGGAAGGAAGATTTGGTTTACTTTTAAATAACCCAGGGCAATGCATAAAGTATCTCTTCCTGACAGCCACTTCTGTTTCTCCTAAACAACAAGCTGCAAGAGAGAAAAATGTCATCTCTGCAGGAGGTTCTAAGCAGGAGCTCCTGGACTGCAGGTGGGCGCAAACCACAGCTCTATGTGTCGTTGCCAAGTATGCACAAAAGAGAACCCATCGGTCCCACCAGGATGAACAAGCTTGAGAAACTCCTGAAACACACCCACAGTAGTAATACCCCAGCCTTGAGGCTTTGAAAGCTTGGGTGTTCTTGCTGGAACTGGCCAAGCGATTCATTCCTCCAAAGCAGCTGAATCCTTACTTCGTTCATGTGACCGAGGCTGCCTGTTGCATAAATCCTTCCAGCAATGCCAAGCATGCGACCAAGAGAGAGCATCAGTGAGCTTTCAGAGCAGGAGATCAAAGATCTGGAAATTGCTGGGTTTAGGGGCGTTGGGGAGAGAAATGGAGAGTTGGAGGCAAAGGCAAGAATTTTCTTTTGGGCCCCAAAGGGCTTTGTAGGTACAAAGCTTTGATTTAATTTGGTTCTCGAGATGCTGTAAGGGAATTTGAGGCTCAACTGTAAGAAAAGTTACGTAACGGAAAGAGAGGCTGGGAGCAGCGAGTAAAACAAGGGCTGGAGATTGAAACTGTCACAAGGAGCTCTTCATGGCTGTGTTAAGACACCGAGTAGATTAATTTCTTGGGCTGCAGAGGAGCAGAAAAGAGGCTGTATAAAAAAATGGACATGCCCTGAAACAAAGAAATATTGGATAGAAATAAAAAAGTGGATAGAAGAAATTACAAAATGTAGACCGGAGTGGAAACCGGAACTGTTTCTCCTGGGAATGATGAAAGGAAATTATCCCCTCAAAGATAAATATTTGATTATTCACTTATTAACAGCCACACGGGTCTCTCTAGCGCAATATTGGAAAAACACCTACTAACTTACCACCTCTACACATTATTATTCAAAAAACATATGAGTGTGCTGAAATGGAGAGACTCACACTTAAATTAAATGGGAAGGAAGGTTCAGATTATTATAGGATATGGGACAAATGGTACAATTGGGTGGAACACAATATAAAAATTCTGAAAAAGAAACGAACCTAGGAAACATAGTATATTCAGTTGGATGTACGGAACGTATAATTATAATAATGGTTCTTTTTATTATGTAGTTAATATGAAGGTTATATAGATTAGTTAATAGTTATAATCCAAAGTAAACGAACAGAAGAATGTCAATATACGCCATTTTTAATTAATCTTTGACTAATATCTTATATCTAATTTGATATCCAAAGTAAAATGAAGAAAAGTGCTCTATGCACTATTTATGTATTTTCATCTTGTGTATTTGTACGTTGTATGTCTTTAATGTTTTGTAAATAAAGTTGCTTTTAAAATTTAAAAAAAAGATGACTGAAGATCTCACTCAACTGAGAAAATGCAGCAAATTGGATCTCCAATGAGATGCTGAAGGGGTTCAATGAAGAACAACTAAATCTACCTGCAAGAGAAGCGACGGTCGGCTACAAAATCATCATTCTGGAATATCACAACTTCCCTACAACAACAGCAGTTGTCTCCTTTAGTTTGTATAGATTGGAAGAAAAAAACGATTGAAAAGATTTTTGCTTTAAAAAACAAAAACAAAAGAGGTGCCTCTTACGTCATCTTATTGGCCGCTCTGACTGTATGAAACTTTGTTCTGCAGTCTTCCTCTCTGCTAATCTCTCACTCAACTTTCTGGTTTTTCAGCTTCAGTCAAAGGCAATTTATTTTTAAAAACATAATAACAATAACCCAGCTGCACTTCTATGAAGTGGAGCTTTGATTCGTCTGCATGGTTTTTACGCTGGATTTGAGAGAAGGGGGGGCAATGGTTTGCTGCTGAAGACCACAGTTAAAATTTATGGGGATCCCACCTATCTTAGTGGGTGGAGTTCAGGAACTTACTGGAAACGGGACTTTATTTTTTCTGAGCTTTGTGGAGTTCTTGGCTTGCAAAGCACCATTAATCTTGTTTTGGAGCTTATGCAAACTTTTCACATTTCCTGCCTCCGAAGGGCAGAAAACACAACCAGTGGTCAGCCATTTGGGGCAGAAGAGATTCTGTGGATATTATTTGGCCTTGGGGAGGCAGGGGACTTTCCTTGTTAAAACAAAAACAAAAACAAGAATACAACTATAAGAGTTAAACTTGATTAAAATTGGGGTGGGAAAGGGGAGGAAGAGCTGACTGGAATGGCTAATAAATCTGTCCAAAGTGTTTCTCCAGTACATCAAGAAAATGGTTATGGAACAGAGGAGTGTGTGGTATTTAAATCCACAAGAGGTTAAGAGCGGGCATGTGGACTCACTCTGCCTTCACTTCCTTATTCAAGCACGTACATGTAGATATGCAAAAACTGAGAAGGAAACTTTTGAACAAGAAAATAAAAGCTAACACAAGCTAACCTAAAGTAAGCAAGCAACCACAGAAATACTTCTCAGCTGCGCAACTACCGCATTTCAAAGTGCAATGCTTTTCAGGAGTAGACAACAGCTTACAGGGAGGATCACACTCATGATATCTGAATCCTACGCTCCCTGGCTGCAAACTAATTTAACACAAAGCTTCTGGATAAGATGGAGGAAAGAGAGACAGACAATATAATCGTATTTACTCCCTAGTTTTTGCTGACAAAAATTCTGATGAATGTCCTGGAGCCTAGAAAAAGACTGTCACGGGCAAGGAACCAAAACAACTCCATGCAATAAAGTCAAAGCACTTTATTGTTGACCTCCTATTTACAAGAACCTCCCCAGACTGACTGCGTTCTCCTGGGAACAGGCAGGTGAAGGCTTCCAGAGTCTGGACTCTGCTGCGCCTTCCCATGGAGTGGCTCCAAGCCAGACCACTGCTCTACTCCACTCTCTACTGTAGCCCATGATTCCACCCCACAGACTTCCCTGTTCTTTCCCAGTACTTTAGTTAAAGTTAGGAGTAAATTAAGGAGACATTTTCCAACGGTGGGAACAATTAGTCAATGGAACAGCTTGCCTCCTGGAGTGAGGGGTACTCCCATCATACAAAAGAAAACCAGACTGGATAATCCATTTGACTGGGATGGTATAAAGCAGGGGTGTCAAACTCGGTTTCATTGAGGGCCGCATCATGCCATGCCCTTGTTGCAGTCTGATTCTGAGGGGGAGATTGAGCAGCTGACAGGGAGTGGGAGTGTGGCTCCAGTGGCTGTGGAAGAAACAGGGAAAGGGCACAGTCCAGCTGGGCATTCAGAGGAAGACCCAGGGCCCCCCCCCTCTTCATCCTAGGGCATGCAGGGAGGAGCGGATAAGGGAGAAACGTGAATGGCATGGTCTACGGGAGAGGAAAGGGTCCTGATCCCCTTCATTAGTTGCAGCTGGGAGAACAGGATATATAGTGGGGAGCAAACCACGCATTATCTTTGTCCAGGCTTATCTGGGTTTTGGCATCCTCCCAACTGTGACTGCTGGTTATCTTGTGGAAGTCTGCAATTTATCATCCTGGCCTGCCGTGTTAATTACTTCAGTGTGGTTTGTGTTGGATTTTTTTTTAATTTCTAATTATCTTTACTTTGGGTTCGGACTGCATTTACTCCCTTCGTAGACTGTTTTTGGAAGAGTTTGATATCCAGGCAAGGATAATTGAACATTGGGGCCCAAGTTGGAGGCATTAAAGGGAATTTATTCTACTTTTGTGACTTCGTTATTTTTGTGTCACGCCCCGGGTCATCACACATCAGGGCAGTGTTTGACCTCAGGGGGCTGGAATGGGCATGGCCAGGGTGGGCATGGCCAGCTCAACATCACTCGTGTTGGGGGCGTCTGTGGTGGCCCGAGTGCTCTACCAGAGAAAACGGGCTCCCGAGCTCTGTTTTTGGCTGTGACGGCCTCCTGCAGCCCTCTACCAGAGAAAACGGAGCTTGAGCTCAATTTTTGCTGGCAGAGGCACCTTGGGCCAGTCCTTTGCTGCTTCCAGGGTGGCCCTGCGGGCCAGATCTAAGCATCTCGCCAGCCTGATCTAAGCACCCTGCCAGCCAGATCCAGCCCCCGGGCCTTGAGTTTGACACCCCTGGTAGAAAGTCTCCTGCCTTGAGCAAGGGTTGGGCTAGAAGACCTCCAAGGCCCCTCCCAGCCCCAGGACTCTACGCTTTCCGTTCTGTGTTCCTTTTTGGAAGGGGGGCACTTACTTGGGCAGCCAACTTCATCGCTTTCATCCTCACAGGTGGGCCACCCATCGCACTGCCACTTGGAGGGGATGCACTGGACTGAACCGCTGTGGCAAGTGAATTGCCCAGGGATGCAACGCAGCTCTGCAAAAGACGAGGAGAAGGTTGCTCAAGCTTCCAAATCCAAAAATGCCATCCACAACCCCCCAAAAATCCCTCTGGACTCGGAGCTAGCGCGCCCAAATTTAAAGCCCTTCCTCGTGGTTGGGATGAGCGGTGAGAGAGAAACGTCGAATCTTCGCATTACTGCAGAAAGTTTTGATTGGGTTTCTTCCTCTCCCACTCCCCAAATGAGAGATGGCTCTTCTGAATCCTGTTAAGCAAGGATCAAGGAAGGCTGTAATTGACTTTGGCTCCAAAAATCGATCGGCGCTTAAAGCAAGCAAACACGTGGAGTGTGTAATTTAGTGCAGACGAAAACCATACGCCAAATCTGCAGGGAAGATGCTCGATAGTTACTATTAACCTTGCCTGGATTAACGCCTTCACAAGATCTCTCCTCCGTTTCATTCTACATCATATATCCAGGGAACATTGGCCTCAAGAATCCGTCAGAAGCTTAGGGCATTGGCTTTCCCCTTGTGAAAGCAAGAGGTTCACAAAAATGTGAAGCCGAGCCAATCAATAGCTGTTTAAGCTTGAGACAAAATTCTTTTTTTTTTCTTAATGTGCACCATTTCAGTTCAGAAAACCAAATAAATGTATTTGGATACACGTGATTCTTACTGTATACACAGTATAAAGGCAGAATGAATTTTATTTCCTAATTACAGATAAAATGGGCAGTGGGGAACTCGGCTCAAAGCATTGATATTCTGCAAGAAGAGTGTCTTAGCATCATATATAAAGTGTTTTACGAAGCAGAAAGCTGGCAACCTGGTCTACCCAACTATGGGACGGAGCATTCTGCTTCCGCTTTCGCCTTTCAGCCCCAATCCAGGCGCTTTCGCAAGGCAGTCGCTTTCGCAACAAACTATTTTTGTGTTCAATTTATATTTTCCCGACAAAGAAATAAAGAGAGACTAGTATTGATCTATTTCAAGCTATTTAGCTCTCGTCATCTAGCCGTACCCTTCTGGTTCGAATCTGGTTCGAATTTGACGAGAGCTAAATGGCTTGAAATGAGATCCATACTAGTCTTCCTTTATTTCTTTGTCGGGAAAATATAAATTGAACACAAGCAGAAATCAAGCTCAAGTCAACTGGGAGAAATTAAAAAATAGGCCTATTACTCAAAAGGAAAACTCAGGTTGTAGGCTGTAGTGACAGCTAAGAACTCAAGACTATGGGAGATATGATTTCCTGTGTTACATCACCATCAAAACAGCACCGATAGTTGGGTTTGCATACTCCTGGCTTTCCAAAAATCATTATATTGTACTGCACAAATCTTAGCACAGTACAAGGTCAAAATAATCACATCAGTCCAGAGTGGAAGGAAGATCAGGTTACTCTCTTAAATAATGTCACAGGGGACAAATGGCAGGAAGGGTTAAGTCCAATGACACAGACAGCATGACTCCTTCCAGGGTGTGGTCATTCAAGCCACACCACCTTCTTCAGGGGTAATTACAAGCATTTTTTATTCTTATTATCTTCCTATTTGAAAAAAACAAAACAAAACACCGTCGTGTCAGTTGGTCAAGAGAGTAGCTGGTCTGAAATTGCCACCCTGTGGTCTCAAGGGCTTTGTAATTGAGGAGGGACTTGTGACACCTTAATTGCATCATTATCATGAGGCCATGAACTAATGGGCCCATCTACTCAGCTAAGCCATTACATGGACTGCTTTGTTTTGGGTAACGTGTCAACACTATGATGTGTTCCAAATTCCTCCTTTAGTGCTCACTAGATTTCCTGTCCTTTATTTCAGGAAAAAAAATATTATTTTAATGCTTTATTTAAAAAAAAATAAAATAAAGAGGAAGTTGGCATTCTGCTAAGTAAAATGCTAGCATCGTTATTTATTTCCAACAAGGCCTTTGGGCCTCATAGAGATCTTATCAGGGTGTAGACAACTTCCTGGAAGGAAATGTCACCGTTGGTGAATGAATGCTTTCTAAGATTATGTCCAGGCAGTCCTTTTATGAATAGATGGTCAACAAAGCAGCACCCCCAGAAGTTCTTTGGGGGGGGCTGCCACAGAGAGGAGGAGGGGGGTCAAGCTATTTTCCAAAGCACCCAAAGGCCAGACAAGGAATAATGGATGGAAACTGATCAAGGAGAGATTCAACCTAGAAAAGAGGAGGAATTTTCTGACAGTGAGAACAATCAACCAGTGGAACAGAAGTTGCCTTCAGAAGTTCTGAGAGCTTCATCCCTGGAGGCTTTCAAGAAGAGACCAGACTGCCAACTGTCAGAAATGGTGGAGGGTCTCCTGCTTGGGCGGGGGCTTGGACTAGATGACCTACAAGGTCCCTTCCAACTCTGATTATCTGTTATTCTTAATCCAACATGTCTCCAGGCCCTAGCCCAATTGCCTATCCTGAGCCAACAACCACAAAAACTTCTCTTAAGTTTAACTTGTTTCCCTTCTATCATCAAGACAGTTTTTCTTGTCTTATGTCCGCTAAGAAGCAGAAGGACCTGGTTTCATCAGACACACGAAGATGCAAAAAAATGAGTACAGATAGTCCTGGATTCACTTAACAATCAGGTTATTAACTTAACAACTGCAATGACTCACGTAACAACAGCGGCAAGAAGGGTCATAAATAGGGCAAAACTCACTGAACAATTTGCAAAAGAAGCTTGGGGCCCAATCATGGTCGTAAGTCTAGGACTACCTATGTTTAACCAGCACCATTGAGCAAAAGATTGTTGGATTCACAGCAAAAGGTTTCAGGCTATCTGAAATGGGTTTTTAATGCACAGCAATTCTTAACTGATAAGGCACTTAAAACCTGGCTCACGTGTTAACCTGCATCTGTCTGTCTCTTCCCTATTCCATCCCCATTTAAATCTTACATCAGCTTAGCTATTCTATCCACCTGAGGATGTGAGCTGTAGCTCATGAAAAGTTATGCCTTTTAATAAAACATAATGGCGAAGAAAAACTGCTACCAGATTCCTTCTGGTTTTGGGCTATTATAAATTAAGACCGCTCTCCTTAGCAATTGCTAAGAACTTGGAGCCGAGAATTGCGCACGCTGCTCTGGAGACAGAAAATAGAAAACACATTTTTGTTCCTTTTTTTTTTTTTAAGCCAGCTGCAAGCGGCCTGCTACTTAATATTGAACAACAGAAGCATCTTGCAAATAAAACTGTTCACAAGAATTACAAACAAGGAGTCAATCCTCAGCCTGGGCCACAGAAAACTGAATCAGGGTGGAGGTTTTTGGTTTATATTTATGTTACCATTCCTCTGAAGATTACGCAGGACTGCTTTCTCCAATTTTATTTACACACTAAAACATGTACAATGTAGCATGAGATGTTAACAATTCGCTTTGAAATAATAAAGTAATATTCTACTCCAATAGGTAACAATGTCTCACTGTTACCCAGTTCATTTCCACCTCAAAAAAAACCCGAAACAAAACAAAAAAGCAAGTTCCAGATTGCAGCTATAAACATCCTAAATTAGAATTGCTATTACATTCAGCTTTCTTTCGATCCCGTTATCAAATCTATCAGCATGTAAGACTCTCTCTAATAAGAAGAATAGCTGCCAGATGTTTACCTGGTCCAGATACAGATAATATCGAAGTTAATATTACCGGATAAAGCCAACATTGTTGTATTCCTTTCTCACTGTTCATTCCTCTATTCTTTAAGACCCCCATGATTGACTTAAACCAATTCAAATCCCCAAGAGGTGAGCACTCAAAATAGACATTTTCCAAAATGCTTAAGTAACACAGTGATAAAAGCCTGAGATTTGAAGACACACTACCCCACGACCTGGTTAGATATTATCTCTTAAAGGTAAACACAAGAAAGCATCACCCTTAAACTTGAGCATATAATAAAAAAAAAAGTTTGATTCACACCACAGGCTCAGCCAAAATACAAAAACAAAAGCTAGTCTGATTTGCAAACCCTGGTTAATTCATTATATTTATGTGTTACATTAATTTATGAATGCTTTTGTTCAATCTATGTATGCTTTTATTAAATTTAAATGCTGCTCGTCTGACAGTTGAAGCAATTCGGGGTGGCTCGCAACCTGATAATAGAATACAAAAACAACTGAAATAAATAAGAATTAAATAGAGATGTAACTTTTGTCAATACAACTGCAGCTTTGCCTATAAGCCAAGCCTGAACTGACTCAAAAGAGCCCACATCTACGAAGCAAAGAGGTTTATTTTACATTTATTTTACTGTCTCTTGCATGCCTTGCATAATGCAAAAATATTTTGCAACTGAATTATGACCTCTACAAATAGTTGGAGGTACATACAGGTAGTCCTCGACTTATGATCACAATGGAGCCCAACATTTTGTCCCATTTTAGGACTGATCTTGCCCAGTTGTTAAGTGAATTGTTGAGTTAGTAAACACCATTCGTTAAGCGAATCTAGCTTCCCCATTGACTTTGCTTGTCAATGCAGGCTTCTGCAACCGTCATAAACATGAGTCAGTGGCCAAGCATCTGATCACGTGACCATGGGGATGCTACAAAAGTTGTAAGTATGAAAAATGGTCATAAGTCCCCCTTTTTCAGTGCCGTTGTAACTTTGAACAGTCACTAAACGAACCTGCCTACATTTTATTCCATTTGAGTGCCTGGAATAATACAGGATGAATTTGGTCTTTTTTTTTTTTAAACCCCAAAGCCCTTCCTGTTTGACTGTGATTTATTTCAACCTTGCACAGATACCATCTCGGTCAATTGGCCTGCTTCCATTGCCGTTCCCCAGACAGCCACGCTTGTATCCTTCATGCAATAGAAGGAAATGAAAAGGAAAGGCAGGAATTGAATACTGACAACCATCCAATATTTGCCCAAGGAGCTGCTGATCCACTTCTGCAGAGGAAGTATTGAGTCTATCATCTGCACCTCTATAACTGTCTGGTTTGGTTCTGCAACTCAACAAAGACAGACACAGACTTCAGAGAGTAATTAGGACTGCAGAAAAAACAATGGCTACTAGCCTGCCTTCCATTGAGGACCTGTCTACTGCACGAGTCAAAAAGAGGGCTGTGAAAATATCTACAGACCCCTCACATCCCTGGACATAAATTGTTTCAACTCCTTCCCTCAAAACGACACTACAGAGCACTGCACATCAGAACAACTAGACACAAGGACAGTTTTTCCCCAAATGCCATCACTCTGCTAAACAAATAATACCCTCAACACTGTCTAGCTATTTACTTAGTCTGCACTACTATTGTTATTAATCTTCTCATCACTCCTTACCACTCATCCCCTCCCACTTGTGACTGTATGACTGTAACTTTGTCGCTTGTATCCTTACGATCTATATTGACTGTTTCCTAGTATGATTTGGTTGCTTATTGTACCCTATGACTATCATTAAGTGTTGTACCTTATGATTCTTGACTCTTGATGAATGTATCTTTTCTTTTATGTACCCTGAGAGCATTTGCACCAAGACAAATTCCTCGTGTGTCCAACCACACTTGGCCAATAAAGAATTCTATTCTATTCTATTCTATTCCATTTTAGGAATGAAATCACAAATAATTTATGCCGAAGGAAACACCCCAATCTCCACCTATGGGTCTTTGGTTGCCTCATTTCGCGCAATTTCAGTGGCCACGGGAAAACACTCACAGCGATTCAACAAGTAGGAGAGCATATTCCATTTAAACCAGAATTATTTCTCTTGGGAATAATGACAGAAGGTTATAGGAAAGGTATAGCATATTTAATAACACATGTATTGACAGCGGCGAGAATGATATGCGCACAATATTTGAAGAATGAAACCAGAAAGAGAGATAATCAGGAAAATAATGGCTTGCGCAGAATCGGAAAGGCTAACCTTAGAATTGAAAAACAAGGGGGGAATCAGATTATGATGAAACGTAGAGTAAGTTTTATCAGTGGTTGTGTCATGCCCCTGTTGGGAGTCTGACTCCAAGGGAGAGGAGGAACAGCCGACAGGGAGTGGAAGTGTGGCTCCAACAGGGAGTGGAAGTGTGGCTCCGGAGGTTGTGGAGGAAGCTGGGGAAGGGCAGAGGCTGGCTGGGCAGTCAGAGAAAGACCCAGGCCCATCCCCTCTCCATTCTAGGGCACGCAGGGAGGAACGGATAAGGGAGAGACGAGAATGGTGTGGTCTACGGGGGAGGAAAGAGGCCTTGATCCTCTTCATGGGCTGCAGCTGTTTAAAAGGACGGTCATGCATATGGGCCAGTGCTGGAAACAAAGCATGAAAATATCTCTAGTCTGTCCGTTCCTATCTGAGTTTGGTGTCCTTCCCAGTGTGTATTCCGCTTTCTCTGGACGTCTTCAAGCTCTTACCTTGCCTGGTTCCCTTAACAGCTTCAGTGTGGTTTGTGTTGTTTTTGCTATTTATAATTTATAGGCATTTTTAGTTTAAACGGCATTTCCTCCTTTTCGTAACTGTTTGTGGGGGAGTTTTTTGTCTCCAGTCAAGGATATTTGGAGCTTTGAAGCCAAGTTGAAGGAATAAAAGGGGTTTCACCTGTTTATATGACTTTGTTTATTTTGTATCCCACCCTGGGTCATCACAGGTTGCAAAAAAGGGAAGATTGGAACAAAAATAACCAGGATGAATAGAATTTAAAAGTAAATATTGTATCAATAATATGAATGTTAATGGTCTAGTAATATTTTTGCATGTATGGCAAATGTAACACCAAAATGGTTGCACTGTGTTGCATACTTATGGTTGTAAATAATAAAAATATATATAAACAGAGGAACAAGTGGGAGAACCCCGTGTTCTTCTGAATAAACTATGATGATGCTTGTCCTTCAACGCAATATTAGTCATTCAAAAGCTCTTGGCAGCTGACATGTGTCCTTCACACCGATGACTTGGATAATGACATCTGTTTGTGCAAATGATGGTCTTGTTTTTCCATGCAGAAATGCTCAGAAAGTAAGAGAGGAAACTGAACACGAAGAATGGAATTCCAGCAACTGTTATTAAAAGGCTGCGTGACAGTTTTTCTTAGGACTGTTCAAAGCTACAAAGGCACTAAAGAAATGCCTTTTTTTCCACACTTACAATCGTTGCAACAGCCCCGTGGTTCACATGGTTTACATTTGGACGCGTGACAACTGACTCACGTTTATGACGGTTGCAGCGTCCCCCAGGTAAGGTCACGTGATCTCCTTTTGCAACCTCCTGACAAGCCAATGGGGAAACCGGATTCACTTAACAACCAAGGTTAGCAATTTAACAACCGCAGCAACTCACGTAACACATGTGGCAAGAAAAATCATGCAATGGGGAAGAAAAACCTCACTTAACCAATTTCTCACTTAGCAACATAAATTGTGGGAGTCGGTTGTCAAGCGTTTGGATGCAAATCACAGGACCGTGGGGAGGCTGCCATGGTCGTTAAGTGTGTAAAATGGCCCTCAGTCACTTTTTTCAGTGCCGCTGTAACTTCGAACGAACATTAAGGGAACTTCTGTAAATCGAGGACTGTAATCTCACTGCCTTCCTGCTGACTGGGGAATTCTGGGAGCTGAAGGCCACACATCTTCAAGTTGCCATGGTTGAGAAACATGGCTTTGGAGGAGTGAACTAGGCCTGTACTGTCATATTGGATCATAGCTTAAAGTTGCCATGGTTGAAAAACACAGATTTAGAGAGTGAGCCAGGCCTGTACCGCCACACTGAATCATAGCTTAAAGTTGCCATGGTTGAGAAACAGAGATTTAGGGAGTGAACCAGGCCTGTACCACCACATTGGATCATAGCTTAAAGTTGCCATGGTTGAAAAACACAGATTTAGGGAGTGAACCAGGCCTGTACCGCCACATTGGATCATAGCTTAAAGTTGCCATGGTTGAAAAACAGATTTAGGGAGTGAACCAGGCCTGTACCGCCACATTGGATCATAGCTTAAAGTTGCCATGGTTGAAAAACACAGATTTAGGGAGTGAACCAGGCCTTTTCTGCCACATTGGATCATAGTTTAAAGTTGCCATGGTTGAAGAACACAGATTTAGGGAGTGAACCAGGCCTGTACCACTGCATTAGATCATCGCTTAAGGTTAGCATGGTTGAGAAACACTCTCCTAATGATACATAGATCAACAGGTACAATTCCTAAACGGGATTTGTTTCAGCAGGGCAATGAGCCACTGAAATGTTATGCCTATCGAGGCAAATTTGAACCCAGCCTCATCCCACCAACCTCTGGGTCCTGTTCAGCATTTGCAATTTTACTCTTTTGTCCCAAAACGCCAAGCGCCAGCAATATCAACACAAAGAAGCTAAATAGATGGGTCCCTTTGGCGGAACATCAGGGTATTTTTAGCCTGGCGAATGAATCTACAATTCTTCACTGGCTTCCCTTTTGGCCACTGAAGGCTTAGTACATTTAAACAAGAGATCTTTTCACCGGTTGACGGAGGGTTTGTTTGCTTCCCCACAACCCCCCCCCCAAGCTGCCTTAAAATGCCAGTTACGAAAAGAAACCCCTTCCCCATCCCGTCTTCGCCCAAACCACCAACACTCACAAACTCTCCCAGTTAAAATAAAACTGCTGGTTACGCAATGCAGGAACGAACACACACACACACGCCCCCAAAAAATCAACATTAGTTTTCCCTCCTTGGCACGTCAAGCTTTCCCCCCTCCTGACACAACTCACAAAACTGGTAGCTTAGAAAATCACTGCCACATGATAGACAGCGAAGGAAAGGAGGGAAGCTCTTGAATAAAAAAAGGCTGTCATAAGAAGATGAAAATGAAAAGGAGCATTCATTTTTATTTTTATAAATAAAATGTCTCTGAACATTTGCAAAAAAGAAAGCAGCATTTCCTTAGGACCAAAGAAAAGAAACCAGTGCGCAGAAAGGGTGAATCTACGGGGAATGTTTTAATTTTCTGGATTTAAACTAAAACAACTGCACAGGCAGCCCTCCACTGAACAACAGCTGGTTGAGTGACCAAAGTTACTGGAAATAAGGGACTCCGTTTTTCACACTTACGGCTGCTCTGCAGCGGTCCCCAAGGTCGTGTGATCAAGATTCAGGCCCTTGGCAACTGACTCATACTTACGACAGTTGCAGTCTCCCTTGGTCGTGCGATCTCCTTTTGTGACCTTCTGGCCAGCAAAGTCAGTAAGCAGGGGAGCCACTTCACAACCGAGTCACAAATTTAACAGCTGCTGTGATTCACTTAAAACAACTGGGGTGAGAAAGTTTGCAGAAACCCACTTATCAAAGATCTCGCTTAGCGACGGAAACGTTGAGCTCAATTGCGGTCGTAAGTCGAGGCTGGCCTGTGTTTAGCTTACTCCTGGCCCACCCTGTTTTGTTTGCCTTCAACGGCTACTCAAATAAAGTTTGTGTGTCCCGATTTAAGGACACCCAACTGGCTTCGCTTTTGCTTGCCGACTCCATAGCGTACGTGAGAGTAGGAAAACTGGTTAATTGGGAAGGCAGGTTGCCAAAATGGAGAGCGTGTGACTTTGGATTTCTGCTCACAAAAAGGTGGGGTGGGGGGAGGAGAGGGAGAGAGAGGCTGAACTGACAACCTGCCTTTGGAGGGACTGTGTGGGTGGCCAGAACAAAGCTTCCTGGGCAATGGTCCAAATCTGCTTAAACCAAGGCTTCGCTTAGTCCTGGGAATATTTCTCAAGAGACAAATCCACCAGCTGGACTCAAGGCCGCCTTGAAAAAGGCCACTGGATTGCAAAATGCAATTTTATTTTATTTTTTTTATTTTATTTTGCAATTTTTTGAGCGTACGGACTTCTGTCCTCGTGCATGGTTCAAAACTTAAAACCGAAGCTGTTGTGCCAAGCAGAAACTGAGTTCGGTTCTTGCCTCCAAACAGCAATCTTGCTGGTAGTTGCATTAATAAATGAGGCACACATGCGATGCTTTTGCATCGTCTTCCAGAGGTGGAGAAACTCTTTTAAGGGGCACAGAGTGCCTAAGACAGTTTCTGCTTTGCATCATATGGAAAACGTGAAGGGCCCATTAGGGAAAATAAATAAATAAATTTCACCACAGACGCAGTTTGCTAGAAGGTAAGGTTTCCTTTAAACAAACCGATTCTACTGGTTCCCCAAAATCTACCTGTGCACAGACTTTGGTGATGAGCAGCTTAAAGCAAGAAAAGAAGAAGCAAAGTTATAACGGTGTCAGTCAATTTTTAGTCTAGGATGGGTTAACAGCAACGGTGGATTCACCGGTTCCCTCACCAGGATCAATGGATTTCCTGTCCCTCAGGCCAGCAATCCATGTCATAACCTTGTTAACAGATTAACAGAATTGGAAGAGACCTTGTAGGTCATCTAGTCCAACCCCCTGCCCAAGCAGACCCTACACTATTTCCGACAAATGGCAGTCCAATCTCTTCCCGAAAGCCTCCAGTGATGAAACTCCCACAACTTTTGAAGGCAACTTCTGTTCCACTGGCTGATTGCGCTCACTGTCAGAAAATTTCTCCTTATTTCTAAGTTGAATCTCTCCTTGATCAGTGTCCATCCTTGTCTGGTTTTTTGGGTGCCTTGGAAAATAGCTTGACCCCTTCCTCCTCTCTGGTGCAGCCTCTCAAATATTGGAAGACTGCTATCGTGTCTCCCTGGTCCTTCTCTTCACTAGACTAGCCATGCCCAGTTCCTGTAACCATTAGCCTCCAGTCCCCTAATCATCTTGGTTGCTCTTCCCTGCACTCTTTCTAGAGTCTTTCTAGAATCTTTTTCATAGTGTGGGGACCAAAACTGGATGTAGTACTCTAGGTGGGGGGTCTTACTAAGGCTTTATAGAGTGGTATTAGTACCTCACTTGATCTCGATTGAAGACCATCAATGCTAGAAGTATTTGCAATGATTTCTCAAGTAACAAGGTCTTTCTTCTAGGGAAGGAACACCCGTGGATTCTGGCATCTACCACCTCCAGAAAATAATCTACAGCAGCTGCAGATCAAAAGATGCAGGGAAACTGTAGGTCCAGCCACTAGCTTGGCTGTCAGTCAAGCCACCAGAAGCATCCCATGCTACATGGCTGCAATAAAACCAGAAGCCAAGTATATTAAGATTCAAGGGGAAAAAAACGAGGGGTGAAATAATGTTTTAATTATTCCCTGCAACAGCCAGCCCTGCAGATGATTATTAGCTGAGACACATGATTTTTAACAATATTAAATTACCTCCTTCAGGTAACCTTGATTATTTATGCATCAGTGGGGCGATGCAATTAAATAGCAATGGGTATGACTTGCTAAAAAAAATGGACAATGACCCTAGACAACAGGGGCCCCGTTGTGGTGCCTTGTAAATTAATATTTTACAAAACTAACCTTTTTAAAAAAAAAAAATCCGACTCTTTGGTTAATAGCTCTTGAAAGGGACATGTAAAATATGCATATGCCCTTGGCAGTAATAATTTTTTTAAAAAATCTGCACACTCAATAGATGAAAGATGAACTGCCTTGAATCACGTTGGTCATTAAATAAGACAATGTTCAAGTCCTATTAATCTTACTATAAGAAGCGTGGAGAAGAAAAATAGATTTCTCTCTCATTGAAAGCCACTGTTAATTAGCATGAGAGACACTGATTGCTTTCAAATATTACAATGCCCAAAACATGGTAACAGATTAAGTTTGCTAAAGAACTAGCAAACTTAACAGAATAACAAAATTGGAAGGGACCTTGGAGGTCTTCTAGTCCAGCCCCCTGCTCAAGCAGGAGACCCTATACCATTCCAGACAAGTAGCTGTCCAATCTCTTCTTAAAAGCCTCCCGTGATGGAGCATCCACAACTTCTGGAGGCCAAGTGTTGCACTGGTTAATTGTTCCCACTTTTAGGAAGTTTCTCCTTAGTTCTAAGTTGCTTCCCTCCTTGATAAGTTTTCATCGTTTCTTGTCTTGCCTTCTGGTGCTTTGGAAAATAGGTTGACCCCCCCCTCTCTTCTTCGTGGCAGTCCCTCAAATATTGCAAGAGTGCTGTCACGTCCTTCTTTTTGACTAGACATACCCAATTCCTGCAACCATTCTCCATACGTTTTAGCCTCCAGCTAACAATCATCTTTGTTGCTCTTTTTTGCACACTTTCCAGAGTCTCAACATCTTTTTTAAGATCGTGGTGACCAAAACTGGATGCAGTATTCTAAGGGTTATATTAACGTCCACTAAGTTATGGTGGAATTTTGTTCAACCTATAATTTAGCCAGAAAAGGCTGTCATAAATGCCCAAATCAGAGATGGCTTATCTAAAATTATGTTGGTTTTACACACACACACACACATACATACACACACACCCCTGAAAGACTGTGGAAACATTCCTTTTTTCATCCAGGTCCTAGAATTGGGCATCCTTATCAGATGATCATTATCTGTATGGATATTAATAACAGACCTTATTTTGAATGGTGAATGGCAATATTATTTTATCTTTCTTGGGTTTGGATTAACGTAGCTCCTTACTAATAAACACTGCCGTGTCTATTGTCCTCTTTTAGTAGTGTTTTCCTAAGATATTGCTGGTCTTTTTTTTTTTCAAAATAACACATCGATATTTTATAATAAATTCAGTTTTTAAAACGTAACCAAAAAAAAAAAAGGAATTCTGTTCTAGGGAGTAACCAGCATGTACGGTAACTTATCAGTTTAGAAAAAAATGAATAAATGAAAGCAGACCGGACCAAGCATTTGACTTTGATAACAATGGATAACAAATTCAATCCTTTTAAAGTTTGCTACAGCCTTGATTTTTTTTCAACAAACATTTAACAAATTGCTAAGCACAAGGCCTCTCTTGATGCAACATTTTCAGCTCGTTTGCCATTTCCCAAGGTTTCAGATTATCTGCAGAAGCCAAGGTTTAACCTGGTATTTCAGAGTTTGTGGAGCAGAGGTTTAATCCAACTTTTACTTTCAGCTGGCAAAGATGAGGAGAAGAGCAAAATGCCTTCTCAAAAGCGAGGCCAATAGGTCAGGAAATATACTAGAAGGATGTTACTCCATAAAGCCCCAATCTATACAAGCTAAACCAGGTGACCAGCTATGGTAAAACCCTTCAGACATCTCAGCAGTTTAATGAGCTGTTCTGAAATTTACAAGGAAGGCTGTGGTTTATACAGTTACTCAGAATGTTAAGAGGCCTGTCAGACCAGGCCAATTAGATCTTCTGTCCTCATGGGATCAGGTATGAGGAAAGGAAGGTGAAAACACATTAAGCTTCCCTATGCCACAGCGAAGAATGCATTGCAAAAACTCCAAAGTTTCTGTTCCAACCGGATTCTCCATCCAGATCTTTGTGGTTCCATTTCTAAGTCTTGTCCAACTCTCCATGACCCCATGGACCACAGCATGCCAGGCCTCCTTGTCTCCCTGAGTTTACCCAAATCCATATTCATTGCCTTGAGGACACTATCTAACCATTTCCTCCTCTGCCATCCCCTTCTCCTTTCACCTTCCACCTTTCCCAACATCTTTTCCAATGAGTCCTCTCTTCTCATCTGATGGCCAACGTATTTGAGCTTCAGTTTCAGGATCTGTCCTACCAAAGGTCAGTCAGGGTTGATTTCCTTCAGGATTGACTGGATTGGATCTCCTTGCAATCCAAGGGAGTTTCAAGGGTCTTCTCTAGCACTACCACTGAAAAGTATCCATTCTTCCTTACGGTTCAACTCTTGACGGCCATGCAGTGGCCATTCAGATCTAGGACCAGTTTTTCTTCCATGTAGCTATCAACTCTTGCTAACACTCTTCATGGCCGAAATTCTGGAGACCATCTTTAGAAGATGGGTTGCTTTTTCTGATGGCTCCTCCTGGCAGTCAGGCACCAGATTCTCTTTTCCCAAGCAAAGGGCTCAACTTTTGGGAGGTCAGGTTGGGGTGATTCCAGAGACACCTTCAGATCTTGCTCTTAGCTACTATACTTCTAAAGCAGTGACCCTCACATACCCCACCTTTTGGGCAGGAACCAGGGATGGGTTCCAGCCACAATGGAGCCCAGAATTTATGATGCTAAGTGAGACCTTTGTGAAGTGAGTTATGCCCCATTTTACGACTTTTCCTGCCACGTTTGTTAAGTGAATCCCTGCAGTGGATAAGTTAGTAACACGGTTGTTAAATGAACCTGGCTTCCCCATTGACTTTGCTTGTCAGAAGGTCATGAATAGAACAGAACAGAACAGAATAGAATAGAATACTTTATTAGCCAAGTGTGATTGGACACACAAGGAATTTGTCTTGGTGCAAATGCTCTCAGTATACATAAAAGAAAAGATATATTCATCGAGAGTCAAGAATCATAAGGTACAACACTTAATAATAGTCACAGCAATCAAATCATACTAAGAAACAGTCAATATAAATCATAAGGATACAAGCGACAAAGTTACACTCATACAGTCACAAGTGGGAGGGTATGGGTGATAAGGCGTGATGAGAAGATTAATAGTAATAGTATCACAGGAGGGGATCACATGAATTAGGGACATTGCAACCATCATAAATATGAACTAACTGTCCAACTTCCAAAGGTAAGTCACGTGACCATGGGGATGCTGCAACAGTTGTAAGCGTGAAAAATGTTCATAAGTCACTTTTTTCAGTGCCGTTACAACTTCGAATGATCACTAAACAAAGCGTTGTAAGTTGAGGACTACCCGTAATCATTTTAGGGGAAATCATATACGGAAGAAAAGACAAGACTTACTCAAGATGGCAAGGCCATGCCAGGTGGATAGAAAAAGGAAATATGAACACAATGAATAAAATACGTATCAAATCAAATCATCAACTTGAGTGCTGTCATTCTCAGGAAAATTTGGGAAAGGGAGGGAGGGAAAGCATTAAAATAAGCTGATATGTGACAAGAGAGGATCTTTGGGAGACAGAAATGGTGAGAAGCGTTTTGGGACGTGCAGGACTTTGTGACAGTGTTCACAACACGGCCTCAAAAAAAAGTCCAAATGTGCCATCGGACCTCCCAAATGCGCCAATCGGTGCCCATTGTGGATTCCTAACGCGTCAGGGTGAAAGAAGGGGGTGAGACATTTGGTAGATTGTCTACTATCCAGGGACAGACATTAAGGGTCATAATAAATAAATAAACAAATAAAACCACCTAGAGTATAAATCTCTCTTCTCCTTGCCTGGTTTTTATTAGCATAACAAAATATACACTTTCATCGCTCTAATATCGTCTTGCCTTTCGTGCATTGGCTTTGATTTGTTATTTCACTTAATATACGTCCCGGGAGGCAACTCTGCACTCACAAAAAAGCAAGCTAATTGTTTTGGGACTCGGGGAAAGAGATCTCAAAGATTCCTCATTCAGGGATAAATCTCCCTCCTTACTTGGGTGTCTTATCTTTCGATTCTATCACCACTGAAATATTTCCTTCTGCCTGGCAGATGGGCATCCAACATGCGCTCGCCTGTCCTGCAACAAGCTGGGCCCCTTGGTGCCTGAGAGACCACAACCTTGGGGTGGGGGTGGGGGGCATCTGGATGCACAGAGAAAAGGATGGGGCAATCAGTTAGCAGGGCAGAAGCCAAGTCCTCGACTTACGACTGTGATGGAGATCCAGATTGCTGTGTCTAAGCGAGACAGCTGTGCTGAGTTTCGTCCCGTTTTGCGAGCTTTCTTGCCAAGTAACAACCTCCAAATTAAAAGACTCCCGAGACGGTCATCTTCTCAAAGGTCCGTTTTATTAGAGATGTCAATATTTTCCCACCTGAGGAAAACCTGAATCTGAGATTTCCGGGTTTTCCTGCCAGCTTGGAAGCCATTTTTCTTACAAGCAAAGCCAATGGGGAAGCTAGATTCACTCCACAGCCATCTTAGTAACTTAATAACTGTGGTGATTCGCTTAGCAGCTGTGGCACAGAAGGTCATAAAGCGGGGCAAAATTCACTTAACAAATCTTTCCCTGGGCTCATTGGTGGTCGTAAGTCGAGGACTACCTGTATGGGAAAGACTGGGCTTTCCCTTTAGCAATTTCCAAGCTGGGTTGAGAAATAAATCCATGCAGAACAGGATGTCATAGGAACCAAGCACATAAACAAATTCAAAGCACTGGTTTTTCCATTTAATTTCACCCGTTAGATAAGGATTTTCTCTACTTTGCATATATGTTCAACACGCCTAGAAACTAAAGCAGGTGGCTAGGAGGTGGCATTTTGTGGGGGGAGAGGTGTTGCCCCCCGTGGACAGGGCACGGAACTTGGGTGTCCTCCTGGATTCATGGCTCAGGATGGAGGAGCAGGTAGGGGCCGTGGCCAGGGGGGCATTTGCCCAGGTTCGGCTGGTTCGCCAGCTGTGCCCTTATCTGGACCGAGATGCCCTGCGCACTGTCACTCAGGCACTTGTTACCTCCCGGCTCGACTACTGCAATGCTCTCTATTTAGGACTGCCCTTGCATACCATCCAGAGGCTTCAACTGGTGCAGAATGCAGCTGCGCGGGTTGTGATGGGAGCGTCCCAGTACTCCCATGTTACACCCCTCCTGAGCGAGCTGCATTGGCTACCAGTTGCCCTCTGGATGAGATTCAAGGTCTTAGTACTAACATTCAAAGTCCTACGAGATATGGGTCCGGGTTATTTACGGGAGCATCTACTGCCGGCATCGAATACCATCCGCCCTGTATGAACGCACAGGCAGGGACTTCTCAGGGTGCCGTCTGCGACTCAGTGTCGGCTGGCGGCGTCCCGGGGAAGGGCCTACTCTGTAGCGACTCCCGCTCTCTGGAACCAACTGCCTCTGGGGCTCCGCCTGGCCCCTGATCTCCGCACCTTCCGTCGCGACCTAAAAACTTGGCTGTTTGAACAGGCTGGGCTGTGCTGACTCCTCAGGGAAGGGTTTTATATGTATTATGGGATTTTTAGTTTAATTCGGCTTGCTGTAATTTAATTCTATTTTAGTTAACTTAATTTATTGTATCGTTTTTATCTGTGAGCCGCCCCGAGTCCTTCTGTAGAGGGGGCATACAAGTCGAATCAAATAAATAAATAATAATAAATAAATTTTCATCGCTGGCAAGAGGCAAGGGATTCCCAGTTGACAATGCAGCTTGCCTCTTCAAAGTGAAAATGGGGAACCCTGCAGGATGATGGATGTCCCCCCAATTCAATCAGGATTGCTGGGCCCCGTTTTCCAGTTGCAGGTCCTCAAAGAGCTCTCTCTGTTTGTTTGATTTGGTTGCTGCCCTTAAAAAGTTTCTAACTACAAGGTTTCTTGTGCAAAAGGTTTTTTTTTAAAGATCCACTTTTCAAAACAAACAAAAACAAAAAGATACAAAAGAAGTGGGTAACAATGTAACAGTACAGCAGCCTCTTAAGATAATCTTCAAAGCAAACTAAGGCATGTTTGAAAGAAGTTTAACATTATGATTAGGTTCTTCAATGTTACACAAAAACACAGGATTACATCAACCAGCAAGAGCCAACTTGCTCTGTATAAGCTCATCATTCAAATCCTATCTGGGATTCTTGTTTACAAGAGAGCTGCTGCAGTCCTGTTAAATCCGATTGGCAGCCAGGTTATATATGGCAAAAAATAGTTTCACAAAACAGATGAATTTTTTTTAAAAAAAAAGATCATCCTTAACCTCTGGAGTTTCTTCTTCCCTCCCACTTCCTTAAGTTCGTGATTAGACCAAAAAATGCATCTATAAACAATCATTACATATTCCATATTATAAAATATTTGCATATATATTATAAAAAGGTTTGAGAGAGAGAATGAGTGAGGTGGGTGGATGAGATTGGTGGGTGGGTGGGTGGATAAGTAGATAGATAGATAGGTAGGTAGGTAGGTAGGCAGGCAGGCAGATGATTGATAGATGATTGATATAGAGATGAGATAGGTAGATAGATGATAGATGATTGATAGGTAGGTAGAATAGGTAGGTAGGCAGGCAGATGATCGATAGATGATTGATATAGAGATGAGATAGGTAGATAGATAATAGATGATTGGTAGGTAGGTAGGCAGGCAGGCAGGCAGATAGATGATAGATGATTGATATAGAGATGAGATAGGTAGATAGATGATAGATGATTGATAGGTAGGTAGGTAGCTAAGTAGACAGGCAGGCAGGCAGACAATGATGATGATGGTGATGCTGATAGATGCTATAGATAGATGATAGACAGAGCAGGTAGGCAAGCGGGCAAGCAGGGCGTATTAGCAGAGATCTAAACTGGGGTCCTTCTCAACCGTGTAAGCTCCTAGATGACTTTGAACTAGTCCCTCTTAACACAAGACCCAGAATGAACCAATGGTCATGATGTTGGCTAGGGACAGAGAGACCCAAGTTCTAATCCTCTTAGAAGCTCAGTAGATATCTAAGCCAGTCTCTGCCTCAGCCCCAAAACCCGGTGCGTAATGGTAAAGATGCCAGACAGGAAGACCGAGATTCTATTCTATTCTAAGTGAATTTTTTTTCTCCCAAGATGCATATTTGCAGAATTTCACTTCTAGTCTTTTTATTTATGGTATGATCTGACCCAAAATCTTGAGGGACAGCATTGATTTGTTCTCTGCCACAGTACCCACCTTCTAGAGCAGGGCCGGCAAACTCGCGGCCCATGGGCCAGATGCGTCACACACTGGCCACGCCCACACCTGGTTTAGCAAAGGGGGAAAGTCACGATATGTCATGTGATGATGACATGAGTTTGACACTCCTGTTCTAGAGCATGGTTGTTCAACTTTGGCTACTTTAAGACCTGTAGACTCCCAGAATTCCCAGAATGGCTGGGGAATTCGGGGGAACGGAAGTCCACTTGTCTTAAAGTGACCAAGGTTGGAGACCCCAGCTCTTACAGCAATACCAACCCTCCCCGTATTCATACAGGTCTGATCCTACCGTTCTTCAAGATAGCTCCAAAGCCTTTCCTAAAACACTACAAACAGGGCATTAAATAGAAGCCACCACTGGATCTGTCTGCACTGTTGTCAATAATTATGTCCCACCTACCCTCACCCTAAGCACAGCACTGCATGTGTCCTTTCCACACTGTTTATATTGTTGTTTTAATCCTCATAAGCCACCTAGAGTCTTTGCATAAATGGGTGGCTGGAGAGACTCATTACAAGCTTTCTGGGCTCTCTTGTCTCTCAAACCATCAGGAACAGGAATACTTTCTACCACAAGGGTTAATATGACCTCTACACACCCACACACACACGCACACACGCATGCACACACACACACACGCACACACACACCAAACACACAGCTCTCTCCCTGTGAGGTCAATTTTATTTTTATTTTATTTTTTGGCCCGAGGGGTCAATAAGAAACGTCTCAGAACGAAATCACCAAGAAACATGTGGCAGCCAAAAGATAACAGAAAGTTAAACATGTGCCATCGCAACAAAAACTTAAGCAACTTGTTGCTCTCCCTAACTCAAGGACACTTCTGGAAAGTTTTTTTAAGCTGTTCCCTAACGCCCTCCAACCATTTCCATGACTTCTCTTATTCTTTTTCCTGAATGTTATTTCAGTTCTCCTCTTCATAAGAAAAGGAGATCACTTCTTCCAGATCACTTCTCTTTTTTTTTTCTACGTTACATAAAAATCCTTTGCCCATTTTTATGGCTCAAGTACTGAATTTCTCTTTTCATCCAGGCAGTTGAAAGCTGGCATTTTTCGGTACACGTTCCAATCCTGACATATTCAAAATCCTTAGATAATCTTTCCCCTTTTCCTACGTTTGTTTTTTTTAAAGGAGACATTTTCTTTTCAAGGACTTCTTCCCAGCTTTTTTCAAAAGCTTAGAATTGCAAACATGGTAGATAGCAACCGCATCCCATTGTTTCGGGACGGGGCAAGCCCAATTATTTGCAAGATCCATAGATGCAGGGCTGATTCAAGCATGCTAATGCCTCAAATGGTTTTGAATAACCCAGGAACACACCCACATTCTAGAGCTTTGATGCACAATCCAGCTGTGTCTTCCCAGTAAGTATTTACAATGCTCAGTAATATCTAGGGTGCCACAACAGCTCCTATTCTTAAATAAGAATATCTGCTTCAGTGTTTAAAGCTAACTGGGACAACCCCATCACCCAAATATTTGCAGTTTACTTCAACAGTTGCTGGGAAACAATGAAAAGGGTTAAGGCAGCCCCCTTAATCCAAATACTGAAGGGCTGGCTGCATACCCTTAATCTGCTTAGTGAATTAATACATTTTCTAGCCTTGCACAATACACCACATCAGAAATTAACCCAACTATCTGGCTTCACACAACTCGTTTTGCTACCCAAAAACAAAACAAAACCAACCCAAAACTTAGCAGGTTGTGTGGACCGAGCTGCAAAAATTGTTCGCGAGCTAGGATAACCATGCTACGGAAAGACAAGTCAAGATTCGCAGAAGATCAGTAAAAAGTTCTGGACAATTATTCATCTGGTCCTTGTAGAAGACGACAATCCCATTGCTACTTGGTGCAGACTCCCTGCACTAAAATAAACCTCTCTACCATCCCCTCATCCCACTTCTAGGAGGAGGAAGAGGTCCTTCTGGAGCCCCAGAAGTGGTCACCTCAAAAATGCTCCCAAAGGAAGTCCTCCAAACTCAAGTGCCTACAGAATCCACTGGATTCCACTGGATTCAAGGCAATCTTCTCATCCCAATGTGTCGCCATCATTCTGAAGTCTCTACGGAGAAGACCCTTCTCCAAGAAGTTCTCTAGATCCTACCAGTGGGATCCTTATCGGATCCAAGGAGGGTGGAGGAAGCTAAATGGGTTAGAGGGAAGCTCAATGGGGACGGAAGTCAGGAGCAGAAGCAAAGACCAAGGAAGCTGGAAGACCTTGGGCACATGGGCAATGTAGTCCTACCTCTCTAGAGGGTGATAGGAGCAGGGATCCACCTGAAGGGTGGGGGGGTGGCTTATGGGAAATGTAATACAAAATGGGCTGGGGGGGGGAAGGAGAGAGCATCTGGGGTCCCCAATATCTGGAAGCCCCCCTCCCAAGCTGTGGGGATTGTGGGAAGCACTGGAAGCAAGGACTAACAACACTGGAGGGGCTTGGGCGCATGGGCAATGTAGTCCTACCTTTCTAGAGGGTGATAGGAGCAAGGATTCCTCCGAAGGGCAGGGAAGTGGCTTATGGGCAATGTAATACAAAGTAAGCTGGAGGGGAAAGAGCATCTGGGGTCCCCAACAGCCAAAAGCCCCCCCAGGGGAGCGCTGGAAGACCCTGGGTGCATGGGCAATGTAGTCCTACCTCTCTAGAGAGGGTGATAGGAGCAAGGATTCCTCCCAAGGGCAGAGAAGTGGCTTATGGGCAATGTAATACAAAGTAAGCTGGAAGGGAGAGCATCTGGGGTCCCCAACACCCAAAAGCCGCCCCAGGGGAGCGCTGGAAGACCCTGGGTGCATGGGCAATGTAGTCCTACCTTTCTAGAGAGGGTGATAGGAGCAATGATTCCTCCGAAGGGCAGGGAAGTGGCTTATGGGCAATGTAATACAAAGTGCGGAGGGAGAAAGAGAGAGGCAACAGCTGTGCCACCCAAAAGCCCCCCCAGAGGAGCGCTGGGGATTATGGGACAGATCCAAAGGGGGGAAGAGGGGGGTATCTTCACCGAAAGACCCCCCCGGCCTCCCTTTTAAGCCCTGCGAGGATGATGGGCAACGTAGTCTCCGGCTTCCCCGCTAAGGATCCTCCTCCTCCCCCCTTCTCCCCCCGCATCGTACCTGGCCGCAGCGGCTCGGTGATGCTGAGCACGAGGAGGAAGAGGAGGAGGAAGGTGCCGCTGTCCGCCTTGGGCACCATTTATCCTCCGTTCATCCTCCTCCCCCAGCGCAGCCACATCAACCCCGCGGGACGGGGCGGAGGGGGGGGGACACAAGACAAAGGGGAGGGCCGCTGATAACAAAGCCGCCGCCTCCGCCGCCGCCACGCCGCCTCCGGGAGCCCGCGAGGCCTCCTCTGCCGCCGCCGCCGCCTCCTCAGCCGCCACCGCCGCCTCGCTGAGGGGGGTCCGCCCGCCCGCAGCTCCGCTCGCAAGATGGCGGACGCATCGCCCCGCCGCTCCCACCGCCGCGCCCCGCCCCCTCCGCCGCGCGGGCCAATCGGAGGCCTCCGGGGGGGAGGAGCCAGGCGGAGGTGGGTGGGAGGGAGGGGGTAAATTTGCATAGGCGCGTGGCGAAGGCGGAGGCGGCGCGCGCAGCGGCGGCGGCGGAGGCGGGTGGGCGTGGTCGTCAGAGCTTCTCGGGCTCCTCCCCTCCCCGTCGTACAGCAGACGGCGAGGGAAATACGGACCGCGAGGGGTCGTTCAAGCGAGGACTTCCCTGTGCTGGTTGGCCGGGGATGAAAAGTAGCTCTAATAAAGCTGCCCAGGCGTAAGTTCCGATCCTGTCTTTTCAAAGAGAATGACCCTTAATGCTTCTCAACTTGACCACAGTTGGGCCGGAGATGCCTGTTGCTAAGGGAGGCGGTGGTTAAGTGAGGTTTTTTTGCCCCGTTTTGCAACCTCTCCTCCTGACACAGCGGTGGAGCGAATCGCTGAAGCGGCCAAAGGGCGAAACCCCCTTCCCCATGATACTGTCGTCATCAAACTCCATCAAGGACCTTGGAGTACTCATCTCTAATGATCTAAGTGCTAGAGCCCACTACATAGCCAAAAAGGCATTAAGAGTTGTTAACCTAATCCTGCGTAGCTTTTTCTCACTACTAACTAGAGCATACAAACATTTGCTAGACCAATACTTGAATACAGTTCATCAGTCTGGAACCCACATTACGTATCTGATATTAACACAGTCGAGAAAGTCCAGAAATATTTCACAAGAAGAGTTCTCCACTCCTTACTCATTGCAGAATACCTTATGCCACCAGACTTGAAATTCTAGACCTAGAAAACCTAGAACTATGCCGTCTTCGGTCCGATCTAAGTATAGTACATAAAATCATACATTGCAATGTCCTACCTGTCAATGAATACTTCAGCTTCACTCATAACAATACAAGAGCACACAATAGATACAAACTCAAGGTTAACCGCATCAAACTTGATTGTAGGAAATACGACTTCAGCAACAGAGTGGTCAATGTCTGGAATACTCTACCTGACTCTGTGGTTTCTTCCCCAAACCCCAAAAACTTTAACCTTAGACTGTCTACTATTGACCTCACCCCTTTCCTAAGAGGTCTGTAGGAGGCGTGCATAAGCGCACCAACATGCCTACCGTCCCTGTCCTATTGTTTCTTTTATTGTTTCTTTTATTGTTTCTTTTATTTTTTATATGTATTCATTTCATGTATTCATAACTATATCCTTATACTTATCTTGTAAGTGATTAACAAATCAAATAAATAAATAAATAAATAAATAAATCTTCATTTAACGATCCCCATAATCCCTTGCGGGGTGGAGTCTGGGCAACAGAATAGAGCTAGCAGAGTGTTTTAATGGCCGGATGCCTTTCCTGTCGCCAATGCGGAGTTTTTTTCCAGCAGATATATTCTCAGTGTGCCCAGAAAGAGAAATATCTGCCTCTATTTAGGATCAAACTCACAGCCTCTTGATTGTGAGGCAACAGCTCCACAGCACTACTCCCCCTCCCCCAATGACACTGTGACCGTCATAAATATGAGCAGTATAAACAGTTACCAAGCATCCGAATTTTGTGACTGTGGGAATGCTGCGAGGTTTGTAGGAGTGAAAAATGGTTACAAATCACATTTTTCAGTGCCATTGTAACATTGGACAGTCACTAAACGGATGGTTGCAAGTCAAGGAGTACTTATAAAGTGATTTGTCAACAAAGTGATGAAGGAAATGCCAGAACTTTTTATCAGGCAGAATCCAAGTCATGTATTAAGGTTATTTCATTAGTAATGTTTATTCTTATATTTATTTCCCTGCCCAATTCCCAGCCTGTCATCTCTGCTGAAATATATTGATGCCTTCCCACCAGAAAAAAAAAATGGAATGTTTTCACTGAGTTCCTTTTCATAAACGTATTTCTTATTTGATGGAATTGGGTTTGGGGAATGTCTTCTTTTCCCAAGTAAAGAAACAAACCATAAATGAGCTCCTTTGGGGGGAAAAACAAAAACTAACAGAAAGGCCACTGTTTTCCCACCTGTTTTTACAACGCATTTCTCTCTCTCTAATGTTTTAAAGCAATTCACCAAGTTTCCAGAACTCTCAAGTCTGGATTAATAAGTGTGAAACAAATTATGCCACGGCTGAAATTTTATTCCCCTTTTTCTCATGAAATACTTTGCTTTCGCTATATCCTTGTTAAAACAAATTTCGCTTCAAGTCATTAACAGTTTTAGTTCCGTGTTTCTCTTCCGCTGCTGAGGTTCCAACACTCGTGACGATAAAATTACCTTGGTGCCAATAGAAGAGGATGTGTATAGCTCAGGGTTGAAGTATGAGATTCTTGGTGCTCTCTGAGCTTGATGGTTTTTCTTGCAGATGTTTAATGACCCGAGTTGGAAGGGACCTTGGAGGTCTTCTAGTCCAACCCTCCCTGCTCAAACAGGGGACACTATATTATCCCAGAGAAATGGCTGTCCAGTCTCTTTGGAGAACAGGTTGTCCAACTCTCCTTTGGAGCAGCTCACTATAATTATAATAAGTGCAAGATGTCTCATCACTTGTCTTGTCTCTGGTTAAATGTAGAGTGAGCAGCCAAAAACACAAAGCCAGCCTTCTTTTTCTGGCACTCCTTTGCAGGACTATGATGGCAACATAGGTTCAATCAATCAGAACAGAGCTGGAAGGGACCTTGGAGGTCTTCTAGTCTAACCCTCTGCTCATGTAGGAGACCCTAGACCATTCCAGACAAAATGCCTGTCAAATCTCTTCTTAAAAGCCTCCAGTGATGGAGCACCCACAACTTCTGAAGGCAATCTGTTCCACTGGCTAATTGTCCTGTTAGGAAGTTTCTCCTTAGTTCTAGGTTGTTTCTGTCTCTGATTAGTTTCCATCCGTTGCTTCTTCTGAGGCTTTGGAAAAGAAGTTGATCTTCTTTGGGTCAGCCCCTCAAAAACTGGAAGGCTATCCCGTCACCCTGTGATGACCCTGTGATGGCCCTGGGCATGGCACAAAGGCAACACAGTAAAATAAGCAATAAGAGTCCCTTTATTATCTCCAACTTTGCCCCCAATGTCCAGGTTACCTGTGGCTGGAGAAAAACTCTCCCAGGAACAGCCTTTGGCTGCAGAAAATTCAGTCCAAAACAAGATACATACAAACTGTAACTAAAAATCCAAACAAACCAAGCTGAAGTGATTAACTTGACAGGGCAGGAGATGGAATTTCAGCCTTGAAAGCACAGCAAAACTCACACAGTTGGGAAGACACCAGGAACACATATAAGCCACGACGACACAAAATAAATTCACGTTTGCCCCCAACAACTTTGCTGTGCGCAGCTTCCTCTTTTATACACTGTGTTCCCAGCTGCAGCTAATGAAGGTAATCAGGGCCCTTTCCTCCCCCATAAGCCACGCAACTCACGTTGCTCCCTTCTCTGTTCCTCCCTGCGTGCCCTAGGATGAAGGGGTGGGCCTGGGTCTTCCTCTGAATGTCCTTTTCCTTGCTCTACCTCTCCCCTGCTCTGCCCAGCCGGACTTTGCCCTTCCCAGTTTCTTCCACAGCCAATGGAGCCACGCTCCCACACTCCCTGTCAGCTGTTCGGTTTCCCCCTCTGAGTCAGATTCCGACAGGGGCAGGATACCCCTCAAAGCCTTCTTTTCATTAAATTAGACACCCCCAATTCCAGCAACCGTCCTTCTCACAAGGCCACGGGTTCCACTTGTTTCGTGAAGGACCCCCGCCCCCCGCATGCCATCCTTGTGTGTTTCCCTACCCAAGCCCCTCAATAACATCCTTCCAGTGTGGCCCCTTATGACATCACCTGATGACCTCAGCTCTTCAAAACACTGCTGGGAGACCTAAGCCCCAGCCTAGCCTGGAGCCCCTTCAGATGGCCCTCTCCCCACCTCAAGGAATGTGCCACTAAATGACAGTTCAGATGGGAGGTTGGCACGCCCCACCCTTGGCATCATGGACGATGCTGCTGTGCTTAAGAAAAAGGGTTACATTTTGGGCAGTACCTTGGGCGAGAGCTCCTTCGCCAAAGTTAAGTCGGCTTACTCGGAGCGCCTGAAGATCAACGTGGCGGTGAAAATCACCGACCGGAGGAAAGTCCCCAACGAGTTCTTGGAGAAGTTCCTCCCTCGGGAGCTGGAGATCCTGTCCACCGTGAACCACTGCTCCATCATCAAAATCTATGAGATCTTCGAGACGGCGGGGAAAGTCTACATTGTGATGGAGCTCGGCATCCAGGGGGACTTGCTGGAGTTCATTAAGAGCAACCGGGGCCTGCCTGAAGAAGTGGCCTGCCGGATGTTCCGCCAGCTGTGTTGCGCCGTCAAATATTGCCACGACTTAGACGTGGTCCACCGCGACCTGAAGTGTGACAACATTCTCCTCGACAAGGACATGAACGTCAAGCTGTCGGATTTTGGCTTTTCCAAGCGCTGCTTCCGAAACGGCAACGGGAAAATCGTGCCCAGTGAGACGTTTTGCGGCTCGGCCGCTTACGCTGCTCCGGAGGTGATCCAAGGGATTCCTTATCACCCCAAAGTTTACGACATGTGGAGCTTAGGGGTGATCCTGTACGTCATGGTCTCCGGCTTCATGCCTTACGACGATTCGAACGTCAAACGGATGCTCCGCCTGCAGAAGGAACATCGCATCCTTTTTCCCGAGTTTCTCAGCCTGGAGTGCAAAGACCTGATTTTCCACATGCTGCAGCCGGACGTCTCTCACCGACTACGGGTGGAAGAGGTCCTCAACCACCCTTGGGTGCAAGGCAAGCACCTAAAACCCTTCAAGTTGCGAGATTAGCCAAGATGGTAAAGTGCAAACCTAAAAATGTTATCCGGAATACTTATTGCTTTGCAGAATGCAGTAAATCCGAAAAAAAAGTCTTTTCCTTCAGCAGCCCTTGGCGGTGTTCTCATTATTTTATTTTACTTCATGTGCACAGGGAGCCTTGGACGTACAACTGTTTCATTTAGTGACCGTTTGAAGCAGTGGTGGGATTCAAAAACTTTTACCACCGGTTCGGTGGACGTGGCTTGGTGGGCACACTTTGTGCATGTGCACACACTTTGTGCACGCGTGCACCAAACGCACACTTTGCACAGGCGTAGAGGCATTCCAACTCACCTCCTGCAAGCCTGCACTCTCCCGATCACTTCAGTAGCTGCCGCGTGGCACTTTTGTGTGCCCCGCAAAGCTGTTGCGCTTCAAAAGGAGGGAATAAAGGTGAGTATGAGAGCCCAGGCGGGCAGGTGATCCCAACAGCAGAGCATCGGAGAGAACCGGTTCGGTCTCCGCTGCTCATCGGCGCTACCGGCTCGGCACAACCTGGCCGAACCGGTAGAATACCACCACTGGTTTGAAGTTACAACAGACTTGAACACTGGGCCCTATCTAACAAAACGAAATTCAGTGTAGGGAAAAGCAAAGTCTTACTTAAATGCCTGCTCTTAAGTTCCAGCTGCCTACAACTTACTGTAGGCTCGAATCCCACCAGGCTCAAGGTTGACTCAGCCTTCCATCCTCTCGGGGTAGGTAAATTGAGGACCCAAGATTGTTGGGGGCAATGAGCTGACCTTGTAAAAATGCCGCTTAGTAATAAGCAGGCATATACAATGGAATGAAGGCTATTGCTGAGCGCATTGGGTTGTGCTCCAAAATTGTAAGCCGCCCTGAGTCTTGGAGAAGGCGGCATATAAATGTAATTAAAAAAAAAAAAGTGCACATACAGACTGGGTGAAACCAGGCTTCATAGCAGTAACTTAAAGGGTTAGATTAACAGAGTTGGAAGGGACCTTGTAGGTCATCTAGTCCAACCCCCCGCCCAAGCAGGACACCCCACACCATTTCTGACAAATGGCAGTCCAATCTCTTCTTGAAAGCCTCCAGTGACGAAGCTCCCACAACTTCCGAAGGCAACTTCTGTTCCACCAGATGATTGTTCTCACTAATTGTGAGAGGGATCTTGGAGTTTTGGTGAACAACCAGTTAAATATGAGCTAACAGAGTGTGGTGGCAGCCAAAAAAGCCAATGCAATCCTAAGTTTTAAGTTTAAGCATTAACAGAGGGATTCAGTCAAGTTCTAATACTACTCTATAAAGCCTTAATAAGACCATACTTGAAATGTTGCATCCAGTTTTGGTCACCACATTATTTAAAAAAATGTTGAGACTCTAGAAAGAGTGCAGAGAAGAGCAACCAGGATGATGAGGGGACTGGAGGCTAAAACATACGATGAACGGTTGCAGGAACTGGGCCTGGCTGGTCTAGTGAAGGGAAGGACCAGGGGAGACAGGATAGCAATCTTCCAATATTTGAGGGGCTGCCACAGAGAGGAAGGGGTCAAGCTATATTTCAAAGCACCCAAAGGCCAGAGAAGGAATAATGGATGGAAACGGATCAAGGAGAGATTCAACCTGGAAATAAGGAGACATTTACTGACAGTGAGGACAATCAACCAGTGGAATAGAAGTTGCCTTCGGAAATTGTAGGAGTTTCATCACTGGAGGCTTTCAAGAAGAGATTGGACCGCCATCTGTCAGAAATGGTCTGCTTGGGCAGGAAGGCTGGACCGACAAGGTCCCTTCCAACTCTGTTAATCTGTAATCTTAAAAAGAATCAGTTTCGTACCTTACAATGCTCTTCTGAGGAAATAAGACGATGGAGGGTCTGATTTGTTTTCTGACAAAGACCAAAGCCCAGCTTTCTTTGTCATTTAGCCTTCGAAGGAAATGAAAACCAAAATGCCAATCCTTGAATTTTGTTCCTGATGCCAAATTCTAACAATAAGCAGTTATAAGCCCTCAACATACAGCCATCTGTTTAGTGACTGTCGGAAGTTACATTGGCACTGAAAAAAAAAAGGAATAACAGAGTTGGAAGGTACCTTGGAGGTCTTCTAGTCCAAATCCCTGGTCAAGCAAGAGACCCCATACCATTTCAGACAAATGGCTGTCCACACTCTTCTTAAAAGCCCTTTGGTGATTACAAGAAACTTACCCTAGTGACTTAGTTGTTGCCCTCAGTGGAAGAACTAAAATCAACCGTCTGCACTTTTATCTGACCCAAAATGGTAATTTATGAGTTGGGTGTTCTCTCTCCATCCTGCCATAACAGAGGAAGCTTGGAAGGAGAGAGAACAACAAAACAGAAGGGAAAATACAGAAAACCCAAATTTGCTCTCGTTGTGTTTGTTCTAATGGTGTTCCTCCTTTACTCATCCTGCAAGGAACCTGTGATGACCTGTAGTCTCTCAAAATAACCCAAAACCCAAAACGTGAATTAAAGTCCAGCAATGCCTTCAACTTAACTGTTTTATTAGTCACAGTTTAAAGTCCCAAAAGTAAATAATGAGGCAAAAGGAAAACAGTAACTGTATTAGCGAGAGTTCCGAATCAAACCAAGATAAGTAATTATACGTTCCAAGCAGATAACCAGGGAAAGTCCTTGGGAAGCACACCAACAAATATAACCTCATTCAAAGGAAACACTAACTTTGACTCCAGCAATTCTGCATATGCAGTTACAAACTTATATACATAGCTCCCAGCTGTAAGACCTGAGGAGGATCATGGTCCTCTCCTCTGGAGTAGACCATGCTTTTCCCTGATCCTCTCCTCCCTGCGTGCCCTGGAATGGATAGGGGATGGGCCTGGATCCTCTTCTGATTGCTCAGCCGGCCTCTGCCCTTCCCCAGCCTCCTCCACCACCTCTGGAGCCACACTCCCACCCCCTGTTGGCTGTTCCTCCTCTTCCTTGGAGTCAGTCTCCACCAGGGGCATGACAGAACCCTTAGGTAGACATCCGTAGCGTTTCCATTTTCAAAGCAACCTTCTGTCAACCTTGGAAGCCATTTTTTACTTGGAAGCTTTGAGGCTGCCACATTCAGTGCCTGGGAATTTGGGAGGGGGTTTTTCTAGTGAGGTAGAATATTAGACACAGCATACTTTCTCAGAGAGTCAAGGACATGTCTCCCTGCACCTGGAGGGGAGGGACTAGAAGGATGTCTCCAGTTGGGACGGAAATTTGATTGGGCCATGATATGATGGACTGGTGGGTACAGGGGATGGATCTTGGGTTTCTCTTTTGGGAAGGGAAAACCCGGAACTCTCAGATTCGGGTATTCTCAGATGTGCCAATAGGACAACTCTCATAAAATGTAACTTTGAGGAAATGTTTGTCTTGGAGTTTATTGGTTTGGAGTTGGTTATCTGAAATGCTGACACCTTCAAACATTCATGTATACTGTGGGAAAAGACCCAGGTCATTCTCTTCTAGGCCAACCAAGCCAGGATTTGAATGACAAATCTAGAACTGGAGACTTCTAATGAGTGCATATTGCATGAGTTACGGCTCTTTCCTGAACCGTGTTGCTACTGCTTTTTGGAGAACCCAAAAATCCATGACAAATCACTCCGGTGGCCTGCGCGTCTTTGCAGCTGGGTTTACGACGGCTCTCCCTTTAATCCAAGGTCCCTTCCGAATAATTTTGCAAAACTTAATGGAGAAGAAATGTCACCTTTAACGGGAAAGATTTAGCATCTCCCTGCAGAGACACAGCAAATGTTCCTCATTATCTAGGACGGTGGACATTTCAAAGCTCTCCTCCCAGGAACTGTCTGAGACACTCCGAGCTGGAACAGTCGGCTTCCTTAAAAAGAATCCCTTCCCCCTCACCGGTCTGTTTATCAAAGCTTCGATATACCATCAAGGAGATGGGCTGTGCCTCATTGGTATGCAACTTTGGTTCCAACTGGGTGCATTTCTCCTTGAAAGGAAACCCAAGGAAAGAAAACTATCAGGGCTGAACTGTTACTGTACAGATTTCTGTTCCTGCCTTCTACAGGAAATAGTTCACTTTACAGCTGTTCATTTCACGACCGTTGGAAAGTTACAACACTTGCAAAGTCTTATGACCAATTTTCATACCCTTTTCAAGCCCGATGGCCAGTTTTCACCCTGACAAACATTGCAGCATCCCCACTGAAACAGGATTGAAACTTGGATACTTGGCCATAGGCAAGGATTTGATGATGATTGCAACATCTAAGGTTATGCGATGGGCATTTGTGACCCAATCCACCTGCTTGACAGTGTCAGGCCTGGCCTGATCTGATCCCTTAGGAAAGAAAGACCCTCGACTCCCATTTGGCTAAAGCAAAGGGTTCTTTTTACTAAGGATGTCGGTTGCAGTAAAGTCAAGCCAGCTCTGAAATCTCCCATGCTTGCTAGATAGAAAAATAAGGCCCCCGGCCCATCCCTCCCCTCATGGCCAGTCCTTTTCCAGCCAACCGGAGCTCGCCAAGATGTTTGGGGGGTAGTTTGCATATTTCTCATGGGATGCAGGTACAATTAGGATCCTGCTGTTCTGGTCCTTATCACCTGCTATTCCCCCCGCTCCTGATTTCCTGTCATGTACACACAAAACTTTACTGCCCTTTTACCCTTCACCCTCCTTTGTCCCCCTTTCATCCTTTTTTTATGGCAGGATACCTGTGGGAGCAGATCTGACACAAAGTCAATAGGGGACACCAGATTCCCTTCCCAAAAATGTGACTCACTTAACTGGAGGGATTCGCTTAACAACTGTGGCAAAAATGTCAACATTGGTTGCAAGATACTTCATTAAGCAAAAACCACCTTGGAATTCTGGTCCCAATTGTAATACTAAGTCAAGGAGCCGCTGAACTGTGTTTGTGACAAAAGTGTTGATTCACTGACCTGATGTGAAAAAACGAAGACCTATTGACCCGTAAAATATAGGCCCAGGGTTAAGTTCCTACCATAATTGACCTTATGATATATCCATACATTTCATTCATACAGTATATAAATTCTTAGTAGGTTTATAAAAGCTGGCTGAGAATACAAAGTCAGAACCATGGACAGTTCTCTCCAGAGCAAATTCTGGGTGGTTTTACAGATTCTTTTGGATTCAATTCAGCAAAATTCCCAGTGTAATTTCTAACTGAACGCAAATGTAAATGCAATGAACATTTGCACAGCCTCCATGAAAAAGAACCTTAATGCCAAATGATAAAAACAAACAAACACATCACAATTAAATGAGCCTACAGCTCAGACTAGGTTATTGAGGAACACCAAAGAAATGAAATATACAAACAGTCATTAAAACTTTTTTAAAAAGTGGAAATGGTAGGTTTGGGAAGTGGTACCAACCTCTTCCAAGCTCAGTTACATCTCACCTATTTTTAAAAGCTTTCAAATCTATTGGTAGTGTCAAAATGGCGCAAAGGTGCTTTTTTCCAGAGGCAACTGGACTTTCTTTGTTTTTCCTTGAAGACATTCACTTCTCATCCAGGACGCTTCTTCAGGTTTTATTGAATGGTGCAGAATAGAAGGATTTATATTCCTTGCAGACTTCTGGTTGTTAGCAGAGAGATTCACCAAGAGTGCTAAGGACCAGTTGACTGCAAGGAATATCAATCCTTCCATTCTGCACCATTCACTCAGAACTGAAGAATCTTCTTGAATGAGAAGTCTTCAAGGAAAAAAACCAAAGTTCTCCTCTTGAAAAAGTACCTTTGGGACAACCATGATCTGGATGCCTGAGAATTTCCGTAGACAAGCTGTGTCTAAATATTTCAATTCTTTTGAGCCAGGCCCTTGTTTTGTGTTGCTATTTGTTATCCTTACATCAGTCCCTCTGGTTCTTTGAATGTGATGCTGTTTAAATCATGTATAGCCCTTAGCTCAATTTCTAAAACTCCAGTTTCTAAAACTCCAGTGAGCAGGAGGTATCCCTGCCATCGACAAAAGGAACCGATGCTTCAGTCTTTTCCAGATCAATCCAATTTCATGCCCTCGCTTCATATCAACGTGCACTAAAATATTTTAAACACACACACACACACACACCAAAAGAAAAGTAAGATTATAGTGGATCATGGGTAGTTTGGTCCTCCCTACCTCTAGAGTTCTAAAACAAAAGTTTGGGGATGCAGAAGACAGAGAATAGCAAAAGGAGACCATGTCTGTAGATACATACACTTAGGAAGTCCATCCCTCCTCCAACATGTCACCATGATGTAGGTGTCTTGCTTGCTTCCAAGTTAACTGGTGTATCTTCAGTCAAGGACCAAACATGGCTTGGCTTTGTGACATCATGGAAGGATGTTAAGAATTCTGCTGCCTTCAACATAAGGAGAGAAAGACCATTCTGAAACATACAGAAATCTGGACGGAAAGGGGGCAGCTGGGGTAGGCGATGCCCTATCAACTTGAAGCTCTTCAGGGTTGCCTCAAGAGACGATGGATGATGCCGAGGTCCTTAAAAAGAGAGGCTACATTATGGGTATCAACCTCGGAGAGGGTTCGTACGCAAAAGTGAAGTCAGCCTATTCTGAACGGCTGAAGTGTAACGTGGCAGTCAAGATCATCGACAAGAAGAAGGCTCCCCGAGACTTCCTGGAGAGGTTTCTCCCTCGAGAGATTGAGATGTTGGCCAGGGTGAAGCATCACGCCATCGTCAAGACCTACGAAATCTTTGAGACCTCTGAAGGGAAAGTGTACATCGTCACCGAGCTGGGTGTCCAAGGAGACCTGTTAGAGTTTATCAAGAAGAAGGGAGCCATTCCCGAAGAGATCGCCCGCAAGATGTTCAACCAGTTAGCCAGCGCCATTAAATATTGCCACGAGCTGGACATTGTCCACCGGGACCTGAAATGCGAGAACTTGCTTCTGGATAAAGAGTACAACATCAAACTGACAGACTTCGGCTTCTCCAAACGCCTGTCTCGGGACGATGATGGGCGGGTCATCCTTAGCAAAACCTTCTGCGGCTCCGCGGCCTACGCCGCGCCCGAAGTGCTCCAAGGCATCCCCTACCAGCCCAAGGTTTACGACATCTGGAGCATGGGCGTCGTGTTGTTCATCATGGTCTGTGGCTCCATGCCATACGACGAGTCCAACATTAAAAAGATGCTCAAGCTTCAGAAGGAACACAGAGTCCATTTCCCCCGGTCCAAAATCCTCTCGGTGGAATGCAAGGACCTCATCTACCACATGCTCCAGCCCGACGTGACTCGACGGCTCTGCATCGACGAGGTTTTGATGCACATCTGGATGCAGGAACCCAAAGCCGTTTCAGACTCCGTGCTGACCAAACCGGGGGAATGCTCACAGCACAGCCAGATCCGATCCCTCTTCGGGAAGGAAAGCGGCCTGCAGCCTTCGGATAACGAGCAAGTGGAAAAAGAAATACGGCATGAGGATCTAGAGAATCTGGACAATCTCTCGGAGCAGATGCAAAGGACTTCCCTCTGAAAGGAAGACATCCTCTCCAGTTATCTCCCCGCTCCCCAAAAAAATGGTTTCCAAGACTGCCAAACTCAATGATTTCTTTTTAAAGGGCTGTGTTCTAGAAGGTTTTGCAAAGAGACAAAGGGTTGGATGGGCAAACAGGAAGTGTGAAGCCCTTTCACCTTATTTTGGAAGATCCAGGACCTCTAACAACTCCATATTTCTATATTTCTTACTAGCACAAAATCAGAATGAGTTCCCCCCCGCGGTTAAATCTTCTCCAAATGAAAGATTGGAAGGGGGGGGATGCGAACGATCTTGAACCGTGGTCTCTCTAAGTAAACTGGTGTTTATTCTACCATAAAATCTACTATATCACATCTAAGAGGCCGAAGACCCATCTGTTTATAGAATCAGCCAATGTCTTGTGCTTTTTGGGGGGTAGGTGGGGGTTTCTTTACACTTTTCATTTAGCAGCTTCTGTCAAAAGCAAAACACAGAAAGCCTCGAGGTATGTAAATTGCCTCTGCGTGATTGTTTTAAAATGTACATATAAAATGGTAAAGTCTCCCTGGAGTCCAGCTTGAATCCTGGAGACCTTATTTTTGGCTTTCTTGGCAACAACACAGAAGCATAATCAACTGGGTTTTCTTTTTAATTGCTCAGTCTGGTTTCCGAAAATGCTTGGCACCCTACTCATTTTTTTTACTCCATTATCAGGCCATTATACAATTCCTGCTCCTCTTTCTCCTTTCTCCTCCTTCTTAGTCTTTCTCCTCCTCCTCTTCCATTTCCTCTTCCTCCTCCTCTTCCTCGTCCCTCCTCCCATTCCTCATCATCAGTCACCATCTGCCTGGCTACCTGTGCTTCTTTGCTCATGATCGTTGTTATATTTTTACCTGCCTTTTTAATACACAAGTCCAGGTAGCAAATATATCTAATACCGTGTTTCCCCGAAAATAAGACCTACCCCGAAAGTAAGACCTAGTGTAAATCTCCAGTTCCAGGAAGACTTTTCAGGGAGCAACCGTGCACCCGTGAAACACGCCCCCCTACACACTCACACCCACTATTTGGCACCATAAATATATAAGACCTACCCCGAAAATAAGACCTAGTGTGTTTTTGGGAGCCAAAAAAAATATAAGACAGTGTCTTATTTTCGGGAAACACGGCACTCCCAACTACTCTTATGATGTCTTCTCTCAGAGTTCAGTAGAAATGTGGGAAGCCAGATTTCTACTGAATTAATCTAAATAGATCTAAGCTAAGCTAAATAGAATAAGGAAAAGCATCCAGGCTGGGGAATTCTGGGAATTGAAGGCCACATGTTTTTAAGCGGTCGATCCCCAAAGGTGCTAATTCAAAAAGGTGACTGGACTTACTTTGTTTTTCCTTGAAGACATTTCACTTCTCATCCCAGAAGCTTCTTCAGTTCTGACTGAACAGGGGAGGATGGATGGATTTATATTCCTTGCAGTCATCTGGTCATTAGCACTCCCTCTGAGCATCCTTCCATCCTCCACCACACAGTCAGAACTGAAGAAGCTTCTTGGATGAGAAGTGAAATATTTTCAACGGAAAAAAAAAACAAGAAAGTCCAGTTGCCTTTTGAAAAATCACCTTTGGGACAACCATGACCTGGATGACTGAGAATCTTCACAGACTTTTAAAGGGGTCAGTTTGAGAAGCATTGGGTTACCTCTTCCTTCTCAACAGTATGTTACTAATACAAACAGTGGCTCCATTGCCTCGGAACAGCGCCACAGAAATCCAGGCACTGCACCTGGGGCTGAGCAAAGAGAATAGCAATAGCCCTTAGACTTATACACCACTTTCACAGTGCTTCACAGGCCTCTCTAAGTGGTTTACAGAGTCAGCCTCTTGCCCTCAACAATCTGGGTCATTTTACCCACCTTGGAAGGATGGAAGGCTGAGGCAACCTTGAGCTGGTCAGAATTGAACTCCTGGCTATAGGCTGTCAGCCTGCAATACTGCTTTCTAACCATTGTGCACAATGGGTGGATGGATGGATGGATGGATGGATGGATGGATGGATGGATGGATGATGGAAGGAAGGGCAATAGCAATAGCACATAGACTTATATACTGCTTCACAGTGTTTTCCAGCCCTTGCTAAGTGGTTTACAGAGTCAGTTTTATGGCCCCCAACAATCTGGGTCCCCATTTTACCAACCTCAGAAGGATGGAAGGCTGAATCAATAGCAACAGTAATAGCACTTAGACTTATATACCGCTTCACAGTGCCTTACAGCCCTAAGTGGTTTGCAGGGTCAGCCTCTTGCCCCCAACAATCTGGGTCCTTGTTTTACCCACCTTGGAAGGATGGAAGGCTGAGTCAACCTTGAGCCTGGTGAGATTCAAACGGCCAAACTGCAGGCAGCCAGCAGGCAGCCGAAGTAGCCTGCAGTACTGTACTCTAACCACTGTGCCACCATGGCTCAGAAGAAGAAGTTGGTGTCACTACATGATTTTTGCAAGACAGAAAGGCAATTTGTGAAGGCACAACACTTGCACGAGATGACGCAAGCCCTGAGAAATTTAAGCATATGTAATATAAGTGGAGTTTGTTTATTCACATTGAAGGAGAATGTCTCACAAGTGCAAAAAACGGTTGTAAGTCCCCTTTCTCAGTGCCGTTGTAACTTTGGCCACTAAATGAACTGTTATAAGTCAAGGACTACTTGTACAGCAGACTCGCTGATCAGATGCAGTGTGAAAGTTTGTACACGTTGTGAGCTAATCTTTCTCCTCCAGTGTTATCCGGTATTTAAAAGATGTTTCTTATGATCCTGGAGATAGCCCAGAATCATGAATGCTGATGGCCATTGGAGGCTGACCCTTATCTACTCCTTCAAAATCATCTGAATTTGTGGTCATGTACCCAAATGGTTAGGGAACGTGGTGGCTGAGTGGCTAAGACACTGAGCATGCTGATCAGAAAGGTCGGCAGTTTGGCGGTTCGAACCCCTAGCGCCGCGTCATGGAGTGAGCTCCCATTACTTGTCTCAGCTTCTGCCAACCTAGCAGTTCGAAAGCACGTAGAAAATGCAAGTAGAAAAATAGGGACCACCTTTGGTGGGAAGGGAAGAGCGCTCCATGCGTCTTTGAAGGCATTTAGTCCTGCCGGCCACATGACCACGGAGACGTCTTCAGATAGCGCTGACTCTTTGGCTTCGTGACGGAGATGAGCAGCCTCCCAGAGCCGGAAATGACTAGCACATAGGTGTGAGGGTAACCTTTACCTTTAGCTTACCATAATGACAGTCCCAACTGTACACATAAAAAAAATTCCTTTTACACTTTTATTTGTCTGGGTTCGTGACTCATGTAATCCGCCTCTCTCCACACACCCCTCAAAAAAAACCAGGCATGATGCATTTGCAATTTTAATGAAAGCAGAGACCCTTGTTTAGTTGCTTAAAGACAACAAGTGATGAAATGGTTGATTCAAAAGGTCCCCTGCTTGAGCACAGGGTTGGACTAGAAGACCTCCAAGGTCCCTCCCACCTGTCATTCTGTTCTGTTGTTAACGTTTGTCACAAATTCGAGGACACTTTTAAAATCTGGTGTATTGCTGCAGAATAACTTAAAACAATGGAGATGAGCGCTTCTCTCGGACCTATTTCATCAGTTCTTCTCAGAATGTACAAGCCAGCCAAATTCAATCTTGAGAAGGCAATCCAGAGTTTGAGCAAATACAGGGAGGTAATTCCCCTCCCCATCATTATAAACCAATCAAGTAAACAACAAACTTTAAAAAGCCAATTTGAAGGAAATCAAGATATTTTCACACAGGACATTGCAGCGTCCTTCTCTTTGGAATACACCAGAATTTAAAAGCAAGCAAGCAAAAGAAAAAACAAGCTTTAACTGTAACAGAATAACAGTTGGAAGGGGCCTTGAAGGTCATCTAATCTACCCCCAAGCTCAGGCAGGAAACCCTATACCATTTCAGACAAATGGTTGTACAATCTCTTCTTACAAACTTCCAGTGTTGGAGCACCCACAACGTCTGGAAGCAAGTCAATCCACTGGTTAATTGTTCTCTCAGGAAATTTCTCCTTAGTTCTAAGTTGCTTCTCTGCTGTGTTTAGTTACCATCCACTGTTTCTTGTCCTGACTTCAGGTGCTTTGGAGAATAGCTTGACTCTTTCTTCTTTGTGCAGCTCCTCAAATATTGAAACACTGCTGTCATGTCACCCCAGGTCCTTTTCATTAGTCATATCCAATTCCTGCAACTGTTCTTCAAGTTTTAGTCTCCAGTCCACTAATCATCATCGTTGCTCTTCTCTGCACTCTTTCTAGAAGGAGTCTCAACTTTTTTTTTTACATCATGGTGACCAAAACTGGATGCAGTATTCCAAGTGTAGCCTTATTACCAAGGCTTTATAAAGTGGTATTAACACTTCATGTGATCTTGCTTCCATTCCTTATGTTAATGCAGCCTAGGATTGTGTTGGCAGGACACTTCTCACTCATATTTAAGTAATTGTTCACCAGGACTCCAAGATCCCTCTCCGTTACTACTATTGAGCCAGGTACCACCTATACTATAGCTTTGCATTTGGTTTTTCTTGCCTCAATGTAAAACCTTACTTTTGTCTACACTGAATTTTATTTCGTTAAGATAGGGCCCAATGTTCAAGTCTGTTGAGATACTGCTGGATTTTGAGACTATATTCTGGAGTATTCCTGCCAGCTTGGTGTCATCTGCAAAGCTCACGACTTCCCCTTCTATCCCCTCATCCCAATGAGGCCGAGCGAGAACGCTCTTGCCATTGGCTTCGAGGTTACCTGGGCCCAAGCAATGGAGATCAATTTGCCCAGTATTTCCCTTGGCTTTATGACGTCACATGGAAACAGCATCCTTTAAACAATGCCCAAGGTTCCATTCCAAGCAGCCTCCAAGGGCTTCCACGGCAGGAAACGGATCATCTCCTGATGACCACACGCCATGGAACAGACACTAAATGGCTGAACGCATATGTCAACCATGTGACCAAACTTCTCATAACCACAGCCTACAGCATCATGGACGATGCTGCTATCCTTAAAAAAAGGGGCTACATCATGGGCGGGAATTTAGGGGAAGGGTCCTACGCCAAAGTGAAATCTGCCTTCTCGGAACGGCTGAAGTTCGATGTAGCTATCAAAATCATCGACCGGAAGAAAGCGCCTCCAGATTTCTTGGAGAGGTTTCTCCCGAGAGAAATAGATATCTTGGCCAAAGTCAACCACCACTCCATCATCAAAACCTACGAGATCTTGAGACCTCCAATGGCAAAGTCTACATTGTGATGGAGCTCGGCGTCCAGGGCGACTTGTTAGAATTCATCAAACTGAAAGGGGAGATGCCCGAAGACATCGCTCGCAAGATGTTCCGTCAGTTGGGTGCCGCTATTAAATACTGCCACGACAGCGACATCGTGCACCGGGATTTGAAGTGCGAAAATCTTCTACTGGACAAAGATTATCACATTAAACTTTCGGACTTTGGCTTCGCCAAGCGCCTGGTTCGGGACGAAGATGGCAAAGTTATTTACAGCAAAACCTTCTGCGGTTCTGCTGCTTACGCCGCCCCAGAGGTCTTACAGGGAATCCCTTACGAGCCCAAAATTTACGACATGTGGAGTCTGGGTGTTATCCTCTACATCATGGTCTGTGGCTCCATGCCTTACGACGACTCAAACATCCGGAAAATGTTACGGTTGCAGAAGGAGCACAGGGTGCATTTCCCCAAGTCCAAAAACCTGACCATCGAATGCAAGGATCTCATTTATCGCATGCTTCAACCCGACGTGTCCCGACGGTTGCGCATCGAGGAGGTTTTAAGTCACATATGGGTGCAACCCGGCAAAATCAGAGTGATTTCGACTACATCCGTCGGGAAGAACGGAGAGAGTTCGCGGAGCACGGCCGAGCAAAAATCAGAGCACCGATCCGAACGGGAGAAGAACCACAAAAGCGAATCCAAACAGACCATTGGCTCCACTGCGGCTCCTCGGCTGGAAGCGGTTGAAGAAGTGGAGGAGGTCGCCGAAGTAGAAAAGCATGACGAAGAAGTGGAGAAGATTGCAGAAGAGTTTGAAAGCAACCTTTGACGTTCTTCCTTTGACGGATGCCCTCGCCCCCAAAGCAGCAAAACCCTCACATAACAGATCGCCCAGGTACCGGCTGGAGAGAATGGTATGTGGAATAAAGATAAGAGCTAAGCAGAAGACGCGAACTGAAACTAAAGACCACGTACTGAACAAGTCTTTCTGAATCAGCACTTTATTGCAGGCTAAAAGGCCATTTTATTAAATATTTTTAAAATGGATAAAACCCTGGGCTGTAGCTGGCAACTACTGATGAATCTTAGCCATACATTCAGGAGGCAGGAAGACGTGGTTCAACTACCGGAATGGGACAACTCTCCGTGGCCAACTCTCCACGGCCAACTCGCCAGAGGACAATTCAATAATTCAATTTAATGTGGTTTTTTTTTAAATTAAAAAGTATTTTAATTTTCGTCATTCACATTTCGTTTCGTCCCTCTTTCTTCAATATTTAGTGTAACTCTTGTCCCACAGCGAGTTGGCCTGGGTAGAATTGGCCATGGTGTCTGGTCGGTGCTCCGCCATAGGAGACTTTTAAGAAAAGACTGGACAGCCACCTCTCTGAAATGGTATAGGGCCATGATGGCGAACCTATGGCATGCGTGCCAGAAGTGGCATGCAGAGCCATCTCTCCAGGCACGCCAGCCATCGCCTGTTGCTCTTCCGTGTTCCGGCGTGTGCATGTGCATTGGCTAGCTGGTCTTCATGCGTGCACGCTCCTCCAGTTTCTGGTGCTCCCGTGCGCGCACCTGACAGCTGCTTTTCGTGTTTCCAGTGCTTTCCCGCGTGTGCATGTGCACTCCCGTTTCGGCACTCAGTGCCGAAAAGGTCCGCCAACACTGGTACAGGGTCTCCTGCTTGAGCAGGGGGTTGGACTAGAAGACCTCCAAGGTCCCTTCCAGTTCTAATTTGATTGAAATACAATGCACCCACTATGAAAGCCCCATTCACAAGAGAGACATTCATAAGCCTAATTGGATTTGGTTTAGATCCTGTGACTTCTAGTGGCAATTGCATAGAATTCCTTCCAGTTTCTAGCAAACCCCCCCAAAAAAACCCATTGGAAAAAAGGTTCAGTTAATGGGCTTCAAGTGGCCATTAAGAGTTTTTGCTTATTGCATGCTGCAAAAAAATGTCAAAAAATTGGGTTTCGTCACATGAGGCTTTGGCTTACAACCACAATGACTTACAATCTTAATTCTGGGACTACCTGAGTAGTCCTTGATTTATGACCACTGAGCCCAAAATCTCTCTTGCTACGCAACAGTTGTTAAGAGAGATTTGGTCCATTTTATGATCTTCACTGCTGGAGTTATGTTAGTAATACGGACGTTAAGTGAATCCGTCTTCCCCATTAACTTTTGCATGTCAGAAGGCCGCAAAAGGGGATCCCACGACCCCGGGACACTGCAGCTGTCGTAATTATGAATCAGTTGCCAAGTGTTTGAATGTTGATCACGTGACCCTGATGGATGTTGCAACAGTCGTGTGACAAACAAATCATTTTTTTCCAGTGTCGTGGTAACTTCAAACGGTCACTAAAGGAACTGTTGTTAAGTCGAGGGCTACCTGAACAGGCAGGCGTTCAAAAGGGATCTATCCCCAATCCTTACCTGCCGGAGTTGGTGCACCACGAGCAGGGGAATCTACTAAATTCACACAGATTTGCTTCCAGGAAAATACAACAATCTGAGTTAAAAGTAAAAGGATATGTGCGCAATCTGTCCTTCGTACTTTTAACTCAAGAGTGTTGTATTCGTACTGCTTCAACAAGAGTCAAGCTTGTTCTGACCTAGGCTTCCCCAAATAGCACTAAGCAGACTCTTTGTCCCGGCAAAACCCTTCTAATTAAACGAAGGTGACTTTCTTGCATTCACCTTCAGCCCAAGGCCTGGCAAACAGTCTTTCAAGGATCTAATTAGGAGCACAGACCTTATCTAGCTTAGAGAGTTGCCAAGTAAATATTTCCAAACGCAGTGCTGACAAGGAAGGACTCAGCACAGACTCTGAGATGCACAGACAGATCTTTACCCTGCTGCAATAAGCGAACTGTTTCTTGCAAAAGCCCCCTCCCCCTTTGCTCTCTTTTAATCCCTATGGGAGGAGCCATTCGCCATCCACCTGTGTCCTTACTCCCACGTCAACCCTTAGTTTGTAATTGTTCTTTTCTTTTGGCAGCTCTGTGCATGTGCACACTGGGAACAGGGTCCAGCTGCTCCCCCGCCTCACTGCTGTCTGACTCTGAAGGCAGCTGATAACTGCCTGTCTGCCCTGGCCCCATCTGTCTCCGATGCAGAGCCCTCGTCCTAGCCTTCCTCGGTCTCCAGGACTAGCCCAGGTTCCCCCCCAACCTCCTCACTGTCAGACTCTGCTGCCACAACACAAGCGGGGACACTGTGCAACTCTTTTTAATGTTTATATTAATGAACCTATCCAAGCCCTGACTAAATCCACTTTCACTCTCTGGCTCGCAATTCTCTTCCGCTGTCTTATATTTACCATAACTCAAACAGGCCTTGCTAGGAGATCTCTGCCCATCAGAGCGAAACACCACAAATCAACCGCTCGAAAACTACAATGTGGAATTTATTCAGTGCAGCATCAGTCGTCCTCATGCCTAGAATGTCTTCCTCATCCAAACAGAGACATGTTAAAAGGCAACTTTACACCTAGGTGTTTATTTTCGGTCCTTCCATCGAAGAAGTTCAATTTCTTACTTTAAAAAGCTCCAAGCCCGTAAGGAGGATAATAAGCAAATTATTCAAAGCCAAAGGAACGGAGTCTCCTTGAACGGCAATGATAGCTGCAAGATTTCCAGCTGGCCGTGTTTTTCACCAGCTGGACTATACGAGTTTTTAGCACGAAATATGCTTTTTCTCTCTGAAGACCATCTTATATGATTGCTGCCCCCTTCATTTTCTCAGTTTGGCTTTGAAACTTTCTTAGCAGACTTAGCAGAAATCTTGCCCGGCTTTAAATATCTTTTTTTTTTTTTTGGTTTAGGCTGGACTGCATCCAAATACAGGAAGCCACAGATAATGCTTCTCAAAGCAAGATTAGGTTACACCTGATCAACATGATTCTAAACCATGTTTTAGAGCCCGTAAGATTTAGAAACTCGAGCTATTCCTTGCTTTCGATGCATAAGCAAGCCTCTCAGGATCTCTGTAGGAGAAGAATGAAGGAATCCTGGCACATCTGCTTTCCAGAAAGTAAATTCTTTCTCAGGTCCCAGGCTAAGAGAAATATACCAGGCCTTTGGTCAGTTTCTAAGCCAAGGACCTGTTGCCAACCTTAACTAGGTACTGACACGTTGCCAGCTGCACCAGGCCGAGATGCCAGGGCAACACACAACACTCTACCTGGAAACTATTTTCTTCTCTCCCTCCCTTTCTCCTCTCTCATTCTCTCCCTTTTTTTCTCTCTCTGCCCACTCTTTCTCTTTCTCCCTCTTTCTCTTATTCTCCCCACTCTTTCACCCTCGTTCTCCCTTTTTCTTTCTCTCTTCTCATTCTCCCTCATTCTCCCTCTTTCTCTTTCTCCTACTCTCTCCACTCTCTCGTTCTCCCTTTCTCTCTCTCTCTCCCACCCTTTCTCTTTCTTTCTCCCCCCTTCTTTTTCTCTCATTCTCTCCCCCCCCCCTTCTTTCACTCACTCTCCCTGAGTCTTTCACCTCGCAAAGACGGGTGCCAGAGCCACACCACGATCCAGGTTCCTGCTGGGTCTTGAGGTGAAGCCTGTCTTTTAATCAATTAAGAGGAGAGCACCCCGGCGCAAATCAGCAAACTGCCTTCAAAAGGCGGGTGCAGTGCAGGCAGTTTGGGTTACCGTCTTCCTAGACCATCGATCCGAAAGTTTTGGCCAATTTTCTAACCCCAAAGCTTTACTCTCCATCCACTCCTCCTCACTGGCTGTCCAGGATTAGGGCCACCCGGGACTTGCTAAGGGAGGAACGGTCCTGAAGCCCGAGCAAACATCTCCTGGTGCTTTCGGTCGACGGTGGGCGTTGTGCCTCTGGCAGCTTGGGTTACATTGGGCCGTTTCTGAGTTCCACACTGACCCCAACCAGAGGACAGGGTCAAAAGAAGTCCGATGCCTTACGTCTTTTGGGCAGCTGCAACAGGTTGTCCGTAATAGAGGCGGGATCCTGAGCCACGGGGGTCTGAGAGAGCGTCCTGGAAGTCGGGGTGACCGTGGGGGTCTGCAGGGCAGCGGAAGGGGTCTTGTAGCCGGGGGTTCTCACATGTGCAGGGGACGGGGTGTAACTGGCCCGAAGAGCTTTGTCCGTGAACTTGCTAGCAGTGCGGTTCACCAGGCGTTGCAAGGCAGGAGACATGGCCGGGCTGAGTCCTTTTGGAGTGAGGCTGGAAGGGGGGGAAAACAAAGAAAAATTTAAATTAAAATTTAAATTAATTGAAGTTTTAAATTAGTTTTAAATTACTTTTAGTTATTGGGCTTGTTTAAGTTTAATTCTTTTTTAAATATTTATTGTTGTATTTTAGTTGTGAGCCGCCCTGAGTTCTTTCAGAGAGGGGGTGGCATACAAGTCCAATTATAAATAAATATAAATAAATAAATTAAAAAACACAAAATTAAGGACTTCGGATAAGAGGTTCTGTTAAGCATTGGTCAGCCCGCAGCTAGGAGTGGTTAGAAATGCAGTAGGGCAGGCGGACTCTGCCCCAGCTCAAGGCCAACTCAGCCTTCCATCCTTCCAAGGTCTGTAAAACAAGGACCCAGATTGTTGGGGTTTGCAAGAGGCTGACTCTGTAAAACCACTTAGAGAGGGCTGGAAAGTGATATATAAGTCTAACTGCTATTGCTATTCCTCCCTCCCTCCTTTTTATTCCCTTTCTCCTCCACCTTCCTGGTGGCTAGAATGCAGTAGGGCAGGCCGACTCTGCCACAGCCAGCAGTTCGATCCTGACCAGCTCAAGGCTGACTCAGCCTTCCATCCTTCCGAGGTCGGTAAAACGAGGACCCAGATTGTTGGGGGCAAGAGGCTGACTCTGTAAAACCGCTTAGAGAGGGATGTAAAAGCACTGTGAGTGTGCTACCTTGACGGATCGCTCACCTGGCAAGGTTCTCTGTGACTCTCCTCAGGGCTTCTTGTTTCTTGGCTCTGTTTTTAGCAGCTGCTTCGTTGGCCATCTTAAGCCCCAGCCTCTCTCGGCGCCCGGGTTCCAGGATCTGTGAAAATACCAGCTGATTGGAGTCCGGTCCTTCCCACTGTAGCTTAATCCTTACCCCTTTTTTTCACTGGTTGAGAAAGCCAAAAAGGATGCTCTGGAACCTATTTTCCCAAATTCTTCCACAAAGTGCCATCCAAATCAGGGCAGGTTAAGAGTCGCTGCACTGATTCAATTATTAAGTTAGAATAAAATTCTTTTTTATTGGCCAAGTGTGATGGGACACACAAGGAATTTGTCTTGGTGCAAATGCTCTCAGTATACATAAAAGAAAAGGTACATTTGTCAAGAATCATCAGGTACAACACTTAATAATAGTCATAGGGTACAATAAGCAATCAAATCATACTAGGAAACAGTCAATATAAATCGTAAGGATACAAGTGACAAAATTACAGTCATACAGTCACAAGTGGGAGGGGATGAGTAGATTAATAGTAATAGTAGTGCAGACTTTGTCAATAGTTGGACAGTGTTGAGGGAATTATTTGTTTAGCAGAGTGATGGCATTTGGGAAAAAACTGTCCTTGTGTCTAGTTGTTCTGGTGTGCAGGGCTCTATAGCATCGTTTGAGGGTAGGAATTGAAACAGTTTATGTCTGGGATGTGAGGGGTCTGTAGATATTTTCACAGCCCTCTTTTTGACTCGTGCAGTAGACAGGTCCTCCATGGAAGGCAGGTTGGTAGTTAATTGGGGAAGCCTGATTCATTTAACAACCGTGTTACAAAATTAACAGCTGCAGTGATTCACTTAGCAACTGCAGCAAAAAACAAAACAAAACCAGAGACAAAACTCACTTAACAAACATCTCATTCAGCAACAAAATTTGGGGGCACAATTGTGGTCGCAAGTTGAGGACTTGAAATACCTTGAAAGCCGGTCCTGGGGTCCGGTCGACATAGGGTGTGTCGGAGCCTTCCAACCGCAAAGGGGTGCTTTCTATCTCCCCCCAGGTCATAAGAGGGGAGTCATTCACACCTAGGAAGACACATTGGTCTGTCAGTGTACTTGAGGTGGCAGGAAACCACCGGCCTGCCATCTGGATGCTAGTGTGCTTGATTCAAATATTTGGAGTGAGGGATCTCTGTCCTTACAGACCAGCTGGAGGAAACGTTATTACAAAACAGAAGATACTGAATCCTACAAAATTTAAAAGCAGTCTCTTTGAGGGGCCCTTCGTGTTCTCTGATCTTGTTTTCATCAGTGCGAGAAAGGGATGAGGGAGGAGGAGGATTGTGGGGCCCTTGGTGCTCTCTGAGCTTGGTTATTTTCTTGCAGGCATTTCATGACCCAAACTATGTTAACATCATCAGTCACAAACCCCACTCCTTACTAGCACTGATGGCGTTACATAGTTTGGGTCATGAAACGTCTGCAAGAAAACCACCAAGACCAGTGAGCACCAAGGACCTCTCCTGTCAACCCTGGGCTACAAATATTCTCCTTTATTAGTACAATCCTTTTGTTCTTACATAGGTATGAAAGAAGGTGAAAAATAAAGATATAGAAAGAACTAGAGCTTAAATATAAGTGCTGTCAAAATGCCTCCTGTAATTTAGGTATGTACCCATATGTAAATCATTTAGGTAATGATTTACAGAGAGTCCTTGTCTTATCAACCATTCATTTAGTGACTGGCTACAAAGTCTGTCACTTGTGTTTTTTTTGGTTTGTCTGTCAAGCTCCTAAGCTCATATTATAGCAAGCAGGTGTCTGCTAGCCAGCACTGTATTATCTTGTCTCCATAATAATGAGATAAGAAAGTCTTGTGATGTCTGAGTTTACTGCGCATGTGTACAAAGTTTATACTTTACCTCCATTGTATTTTTCCTTTGTTCTTTTTTCTATATGCCTTGGTATGAGATTGAGGAAGCTGCCAGTATGTAGCTCCGTTTAGGTTTTCTTATTTTATAAATCAAAAAATGTTTCTTAGATTACTTTCCGGGTCTAACTTTATCAGCACTGACAGCAAAGAAAGACATGGTCTATCACCTCTAATTAGCAGAGATGTTTTGGAATTTTTACTCCCTGGCAAAAGTTTTTTTTCGAAGCCTTGACAAAGTCACAGGGAAAAAAATGACTTATTGATCCTCACGCTTACAACTGCCACAACATGCGATCAAAATTCAGGTGCTTGGAAACTAGTATGAATTTACAACAATTGACAGGATTGTAGGGTTATAAGATCACCGTTTGCAACCTTTCCCTGCCAGCTTCCAATAAGCAGAATCAATTGGGGAAGCTGGATAGCTCGTGTGTGTGTGTGTGTGTGTGTGTGTGTGTGTAAAAAAAATAACACAATAAAGAGGATTTTCTTACCGGGAGCGGGGGAGGGTGTGGCCACAAATCCGTATCCGTTTACCTTCGGAGATTCCTGGGGAATAAGCTCCTTCCCGTCGGGCCCCACTTTGCCTTGTTTGTACTGGGATTAACAAGAGAGGAAATAATGCTTAGCGTTAATTACAGAGTGCTTTAAAGGCTCAGCCTGCCACCCTGCAAAAGTGGGAGGAAACAGCTAAAAAGGCTCAGGCTGTTAAAAAAACAAAACACATTTCGGTAAATGGAATTAAAGCAGTGGAACCACCATTTCCCCCCCCAGGTAAACTAGAATGTTCAGAAACTCTTCTTCCCTTCCTTTTTTCTTTTCTTCCTTTCCTTCTCCTTCCTTCCTCTGCTTACCATTGCCTCTCCCCCTCCATTTCTTTCCTTCCTTGCTTCCTTCCTTTGTTCACCATTTCTTCTGCTCCTCCATCTCCTTCCTTGTTTCTTTCCTTCTTCTTTTCCTTCCTCTGCTTGCCATTTCCTCTCCTCTCCTTCCTTCTTCTTCCTTCCTCTGCTTACCATTTATATTCCTCCTCCAACTACTTCCTTCCTTCCTTCCTCTGCTTACCATTTCCTCTGCTCCTCCATCTCCTTCTTTCTTTCCTTCCTTCCTTCCTTCCTTCCTTCCTTCCTTCCTTCCTTCCTTCCCTATTCTGCCATTATTTCTCATTCAATTTGCTCTGATTCATTTGCCAGTTCAAAAGAGCAGAAACAACCCTCTTATAAATAAAAGTGGACATGGGAAACCTTATGCCCCCACCTGAGCATTGAGGGCTGCTGCTTGCTGAAGCTGGCTCTTGCTCACTGCTTGACTGAAGGGATCCTTCAAGAAACGGGTGTTCCTGTGAGCGACCTCGCGTGGCTTTTTAAACACATCTTCCTCATCAGGAACTCCTGAAAAGACACAGCTCTGTATTACTCACAACCCTGCAAATTGGGAACGCAGCATGAATTCCAGGCCCTCTTCTTCAATGAAAGAGCAAGACAACTCAAGCCATGGAAGCGAGACCCGAATCAGCCACCAAGCAACAAGATCAAAAGAAGCTTGCTTTCTCTTTCTCCTGTCTTTATCGCTTCTCTTCTGTGATAGACGGAAACAAGGCAGGTAAGACAGATCAGCCTGAGCGGGAGAAAGATTTGAAAGAAGGGAGATTTCTTTTCCTGGCCGTTTCAAAATAAGAAGACATCAAGGATCAAAATGAATGGAGTGGAGAAAGACAAAGAGATGATGCAGGGACCAGTGTGTTTATTTTATTATTTGTATTCTGCCTTTGCTATTTTTACAAATTGCTCAAGGTGGCAAACATATCCAACACACCTTCCTCCTCCTATTTTCCACAACCACCACCCTGTGAGGTGGGTTGAGCCAAGAAAGAGGGACTGGCTCAAACTCACCCAGCCGGATTTCACAGTTAAGCCGGGACTAAAATTCACCTTCTCCTGGTGACTCACCCAAAGTCACTCATCTGGCTTTCTTTTCTTTTCTTTAAAGATTGTATTGATTTTCTGTCGTTTACATTTTGTTAGTGCTTAATAACCCACCTGGCTTTCATAGGTAAGCCAGGACTAGAACTCCCCAGTCTCCTGGTGATCCAATGTCACCTAGCCAGCTTTCACAGCTAAGATGGGATTAAAACTCATCGTCTCCTGGTGATTGACCCAAAGTCACCCAGACAGCATTCATAGCTTAGGTAGAACTAGAACTCTCCAGTCTCCTGGTGATTGACCCAAAGTCACCCAGCCACCTTTCATAGCTAAGCCAAGACTGGAATTCACCGTCTCCTGGTGACTGGCCCAAAGTCAACCAGCCAGCTTTCACAGCTAAGGCAGGACTAGACCTCACCATCTCCTTACTTCCTAGCCTGGTGCCTTAACTACCAAACCAACCTGGCTCTCTTAACAAGTAACAAAGAGCAACCAATGTAAACTTGGTGTGGGGGTAGATCACCATTATTACCCAGCTCCCTTTTTACAACAAACAGACCTTGTCAGGGGGAGCATAAGCAGCCTCACCTGGTGGATAATACATCAGCGAGTTCTTTGCCTTGTATTCCCATGTCTCTACTCCAGCTTTGCCACTCCCCAGGGCCTGCTGCTCCTCCAGCGACGGGAGAGCTAGCTGCTCCTGATGTCGCTGAAACGGGAGAGAAAAACATCAGCTGCAAGGACGAACAGCAGGGAGGATGTACGCCTGATGATCCTGCAATGTATCTAGGAGTAAATTAATATTTTAGCGTTTTGAGCATTTCCAACTTCTCCTCCACAGAACTCAACCGTATCCTGTATGCAATTAGGTCAGACAAGGAAAGCTTCAGGGCCTCCTTTCCCCAGTGTGGGTTTACCTCACCGAGGAATTGCACATGGCTTTCGGTGGGCCAAGGGCCATGATGTTTTAATCATGCGAAACAAAAGGGATGATGCAATGTGCATGTAGCTTTCTCAGGCGCATGGGTTGGGCTGAGAATTGTCTAGGGTCTTGGATGAAATAGATTTTTTTTTCAGTTTGTTTTTTTAATTGTTATTTATTCGTTGGAAGGCATTCAGCTGTTTAAGCAGGGTGAGTGGTAGCTGCACAAAAAGGCCTTTGGAAGCCACGGGTTGCCTGTTGTGCAGAATGTATTAATTTTCTACAACTTAAAACTGTCCACTTTTGAAAAGGAATGACATGGCACTACAGTCATCTTTCCATAGTGAGGAATAGAAGAAAAGCCAGTTTAGAGAGCCAGCTGGTGGTGAAGGCACCTACCTAGAAACCAGGAAACAGTGAGTTTTAGCCCCACCTTAGGCATGAAAGCCAGCTGGGTGACTTTGGACCAATCACCCAGAGAATGTGAGTTCTAGTCCCACTTTAAGGCAAGAAAGGCAATTGGGTGACTTTGGACCAATCACCCAGAGCATGTGAGTTCTAGCCCCACCTTAGGCATGAAAGCCAGCTGGGTGACTTTGGACCAATCACCAGAAAACTGGGAGTTCTAGTCTCATTTCAGGCATGGAAGCCAGCTGGGTGACTTTGGACCAATCACCCAGAGCATGTGAGTTCTAGTCCCACTTTAAGGCAAGAAAGGCAATTGGGTGACTTTGGGCCAATCACCCAGAGACAGTAAGTTTTAGCCCCACCTTAGGCATGAAAGCCAGCTGGGTGACTTTGAGCCAATCACCAGAAAACTGGGAGTTCTAGTCCCATTTCAGGCATGGAAGCCAGCTGGGTGACTTTGGACCAATCACCCAGAGAATGTGAGTTCTAGTCCCACTTTAAGGCAAGAAAGGCAATTGGGTGACTTTGGGCCAATCACCCAGAGACAGTAAGTTTTAGCCCCACCTTAGGCATGAAAGCCAGCTGGGTGACTTTGAGCCAATCACCAGAAAACTGGGAGTTCTAGTCCCATTTCAGGCATGGAAGCCAGCTGGGTGACTTTGGACCAATCACCCAGAGAATGTGAGTTCTAGTCCCACTTTAAGGCAAGAAAGGCAATTGGGTGACTTTGGGCCAATCACCCAGAGACAGTAAGTTTTAGCCCCACCTTAGGCATGAAAGCTAGCTGGGTGACTTTGGACCAATCACCCAGAGAATGTGAGTTCTAGTCCCACTTTAAGGCAAGAAAGGCAATTGGGTGACTTTGGACCAATCACCCAGAGACAGTAAGTTTTAGCCCCACCTTAGGCATGAAAGCCAGCTGGGTGACTTTGAGCCAATCACCAGAAAACTGGGAGTTCTAGTCCCATTTCAGGCATGGAAGCCAGCTGGGTGACTTTGGACCAATCACCCAGAGAATGTGAGTTCTAGTCCCACTTTAAGGCAAGAAAGGCAATTGGGTGACTTTGGGCCAATCACCCAGAGACAGTAAGTTTTAGCCCCACCTTAGGCATGAAAGCCAGCTGGATGACTTTGAGCCAATCACCAGAAAACTGGGAGTTCTAGTCCCATTTCAGGCATGGAAGCCAGCTGGGTGACTTTGGACCAATCACCCAGAGAATGTGAGTTCTAGTCCCACTTTAAGGCAAGAAAGGCAATTGGGTGACTTTGGGCCAATCACCCAGAGACAGTAAGTTTTAGCCCCACCTTAGGCATGAAAGCTAGCTGGGTGACTTTGGACCAATCACCCAGAGAATGTGAGTTCTAGTCCCACTTTAAGGCAAGAAAGGCAATTGGGTGACTTTGGGCCAATCACCCAGAGACAGTAAGTTTTAGCCCCACCTTAGGCATGAAAGCTAGCTGGGTGACTTTGGACCAATCACCCAGAGAATGTGAGTTCTAGTCCCACTTTAAGGCAAGAAAGGCAATTGGGTGACTTTGGACCAATCACCCAGAGACAGTAAGTTTTAGCCCCACCTTAGGCATGAAAGCCAGCTGGGTGACTTTGAGCCAATCACCAGAAAACTGGGAGTTCTAGTTCCACCTTAGGCATGAAAGCTAGATGGGTGACTTTGGGCCAATCACCCAGAGACAGTAAGTTTTAGACCCACCTTAGGCATGAAAGCCAGCTGGGTGACTTTGAGCCAATCACCAGAAAACTGGGAGTTCTAGTTCCACCTTAGGCATGAAAGCTAGATGGGTGACTTTGGACCAATCACCTGGAGACTGGGAGTTCTAGTCCCATTTCAGGCACGGAAGCCAGCTGGGTGACTTTGGGCCAGTCTCTTTCTCTCAGGGACTTCAAGGCAGAACCAAAAATAAAAAATCTAAAACATATGTTTTTTTTTTAAAAGCCTCTTTTCTTTGACCAAGGGCGGAGCAATCCTTTCACCCATGGCTCCAAACCACCCTATAGAGAAAGCTGCTCCTTACCTGGGCAAATTCCTCTTCAGCTTCATAAAGCCAATAGTGCTTCGCTTTCTCCTTCTCTTTCGCCACTTCCATGATCTGCTCGAAGGAAGCATTATCCTCGCTGGTGTGCTTGGCCAAGAAATTGTCCAAACAGGGTAAAGTGTCTTTGTTTTCTTCTTCCTCCGCTTCTCCTGAAAATAAAGAAAATGCAACTTGGGGAAGCGGGGAAACAAAGAGATCCAGACACATTAAGAAGCTCAAGTTCTTTGAAAGATCAAATCTTCTAAGCTGTGGGGACAGAAAGAAGGTAAAACTGTAATCTAGCCACAGTGCTGAGACTGGCTACTCCGGTTTTAATGAGATCAAAGAAAATTATAAAGAAAAACTCTTGTGTCGAGATGGGCTGCAAATAAATTTAGCAAATAAATTTCATTTCCCCCGCTCCCCCATTCCAGCCAGAGCTGAAGAAGCTTCTTGGATGAGAAGCGAAATGTCTTCAAAAGAAAAAACAAGGAAGTCCAGTTGCCTCTTGAAAAAGTTGTCCCAAAGGTGCTTTTTTTCAAGAGTCAACTGGACTTTCTGGTTTTTCTTTGAAGACGTTTCGCTTCTTATCCAAGAAGCTTCCTCAGCTCTCAGCTCTTCTTTAGCTGAAGAAGTTTCTTAGACGAGAAACGAAAAGTCTTCAAAAAACCCCAGAAAATCCAGTTGCCTCTTGGAAAAACAGCACCTTTGGTATGAACCATTCGTTGCAAAGTTTCCTGTTCATGGGCTTAATTAGCAATGAATCAGTTTCATTGGAACATCCCTCTCCAAGTCAAAACCCAAAGGGCCATACACCGAACAATCAAAAGTACTACTCAAATTACTTACCTTCCTCGAGAGATTTCACGGTGAGCTTGGGCTTACTCAGCACAGAAGGATCACCAGGGTGAACTTCGGGGGTTTCAAAAGTTGCCGGGGTGACATCTGTCCCAAGGAACACAAAACACCGATTTACAAAGTATAGAAAATTATTGCTCTGGAACTTCAAATCCCCATTGAAAAAAATCCCAAAACATTCAATCTCAGAGAGCCTAATTTATTTATTTATTTTATTTATTTAATTACATTTATATGCTGCCCTTCTCCAAAGACTCGGGGCAGCTTACATTTTGGGATACAACCCAATGCTCTCAGCAATAGCCTTCCTTCCACTGTATATGCCTGCTTATTACTAAGCGGCATTTTTACAAAGTCAGCTTATTGCCCCCAACAATCTTGGGTCCTCAGTTTACCTACCCCAAGAGGATGGAAGGCTGAGTCAACCTTGACCTAATGATGCTTTGGGGCTGAAGGCAGGGGAATTACCAGGCCAAGTTTCGTTTCTTGGTGAAAAAATATCAAGGTAACAATCCAATAAATTGGCAATTAATTATACATCTACCGCTGTCTTCAAATGACAATGTCCCTTCAAAGAAAGTCATTTGCTTGGTACTTGACACACCAGCGAAAACTAGCCAGTGTCAGCTGCCTCATGACTCGCTACCTTTTCCAGCTGAAACAAAGGGTTACATGTTAAGTATGTTTGGTACTCGTCATTTTTAGTACTTGTCATGGCTCCAAGAACCAATGAATGATGAGTACTAAGGGACCACTGTAGAAAGAAAGAGAAGGGGATAACCAGCAGCAAGATGGACAGTGAAGGCAAATGAGACATGTCCCACCTCTGGTCTGGGTGACCAACCCATTTGTCAGAAATGGGGTATTGTCTCCTGCTTGGGCGGGGGGTTGGACTAGATGACCTACAAGATCCCTTCCAACTCTGTTAATCTGGATCTATCTAAGATGATCAAAGGCCTGGAGGCTAAAACATATGAAGAACGGTTGCAGGAACTGGGCATGGCTAGTCTAGTGAAGAGAAGGACCAGGGGAGACAGGAGAGCAGCCTTCCAATATTTGAGGGGCTGCCACAGAGAGGAGGAAGGGGTCAAGCTATTTTCCAAGGCACCCGAAGGCCAGTCAAGGAATAATGGATGGAAACTGAACAAGGAGAGATTCAACCTGGAAATAAGGAGGAATTTCCTGACAGTGAGAGCAATCAACCAATGGAACAGAAGTTGCCCTTCGGAAGTGGTGGGAGCATCATCACTTGAGACCTTCAAGAAGAGACTGCCATTTGTCAGAAATGGTGTAGGGTCTCCTGCTTGGGTGGGGGTTTGGACTTGATGACCTACAAGGTCCCTTCCAACTCTGTTAATCTGAACCCAGATTGGATCCTAGGGTGTCTAATCTGGGTTGGTCACGGGACCAGAGGTGAACAGTCCCAGTTAAAAGGGCAACGAATGCACCCTTGGGAGATGTGAAGGCCAGGTGAGGGACAGATCTTCATGGAGAAACTATGTAATGGCTAGGAATCAAAAATGACTTGGTGGCACAGTGAATCGAACCCATCAAGTGATCAGGCATTCATATTTACAAGGTGCAGGAGTATCTCTGGCAGCTTTGCCCAGCGAGGAGCCAAACTTGATGGCTATCTGTCTCATCTTCTCCAAATCACCGCTCTCTTCGGCCTCCAGGTATTCCTTCTGGGCACGCAGCTTCTCGACATCAGGGAAAAAATCCCTCTGGATGATTTTTTCCAGGCTCTGCAAAGCATTCAGAAGAACCAAAATATGTTTCCCGATAAATATTTAAAACAGGAGGCATTTTGGATTACACAATTCCGAAGTCTTCCCTTTTGATACGGTAGGTTGAGTGGTTGGAACCCAACAACCCTTAAAAAAAGAAGTTCAACAAGCAATATAAACCACAAAATATATGTGTATACTTTTTAGCCTTTTGAATTTGGCACTGCTCTATTCTTGGAGACATGTGTTAATTGCTCTTAATTGCCATAAAAACAATCAGAAAAACATGATCGAGACATGATCCAGAGCAGGGGGCTGGATTAGATGACCTCCAAAGTCCCTTCCAACTCTGTTATTCTTTTAAAGATTTATGCTGCTTCAAAATACACTAAAAATTGGAACACAGGCAGTCCTCGACTTACAACCATTGATTTAGTGTCCATTCAAAATTACACCATCACCGAAAAAAGTGACTCCATTTTTCCCCCACTTACGACCACTGCAGCATCCCCAATGTCGCCTGATCGACATACAGAGTGTGGGCAACTGACTCACACTTACAACGATTGCCGTGATTCCCCTTTGTGATCTTCTGACCAGCAAAGGCAATGGGGAAGCCCGATTCACTTAACAACCGTGAGGCTACCTTAACAATGGCAGGGATTCACTTCTCATCTTTGGCAGGAAAGCTGGTGAAAAAGGGACAACTGACTTAACAACTGTCTTGCTTAGCGATTTTGATGTTAAACAACTTATTTTACTGCAACCGAGCGTTGGAAGCCAATGTTTCTTTTCTTTAGTTTAGCTCGGTTTACTTTATGGTTGCTGCACCTCGTGCAATGAAATTAAATGCTGCCTTCGGTGTACATGATAACTATATAAAAAATAAAACACAAACACACTTCCTTCGCATTCTGTACAATTGGACTGAAAACGAAGAGGATTAGGGGACTGGAAGCTAAACATATGAAGAACGGTTGCTGGACCTGGGTATGTTTAGACTGATGAAAAGAAGGACCGGGGTGACATGATAGCAGTATTCCAGTAATTGAGGGGCTGCCACGAAGAAGAGGGGGGGCTCAACCTATTCTCCAAAGTGCCTAAGGGCAGGACAAGAAACAATGGATGGAAACTAACCAAGGAGAGAAGCAGTCTAAACTGAGGAGGAAATTTCCTGCCATTGAGGACAATTAATCAGTGGAACGACTTGCCTCCAGAAGTTGTGAATGTTCTAACACTGGAAGTTTTTACAAAGATGTTGGATAACCTTTGTCTGAAGTGGTGCAGGTGTTTCTTGACTTGAGCAGGGGGTTGGACTAGAAGACCTCCAAGGTCCCTTCCAACTCCCTATCCTATCCTACCCTGTCCCTTATTCTATTCTTCATTCCATTCCATATTTTCTATTCTATTCTATTCTATTCTACCCTAACCCTACCACCCTATTTTCTATTCTATTTTATCCTACTCTACTCCACTCTATTCTACTTCAATATTCATTCTATTCTATTCTATTCTATTCTATTCTATCCATTCCTATTCTATTCCCCTGATATTGCATTCACGTTGCACTATAGACAGAATTCTTTTTCTCCTATCCTTCCTCGCTTCTCTTCCCCTCCTTCCTGCCCACCGTCTCCCTTTTTACTTTCGTATTTTGCATCTTATTTTATCTTGTAAAAAAGTTTAAACGGAGAGCGGGGGCGACCCCAACTGTCTCGCCTAGCCACCTAAATTCTGGGCACTGCTGTGGTCGTAAGTCGAGGACTACCCGTACCAGTAAAACCAGGACGATAATTAGCAAACTCTATAAATTTGAATCAGATTAAATAGATGGACTGTAACGTTTTTTGGAGTATTATTTTGATTTTCTCCTCCTCCTCCTCCTCCCGCTTCCGCACGACGACCCTGCGAGGTAGGCCAGAAGGAGGGTTGACAAAGAGCGCCGGGCCCGCAAGCAGGCGGGGGAAGCGCCCGAGGGCTGAGAGGCGACGACCAGCCGGGTCCCCCGAAAGGCCTGTCCGGCCTCGTCCCCTCACCTGAATGTAGGAATCCTCGTCCAGGACCCTCTTGGGGCACTTGGGGGCTTCCTGGGGCGCCTCCTTCCGCAGAGCTACGGCGGAAGCCTCGGTCTGGACGGGCACCAGCGCTTGGGCCGAAGCGCCGCACCCGGCCGGGCTCCCCGGAGGTTCCATGTCGCCCCACGAATCGTCTCCCGTAGCAACGCAGCCAGGCCTGAGCCCTCACTTCCGGAAATACAGCCACTTCCGGAGACACACCGGAAGCGCTTCCCCGCACGCCGTTCGGCGTGCGCACCAAGGTCACGCCCCCCCAAGGGGTGGCAATCTGAGTGTGTGGGAACGCCTCCTCTTGACGTGATATAGAGGTAAGGCGAAGGGGGCAGCGCGCGATCGCTTCGGGTTCTGTTCGCAGCTGCAGCGGGGCGGGAGGGGAAGGTGTGAGTGGCTTGGAACGACCGACCGAGCCTACTCTGCAGGGTCGTCGTTCATCTTAGACTCAGACCTCCTAATTTCACCCTTCCCCAAAAAATAAAAAAATTAAGACAAGTGGATATCTGAAAAGCGGGGATTTGCACCTCTGCCAGCACTTATGACTCTTTTATTATTGAATGATCGATTGATTTCTATTTCCATCTTTGCAAAATTTGCATTTTTTAGGAATCCCGGAATCCGTAAGTGCAAAACCTTTGCTGTGCTACTTTGCATGTTGTGTTGCGTTGTTGCGCTGGAAATATATTTTTGCATCTGACACATCCCAATCCACATCTAAAAAGCCACAAGCAACAGGCATTATAGATCATCTTCTTTTAACGACCCCATAATCCCTTGCAGGGTGGAGTCTTGGCAACTGAATGGAGCTGAGTGTTTACTGGCCGGATGCCCTTCCTGTTGCCAATGCGGAGTTTTCTTCCGCAGATATATTCTCATTGTGCCCGGAGAAAGAACTGGGTCCCATGGTCATGGGGAAATGCTCGAGGTTGTAAGTGTAAAAAATGCTCATCAGTCACTTTTTTCAGTGATGTCGTAACTTTGAACGGTCACTAAATGAATTGTTATAAGTCAGTGATGGCTAACCTTTTCCACGTTGCGTACCACACACACATCTCCCACGCGCATGCATGGCAGATATCCGACAATCAGCTGGCTGGCGGTGGGCGTGCGCACATGCGCAGTGGGGCTCTTCCGAGCGACCTCTCGCACCACTTCCAGCATGCATGCCATAGGTTCGCCATCACAGTTATAAGTCAAGGACTAGCTGTACATCTGATTTACTCTGCCCGTGTTATGCGTGCAAATTGATTGGAGGAAGCAATGATGCCAGAAAGGGTTAGTGGAAGGAGGAGGAGGAGGAGGAGGAGGAGGAGGAGGAGGAGGAAGAGGAAGAAGAAGAAGAAGAAGAAGAAGAAGAAGAAGAAGAAGAAGAAGAAGAAGAAGAAGAAGAAGAAGAAGAAGAAGAAGAAGAAGAAGAAGGACAACAACAACTCGCTGGCTTGATAACATCAAATCCAATGCAAAGTTGAACATCCAACAACTGAAAGAAGCTGTGATTGACAAGGGAACATGGCGATCACTTGCCTATAAAGTCTCCAAGGTCATACATGATTAAATGCTTTAAAAGAACAACAAATGAGCACGAAAGGAAAACAAACACAAAGTTCATTTTTCTTTTATTTTTCTTTGTCTGCTTGTGTAGCCAATGGAATGTTTGTTTTTAAAAGATCCGGGCTGAAAAGCAGATAAAACTGTAGCTACATCCACTGGCTGGAAACGTTACAGTTTGAAAACATCGACTTTGCAAAACATTTTATGTTTCAATCCTACTCTGAGCTTTTGGGTTTGGCTAGCAAAGCAACTACGAGTCCTACTACCCGTTTAGCAACTGTTGGAAGTTATAATGGCACTGAAAAAATAATAATAATACGGACAAGAGTTGGAAGGGACTCTGGAGGTCCTCTAGTCTGACCCCCCAGCTCAAGCAAGAGATCCTATTGCATTTCAGGCAAATGGCTGTCCAGTCTCTTATGACTTATGACTGGTCCTCATACCTACGACCATCACATGATCACTATTTGTACAAATATACGGCATATATTTATGATCCTGTTTGAGAACTTTGCATCCTGCTCTGAACAAGCAAAGCCAATGGAGGAAGGTGGATTCACTTCATGATTCAATTAACAACTGCAGTTGGTTCACTTAACCACCACGCCACAAAAAAAGATTGTAAAATCAGGTGCAACTCACTTAACGGCTGCCCTGCTTAGCAATGGGAATTCTGAAGTGGACTTCCTGAAACGTCAAGGACTTCCTGAATTATCAGACAAGCTGGGCAGTAAATTGTAATTTAATCATAATGTATGTGAATCGCTCCGCGTAGTTTCTCACTAGAGAAGAAATAAATAAATAGTCCTCAACTTATGACCACAACTGAGCCCAGAATAGGTGTGGCTAAGTGAGAAATTTTTACGTGAGTTTTGCCCCATTGTATGACCTTTCTGGCCCTGGTCATTAAATGAATCATTGCAGTTATTAGGTTAGTAACACAGTTGCTAAGAAAATCTGGCTTCCCCACTGATTTGCTTGTAAAAAGCTTGCAAAGGGAGATCAGGGCACGCTGCAACCATCATAAGTACAAGTCAGTTGCCAAGGGTCTGAATTTTTATCACTTGGTCGCGGGGAATGCTGCGATCGTAAGTGTGAAAAACGGTCGTAAGTCACTTTTTCAGTGCCGTCGTAACATCGAACAGCGGTTGTAAGTCAAGAACTATCTGTATTCTACTGAGCTATCATGGCATGAAACCCATCAATTACAGGTAAATCAGTTCTCAGTATAAGGACCGAACGCAGCCTGATGTGTGTTGATAGATCAATCGTGGTTAACCAGAACAGGGTGTCAACTCATAAAATATTTCTCTGGTCTTTTCAGAGTTGCCAACAGAAAGGGAGGGGGCAGCAGTGCAGCTATTTGCAAACCGAAACTGCATTCCATAAATGTTTTTAAAGATAGTAACTAGGTGACTGAAATTTCTGCTGTGCAAAATTCTAACTGGAGAGCATGATCGATGACTCTTGGCTATGGATGTGTCCCATTGGAGAATATGAATTATATTCTCTTAACCCTGGGGGAAAACCAGGGTCAAGGGTGACAATGAATGATGTGTCTCAGAGTCAGCTACACCCAGGCAGTGCCGACATGTTTACTCCTAATAAATCTTCTTTAAGTTTTGGAAGTTTGGCTGGAGACTCATGATTTAAATGGGGGTAACTGCTGGAATTCTGACACAGGGACTCCATGGGATGTGTGAACTCAGCTAACCTATAGTTTGTTCCTGTGTTGATAACCTGGGTTCGATAAGCCGTCCATTAGCAGTTCTCTTCGGAGGAAATCTTGACTGTGGGAAGGATGATTGACGAAGCCGTCGCTCTCTTTTGATGTCTCCATTTGGCTCGGCGGTTTTTAAACCAAACCTGTGCGATGACACCAGGAGGATGTTAGTGTGTGTGTGTGTGTGTGTGTGTGAGATAAAGAAAGTATTAGAGTGTGTCGAGATGGATAGATGGACAATGGAAATAAAAAGATGGAGGAGAAATGGAAATATTTGATTTGGAATGCATGGTACAATTGGTTAAATAGTAGATATGAAGATAAAGAAAGAATATGAAATGTTGCATTAGGATAATAAAATGTAAAATATGCATTATAAAAGGTAAAGGGCAAAATATTCAGAGTAAGAAATACATATTGAACATATTTTAGTGGAATAACATATATAAAGGAATGTGTGTGTGTGTATAGATAAAGATAGATAGATATCGATATATCGATATGTAGATATATATAGATATATATAAAATAAAATAAAATGTATGGAAACCATATGTATACCAATACTGAAGTGTTGCAAAAAATGAAAATTGACTTGTAAAATGAGGAAAATTGTTCAAAATAGAAGGACATTGTATCATCCACCATGAAAAACATGAGTGCTATTGCTACCTATGTCTTTCTCTCTCTCTCTCTCTCCCTCTCTCTCTCTCTCTGTGTGTCTCTCTCTCTGTCCTCTCTCCTCTCTCTGTCTCTCTCTGTAACTCTCTCTGTGTCTCTCCACCACTCTGTCTAGTCTATTGATCTATCAGAATGCTGTATTGCACACTAAATCTGCCCACGCACCACCAGTTCGATCCTGACCAGCTCAAGATTTACTCAGCCTTCCATCCTTCCAAGGTCGGTAAAATGAGAACCCAGATTGTTGGAGGCAAGATGTTGACTCTGTAAACCACTTAGAGAGGGCTGGAAAGCACTGTGAAGCGCTATATAAGTGCTGTCCTAGTGCTATTTAAGCATGAAAGCTGGCGGACTTTGGGCCAGTCACTCTCTCTCTTTCTCTCTCAACCCAACCCACCTCATGGGGTTGTTGTTGTGTAGAAAATAGGAGGGAGCCCTTGACCTGAACTTCTGGAAGGCTTTTGAACCATTCTGCACCCTCAATCTCCTACAGTCACCCGTTCGTCCCACACATCCCACATCCCCACCCCGAAAGTTACCTCAACTCTCTCTTCCTTCAGGTGGATCTGGCTGGCTAGGTGTTCTCTGGTGATCACGTCTGGATATTGGTTCTTATGGAAAAGGGTCTCCAAGGCCTGGAGCTGGTCCTCCGTGAAGATAGTCCGATGTCGCCGAGTCCGTCGCTGGATCTGCTGGAAGCTTTGCAGCTCGCTGGGGCTGCCGCGGTGATTCCTGCAGGGCCCGGCCAGTGGGTAGAAGAGCCTCATGGGCCACGCGTACCTGGTGTCCCCTAGAAGGAAGCACAGTCTGTTGGGTTGGTCTCCAGAGGTGCTGTGAACCAAGTCCATTGGTCTCAAGGTGTGGGAAGATAGGGCCCTCTCCTTACCTGTGGGGAGTGGTCTTCTCCCCAGCTCAAGAGAGATGCTTTCCCTGCCTATCTTGGAGTGGTGCGGTGGCCTAGCGGTGAAGGTCTCGCCTCGTAACCAGGAGGCTATGAGTTCAATCCTAGGTAGAGGCAGATATTTCTCTCTCTGGACACGATGAGAATATATCTGCTGAACAAGACTCTGCATTGGTGACAGTAAGGGCATCCGGCCAATAAACACTCAGCTCCATTCAGTTGCCCAGACTCCACCCCAAAGCAAGGGATTATGGAGTCATTAAATGAAGATGATGGTGATATGGAGAGTGGTCTTGGAGTGGTGCGGGTGGCCTACCGGTGGAGGTCTCGCCTCATAACCAGGAGGCTATGAGTTCAATCCTAGGTAGAGAGGCAGATATTTCTCTCTCTGGACACACTGGGAATATATCTGCTGAACAAAACTCCTGTCAGGGGACCCAGGAACCCCGGTAATGTTGATTAATTAGAAGAGTTGGCTTGCTGTCAGGATTCCTGCAATCGCCCTTATTAAATCATCAGCCTCAAGCCAAGCTTCAAAAAAATCCAGAAGTTTTATTAGGAGCAATATGTCCGGCATTAGCCCGTATGAAGCCAACTCTGACACACATAATTTATGGTCACCTGTTTCCCACCCCTCTCCCCACCCCGGGTGTGTCATCAATCAGATTCTCCAACAAAGAACATTCACAGGCTGGGTGTCATCAATCACGTTCTCCAATGAAGAATTTTCGGGGGCAGAAGGTCTGGTGCCTAGGCTACAATCATTTTAAGATAAGCGTGGAATGCACTTCTGGTTTTAACTGTTGTTCTGCTCCTTCAGGTTTTTTTTTCCCCTCCTGCTTATTATGGTAACTCGGAAACAAGCATAGATGTCAACTAAAAAGATACTCCTTTGGTCTTTTTAGCTGCCAGAAAAAGGAAGTGGGGGAAAACAAGGCATTCTTGAAATGCCTAGATAATCAACTCGGCAGCCCAAAGTTGTCGGAGCATAAGAAGGTTATTGGAGAGCATGATGGATGACTCTTGGAGACGGATGCGTCCTATTGGAGAAGTCACATCCAGGGGGAAGAGGGTCAAGAGGGTCAAGGGGGAAATGTATGATGTGATTTAGTATCAGCTGCACCCAGCCACGCACCAACATGGCAGTTTCTAATAAACCAATTTACTTTTTTTGAGATGCGGCTAGAGACTTTTGATTTGGATGAGGGTGGATTTGTTGGAGCTCTGACAATAGGAATGTTTTACAAGTTGACAACTCCTCATTGGCGACAGGAAAGGCATCCGGCCCTTAAAACTCTCTGCTAGCTCCATTTGGTTGCCCAGATTCCACCCCGCAAGGGATTATGGGTCCGTTAAATGAAGATGATGATGATATGGAGGGTGAACGGGTCTTATCCCCAGCTCAGAAATGAGATTCGTTTTCTCTGCTTGTCTAGGGAGGGTGGTCATGGCCTCAGCTCAAGAAGGAAATATGATTTTACAGGTAGTCCTCGACTTATGACCACAATTGACCCCAACCTTTATGTTGCTGATTGAGACATTTGTTAAGCGAATTTTGTCCTATTGAACGACCTTCCTTGCCACAGTCTGTGAAGTGAATCACTCCAGTCATTTAGCAACGATGTTCTTAAGTGAATCTGGCTTCCCCGTTGACTTTCATTGTCAGTTGGTCGCAAAAGGGGATTGTGTGATACCCCCCCGGGGACACTGCAGCCGTCATAACTATGAATCTGTTGCCAAGTGGCCGAATTCTGATCACGTGACCATTTGAGAGGCTGCAAGGGTTGTAACTGTGGAAAAACGGTCATCGGTTACTTTTTTCAGTCCCGTCGTAACTTCGAGCAGTCACTCAACGGACGGTTGTAAGTTGACAGTGACCTGTACTACGTCTGAAATACGACCATTTTCCAGGAGAGGCTACAGATGGGTGCCAAGGGGTGAAACATGGAAACAACTCTCTCGTTTACACACACACACACACACACACACACACAGCTTGGAAGAATAACAGTAAAGCCTATTTATTACACACACACACACACACATTCTCTCTCTCTCACACACACACACACACAGACATACACACACAACATACACAATGCACACACACACAAACACACATATCAAAAAACCCCAAGGAAATTTGCTTGAATGAACTAAGAAAACAGAAACACACACACACACACCTCAAAAGAATAACAGTAGTCTGTTGATCTCTCTCTCTCTCCCTCCCTCCCTCTCTCTCTCTCTCTCTCTCACTCACACACACACACACACACACACATCAAAAAACCCCAAGGAAATTTTCTTGAATGAACTAAGGAAACAGAAAACACACACACACACCTTGGAAGAATAACAGTAAAGTCTGTTGCGCTCTGTCTGTCTGTCTGTCTGTCTGTCTGTCTCTCTCTCTCTCACACACACACACACACCCACACACACCAAAACCCAAGGAAATGTGCTTGAATGAACTAAGGAAACAGAAAACACACACACCCCTTGGAAGAATAACCGTAAAGTCTGTTTCTCTCTCTCTCTCTCTCTCTCTCTCTCTCTCTCTCTCACACACACACACACACACAAAAAAACCCCAAAAGAAATTCACTTGAATGAACTAAAGAAAAAAAGACCTCTTTGGACAAAAAAAAACTTTTAGGAAACTCCAAGACTGATTTTTTGACCTCGGGGATGGGGCTGTCCTGATGCTCCAATAAAGTTCAGCCGGAGGGAGTCGGGCCCCCAATAGCAGCCCACCCTCCCCCACCCTCACAGCCCCCACCCCACTCCCCCAAGTCTTTTGCACCCCATTACTCCAACCGAACTCCTCACCCAGCCAATTGGCGCCGTCTTGCCACGTGCGAAGGCTCTCCCTGGAACAACAGCAACAGCTGCACACCGACGATGCAACTCTTCCTGCTCCTTCCTCTGCTTCCTCCTCCTCGGTGGCCAGGTTCCCCCAAAAGCACAAGGTTTTGGGGTCCTGCTGCTCCCAAATACCTCGGAAGCAGAAGGGGAAGAGGATGGGGGCTCGGCTCTCTGCCGAGCTGGACAGGATGCTCTCGATGGTGAAGGCATAGGACTTCTTCTGGTGGTTGTTCTCCAGCTCGGCCGCCGAAGGAGCTTCTGTTGACATCCTTCTCTCTGCGGGGTCTCAGCTACATCTGAGGGACCAAAGGAGATAAATACGGCTTCTGCTTTATCATCTGTTGGAAGATTTGGCCCCCCCAAAAGGGAAAGGGGGGGAACCATGCATAAATGTTCATCGGAATGTACCTTCTGCTCGATGGACAACTCTTTGAGGAGTTTCAACCATCCCTTCCTCGCAGCTGTCTCTCCGTAATCTAGTTAGTTGCTTTATAACAGCATCGTAAATATACAAAGACACACACACACACACACCCTCGCTCACAGTCCTTAATCCTCCTTGGAAAATAACCACCTCAGCCCCCCACACCCTTGAAAAGCTGGAATAAAATAAATGCAAGCTAATCTTGACAGCTTTGTGAAGGGTTAGTGTGCATCTCAGATTTAGCTAATCCTGCAGGAATGACGGGGTGGAAATCTGATTTCTCAATCTGAACGGCAGGATGAAGTTGGTTTTTATGATGTCCATTGTATGGCAAAGTTCGTCTCTCTCTTTTTTTAGGGCGGGGGGGGGCGATGAGGGGAGGGGAGGCCCCAGAAATGGCCAGGGAGGATTAGCGCCTTGAAAAAAAAGAAAAGAAGAAGAAGAAAAAGGAAAAGCAAATTATTTCTTTTTTTTTCTTTGACCGTAGGAAAGGCTTCTTGTCAAAAGGCACAACTGTCATATTGCACAATATAAGGACAGAGGTGGGAGCTGGGGCAATGGGGGCAAATGAATTTAGCTTTACAAGAGGAAGCCAACAATAACAGCAGCCAAGAATTCTTGCAAAATAGAAGTTATTTTTTTTTCCTTGAAAGTCAAGGTATTGGTGGCTTGGAACCCAGGCAAAAGTTGGATATCATCAACGTTTCTGATGAGGCATCAATTCCACTGTTTTTCCTCTGTTTTGTAGAATAAACAGGAAGCCCTGTTAATGGGACGTTAGGCTGATTAGAAATTCCAGATTATGCTACTAGGAGTGTACGTCTGGAGTAGAAGGAAGGCCTTTAGGGAAAGGGGAAGAGAAAGAGATCTAGAGCTGAGATTAGGAGAGATAGAGGGAAGGGAGGATAGAAAAAGAAAGGATGAATGAATGAAGATAGATAAGAGAGCACGTGCAAGAGAGAGATTTTATATATGTATGTGTGTGTATGTGTATGTATGTGTAAGTAGAGGGGGGGGAGGGAGGAGATATATATATGATGGATGGATGAATGGATGATAGACAGATGGATGAAAGATGATAGATAGTAATAACAATAGCACTTAGACTTATATACTGCTTCACAGGCCTCTCTAAGTGGTTTACAGAGTCAGCCTCTTGCCCCTGACAATCTGGGTCCTCATTTTACCCACCTCAGAAGGATGGAAGGCTGAGTCAACCTTGAGCCAGACAGAATCGAACAGCTGGCAGTGAGCAGAATTAGTCTGCAATACTGCATTCTAACAGGAAGGAAGGAAGGAAGGAAGGAAGGAAGGAAGGAAGGAAGGAAGGAAGGAAGGAAGGAAGGAAGGAAGGAAGGAAGGAATAGCACTTATATACCACTTCATAGTGTTTCCAGCCCTCTCTAAGTGGTTTACAGAGTCAGCCTCTTGCCCCTGACAATCTGGCTCCTCATTTTACCCACCTCAGAAGGATGGAAGGCTGAGTCAACCTTGAGCCTGGTGGGATATGAACTGCCAAATTGCATGGATGGATAAAGATGACTGAGAACTAGAAACTAGAGCAAGAGAAATTATATAAGGAGGCATGGATGAATGGATGGACAGACAGATCCCATACAAACAAAATACCTTTATTTTTAATCTTTATTATTTATTAAATTTATTGTCTGCCCATCTTATCACAGGATAACTCCAGGCAGCTTACATTATTAAAAGGGTTCTTACAGTATTTTGCAAGATCGGAAGATGGGGTGAATCAGAAGATGGGGTGAATATGACTGAATGCACAACATCATCATCATCATCACAATAATTTGGGGTCCTCCTTCATTCTGAAAATTGAGACGCTGTCCTCAGAGCCCCAAATTTAAGAGTGCCCTTCTCAGCCATTTCCTGTGGAAGCAAACTCCCCATAAGTTTTTCTCCCAGATAGCTTTAACTCTTTACCCAGAAGTGTACATTGATTTGAGCGATGATTTTTCAAAAGAATTGGATAGCTGTATGTCTGGAATGGTACCAAGGACATTCCCACAGCTGGCCGGAGGGAGGAAGAGAGAGGTTACCAGACAACCGGATGGCACCTTGATTGGACCACGTGACGGATTTTTTGGGAAAGGGGGAAAATGTTTATTTTTAATTAAGGTGAAAACCGCAGGAATATTCAGAGTCGGTTTTCACCAGCCTGTGCCAATATGATATCTATATCTATGTCTGTCTATATCTGTATCTGTATCTGTATCTCTCTCTATCTATCTATCTATCTATCTATCTATCTAAAACCGAAATACCCCTCACGCATCATCACAAAATCTCCAGAACAGTCAAGCCTACAACCTTGAAATTTGGCATATATGTTCCTCTTGGCTTCTAGGGCCTCACTAAGAAAGGATTGCTTTTCAAAATGGCCATCAGAGCATTAATATTTCCTATATATTATTATTAACATGCTCTGATGCTAAGGAGTTCTGCTCCCCTCTCCCCTGAAAAGAAATCTGTTCCAAATGCAAAACACAAGCAGAGGAGTTTCAGTTTCAGAGCACCAAGCAGCTTTAGTGCAAAACAGTTAAGCTAAGCCACATCCAGGCTCCTTGCTGTCTCCTTCTTGCTCACACAGCAAATACTCTTTCAGCTTCCAAACAGCCCTCAACTCTCTCACACACTGACAGGATGCTAGCCAGATGAATACAGATGGATGCTGGTAGGCAGAGGAAGAATTTTTTCCCCTTTATTTCCCTCCCAAAAGTAAGCCCGACCATGTAGTTTCGTAGCAAAGCACGGGTATCCAGCTAGCATCCAATACAACTATTACTTGAGGAACCCACCATCCTCGGAGTTTTGTTTGCTATGGGTGTATTACTTGGAACCCTGACATTAGGGTCTCCTTCTTGTGGAGGGGGTTCGACTACAAGACTTCCAAAAGTCTCTTCTCAACTCTGTTATTCTGATGCTTGAGGGGCCAATTACCTCCCGGAGGATGGACTAGATAGCTTCTTAGACCCCATGCCATCTCCATGCTTCTGCAAGAGCATCACAATTTGCTGCAAGGACGGGGAGGGATGGATTTGAGCAGCATTTCTCCAAGTTGAGCAAGATCAATTCTCCCCCCTGTCACCATGACGGCGACCGAGACCCTATTCAACAAATCTTTCGTGTGCGTCTCCACCTATCTCGCCATCCGGGCCCGGCGCATTTAGCCTCTTAGTCTCCCGGCTGATTGCTTTCTTTGATTTTCCCCGCAGCTTTCACTTTGGGGGAAAATAGACCGGTAATGCTCCTTTTATCAAAAGAATTATGGGATTTAAGACCCAGATTTTCAGCAAGAGGCGTTTTGATAAGGGCCGGTAATCAAATCTAAATCAGCCAGGGGTGCTTTGTATCCAGGTTCCCCGGGGGTGGCGGGATGGAGAGGACGTATTGATGTGGTGTTTATGGAGATAAAGATCTCCCTGAGCCGTTCCAATTTTTCTTTTTTTTTTTTAAAGGGGAAAAAGAAGAAAATAAAAACAAGGCGAATGGAAGCGAGGGGGAGAATGTATAGACATGTGCCAGACAATGGCGAGATAGGGAGGGAGAGAATTGGAAAAAAAAAGCCTTTATCAGTTTGGTAAGAGACTCTAAAACCATTATGAGGATTAACCACAGAAAGAGAGAGAGAGAGAGAGAAAAGCAGAGAGTTAATCTGCTTTAGCTATTCATTTGTGAAAAGTGAATTTATAGGTTCGATTCCTACCTTCCTCCTCCAAATAGTACAATAGTAATGCCATCTTTCTCCACCACTCGTGTTTCTCTTCTTAATCCGACACAAATATCCATGCTGCCTGCAAAGCATTTGTTGCTGTTGTTAGTTGTGAAGTTGTGTCTGACCCATTGCGACTCCATGGACAATGTTCCTCCAGGCCTTCCTGTCCTCTACCATCTTCTGGAGTCCACTGAAGCTCACACTGACTGCTTCAGGGACTCCATCCAGCCCCTTCCTTCTCTGCCTTCTTCTTCTTCTTCTTCTTCTGCTTCTTCTTCTTCTTCTTCTTCTTCTTCTTCTTCTTCTTCTTCTTCTTCTTCTCCTCCTCCTCCTCCTCCTCCTCCTCCCCTCCTCCTCCTCCTCCTTCTTCTCCTTTTGCCCTCCATCGTTCCCAGCATTCGGCTTTTCTCCAGCGAGTCCTTCCTTCTCATGAGGTGGCCAACGTCTTTGAGTTTCGTCTTCAGGATCTGGCCTTCTAAAGAGCAGTCAGGGTTGATCGCCCCTACGACTGGCCGGTTGGATCACCTTGCAGTCCAAGGGACTCGCAGGAATCTTCTCCAGCCCAGAGTTCAAAGGCCTCCATTCTTTGGCTCTCAGCCTTCCTTATGGTCCAACTTTCACAGCCAAGCATTGCAACTGGGAAAACCGTAGCCTTGACTATACGCACTTTTTTTGAATTTTTTTAATTTTACAACAAAAACAACAAAGAAAAACCATCTTTCAGTTATACAGTGTGTCGTCTGGGTACATATATCTTGTACACATAAAAATATTTGTATAGATTTCTCACTGAGTTTACATTCATATTATATTCTAGTCAACATTATATAGCATATGTTATCATTATTACAATATCATTAGGTTTTTTATTTCAATCTATCTTTAATAGCAAATCCAACGCTTACTAAATTATGTTCATGCCATGACTTATTCAAAATAATCATTTGCAATATGTCATTATTACTATATCCTTTAATTTCTTACTCTACTTTCTAACCATCCATAAAATAAGTCCCAAGTCTTATAATGCTCCTTCTCTTCTTGTTCTCTAATTGACAGTGTTAACCTACTCATCTCTGCACATTCTATTATTTTGTTATACGCACTTTTGTTGGCAGGGTGATAACTCCCCAATCTCTTGGGCACCGTGGCCGGTTCCGTGGACAGAGTTTTTTCCATGACCGGAGGGGCTTGGCTTCTTTGCACGGACCGGTTTCTGGCATATTACAGACTGCTGCTAATCCATGGACCAGGGGTTGAATACCCCTGCTGTAAAGGATGGGCATTAGGATCGAATGCAGATGTATGGACCTGGTTCCCCTCTTTAAAAGCTGTATTTCTCCACTTCAAGAACTTGAAGATGGATGAACTTCAACTCCCAGCATTCCCCACAGACAGGGACGGTAGGCACGATTGGTGCACTTATGCACACCCCCTACAGGCCTCTTAGGAAAGGGGTGAGTTCAATAGTAGACAGTCTAAGGTTAAAGTTTTGGGGTTTGGGGAAGAAACCACAGAGTCAGGTAGAGTATTCCAAACATTGACAAAATATGAGCCAACAGAGTGCAGCAGCTGCCAACAAAAAAGCCAGTGCAATCCTAGGCTGCATAGACAGAGGGATAGAATCAAGATCATGTGAAGTATTAATACCATTTTATAAAGCCTTGGTGAGGCCACACTTGGAATACTGCACCCAGTTTGGGTTGTCATGATGTAAAAAAGATGTTGAGACTCTAGAAAGAGTGCAGAGAAGAGCAACGAAGATGATGAGGGGACTGGAGGCTAAAACATATGAAGAACGGTTGCAGGAATTGGTTACGTCTAGTCTGATGAAAAGAAGGACTAGGGGAGACATGATAGCAGTGTTCCTATATTTGAAGAGCTGCCAGAGGGGGTCAAGCTATTCCCCAAAGCCCCTGAAGGTAGGATAAGAAGCAACGGATGAAACTAATCCAGGAGAGAAGCAATCTAGAATTGAGGAGAAATTTCCTGACAATCAGATCAGACTTCAGAAGTTATGATGCTCCATTTCTGGGAGGTTCTCAAGAAGAAACTGGACAGCCATTTGTCAGGAATGGTAGAGGGTCTGCTGCTTGGTCAGTGTGTCAGACCAGAAGACCTCCAAGGTCCCTTCCAACTCTGTTATTCTGTTCACACTATTCGGATGGAAGTTGTGGCGTCCCCACTAGCTGGAGCTGTTGTGCATGGCAATCCAGCTCTTTCCGGTGGGTGCCTGTTGTCTCATCGTTCAGATTCCTGCAGCACTCGGTGGTAAAGCCATGTTGTGCTCCTGCAGAGTTAGACCTCTCCTTGGGGGTTTTGGAGGAGTGATCCGAGAGTGAATGGCCACCACCTCTTGCAAAGGATGAACGCCGCAATGCAAGAGCTTGATCGATGCACAGCTTTTTACCAAAGCTTGGAAGGGGCAGATCAGCGGTGGGAAACCAGCCGTCAAATCCTCCTTTTGCTACAGACCCTCCAGCAGTTTGCAAAGTGAGTTGAGTAGCCAGGGAATGAGGTTGGTTGGGGCGCAGGTCACTTTTTTTTTAATTTTTAAAAAGTGGGTTTAAGGAAAACTATTTAGGGTCAGGATTCTGCAGAAGCCAAGCCTTGGGGCTTCTGCGCTGAATGTTCTGCTTCCTCGCTTTCTATCAACCCGTGTTGTATAATTTAGCAGAATATCCAGCAAGCAGTCAAAGCCCAACGGAGCTGCAAATTTCTGTGGCTCGACTTGCGTTGAGTTTTGCTCCATTTTACAACCTATCTTGCCACAGTCCTTAAGGGAATCGCTCCACTTGTTAAGTTAGTAGCCCCACCAGTAGTTAAGTGATTTTAGACGCCTTCATAATTTGACAGTATTCTTCCCTTTCCTGCTGTTTTCCTTCTCCTATTGGCGCCTATAATTTCTCACTTGTATCTTACAATTTCTGATCGACAATTAACCGCTTTGTTCTTTGTCTTGTGCACTGAGAACTAATACACTGGAGACAAATTCCTTAGGTGTCCAATCACACTTGGCCAATAAGGAATATAGGTAATCCTTGACTTACGACAGTTCATTTAGTGACCATTGGAAGTTACCACGGCCTGAGCCTGAAAACTTGGAAGAGTAAATCTTTGACCCAAATTCGATTTTGCAATATTCCTAGTCATCCATCCATCTATCTATCTATCTATCTATCTATCTATCTATCT
>CM019165.1:7390159-7588754 GCA_009733165.1 Naja naja
TGTTACATCAACCCAAGAGTTACCATGTTCAGGATTGAGTCTATTGGGCCAAGTTGACCTCTGCTTAACTCCATTAGGTTGGATCGTCATATCTTGAAGCTGTCATTGTTGGAAACCGACAAGGAGCCATCTATGCCATGCAAGCATCTCTGTTTTCTTGAACATTTGCTCAACATGCTCCGGAACCATTTTGTCATGGCTTCTCGTGACTTATTGCTGGCAGCTCGCACGACCCCAATACATGGTCAGTATCCAATCCAATAATTGGACTTTCAATTCTACAATAACCCCAAATTAGAGATTTAGTGATTCTCCACTTTTTATCATCTCTGACTCTTTAAACATGTTGGTTGGGGATAGAATTACAGCTGGACAACCATAGTTTCCATTCATTCATTCATTCATTCATTCATTCATTCATTTATTTAAACTTATATGCCCCGCATATAACCTATGACCCGCATATAGACCAGGGATCTCCAACCTTGGGAACTTTAAGACTTGTGGACTTCAACTCCCAGAATTCCTCAACTGTTTCCTTCAATTCTGGAAGTTGGAGTCCACAAGTCTTAAAGTTGCCAAGGTTGGAGACCCCTGATATAGACTATAAATAATTGGACCTTCAATGAAACATCGACACATGGATTCCTTCCTTTTTAGGGTGCCAATCAGTCCCTCATTCCAGGTTTCTCCATTCTTCCTTTCCCATAACCCCATAATCTGCATCCTGTGATTATAGAACACACGTGGTCCTTCATCCATACCACCATCAAAAACTCTTCAAAGAAATCTCAAAGGTGGTTCCCCCCACAAAAAAGGCAAATGGACTTTCTGGTTTATCTTGAAGACATTTTGCTTCAGCTCTGGGATGAGAAGCGAAACATCTTGAAAGAAAAACCAGAAAGTCCAATTGCCTCTTGAAACAAAAAAAATAAAGAATTAGAATTAGAATTCTTTATTGGCCAAATGTGATTGGACACACAAGGAATTTGTCTTGGTGCAAATGCTCTCAGGGTACATAAAAGAAAAGACACATTCATCAAGAGTCAAGAATCATCAGGTACAACACTTAATGATAGTCATAGGGTACAATAAGCATTCAAATCATACTAGGAAACAGTCAATATAAATCGTTAGGATACAAACAACGAAGTTACAGTCATACAGTCACAAGTGGGAGGGGATGGTGATAAGGAATGGTGAGAAGATTAATAGTAATAGCAACGCAGACTTAGTAAATAGTTTGATAGTGTTGAGGGAATTATTTCTTTAGCAGAGTGATGGCATTCGGGGAAAAAATGGTCCTTGTGTCTAGTTGTTCTGGTGTGCAATGCCCTATAGTGTCGTTTTGAGGGAAGGAGTTGAAACAGTTTATGTCCGGGATGTGAGGGGTCTATAAATATTTTCACAGCCCTCTTTTTGACTCGTGTAGTATAAAGGTCCTCGAAGCACCTTTGGGACAACAATGATAGATGTCTCCTTGGTTAGATTCTCCTCCTACAGTTTGGGTTATCTAAGGACCGGCACTTATCAAATGAACTCAGGATTCATATGTAGGTTGGATTGCTTAATTTTTAGCGAGTATGATGATGATGGTTCCAGGTCTTCTGTTGGTTACTTGAAGGGGTGATTTTGGTGTTACGGAGATGCCTGCTTGAAGAACCGGATGTTGTGTCCTCTATGTTAGAAGCACAGAAGATGTTACACTGGCAGTTATTTTTTCAGCGTTTGGTGATGACAATGAGAGACATCAGCAATTTACTCTTGAGCGTGTTGCAAAGTAATCAAGCATCAAGCACAGACCAACATGGTAAGCCCAAGCCAGCAGAAGGGGGGAAAAAACCAACCAGGATTTTTTAATCCAGTGTTTTTCAACCTTGGTGTCAACTCAGCTTTGGGGAAATTTGTTTTCTTCTTGTGTTGTACAGGTCACCTTCAAGAAGTGAGGGGAGCCGAATGTCAACTCATAAAATATTTCTATGGTCTTTTTAGAGTTGCCAACAGAAAGGGAGGGGGGAGCAGGATGGCAAGTAGGAAATCGAAAGTGCATTCCATAAATAGTTTTCAAAGATAGTAACTAGGTGACTGAAGTTTCTGCTGTGCAAAATTCTAACTGGAGAACATAATTGATGACTCTTGGCTATGGATGTGTCCCATTGGAGAATATGAATTATGTGTTTCAGAGTCAGCTACACCCAAGCAGTGCCGGACATGTTAACTCCCAATAAATCCTTTTGAAGTTTTAGACGTTTGGCTCAAGACTCATGATTTAATTGGGGTAACTGCTGGAATCCTGACACTTGGCAGCTTTAGGATGGGTGGACTTCCAACTCCCAGAATTTCCCAGTCAGCAAAGCAAATTAAAGTCCACGCATCTTAAAGTTGCCATGGTTGAGAACTCTGCTTTTTAAGCTATCTAAAGAAATAGTCAGACATCAGACAGACACAGATTCTTGTTAATGGTAACCAGTAGATCCATCATGGCACTGTTTTTCTAAAAAAATGTTTACTGTTAATTTATCAGCCAGAACAATTTTGCATCCTTTGTAATGACACCAGTGTGGTTGAGAACATAGAACATAGAATAATTCAGTTGGAAGGGACCTTGTTGGACGTCTTCTAATCCAATCCCTTGCTCAGGCAGGAGAGCTTATGATGGCCTTTCCCCCTCTCTTATTTTGAGAATCAGAAGTTCTGTTTAGTGAGATAGTTGTCCCTCAAAATCAAGTTCCATAAAAAAATTAGTTGTCTAGTGAAGTGTGATGCAACACCCTACCTAACTGCAGAAATTTAATTAAAGTCTTGCATTATGTTAATCCAGGTCTCCTTGATGCCTGGCTGAAATCGATCAGCAAAATTATACCAACCAAATGTGCTTTTTAATTTTATTTTGTTTGGGGCAGCTTCGTCACCCTCCTTTGCAGACATGGGAAATGCCATCGGCAGCCTCATCCGGCTAGGAAAAGGCTTGGAGGAGGAGGAGGAGGATACGGTTCTCCTCTCCGAGGAACATAGCCTCATTTTGACCTGTTGTTGGGTCTCGGTTAAAGTGAGTAAGTTTGTTAATACTTGAGTTTCTTGCATGAAAGATTTAATCCAGCCTTCTGTGCTCAGAAGGGCAGTTATCCTCTTTGACGGACTTTTCAAGATTACATCAATGTCAACTAAAAAAATACTCCTTTGGTCTTTTTAGCTGCCAGCAGAAAGGGAGTGAGGGAAAGCAGTGCATTCCTTAAATGCCTCAGATAATCGCCCTGGCAGCCCAAAGCTGTTGGCGCGCAAGAATATTACTGGAGAGCATGATTGAGGACTCTTGGCTATGGATGTGTCCCATTGGAGAATATGAATTATGATACACCAAGGGGGTCGCCAAGATACTCTCAATCTTACACGGGAAAAGACCCGAACACGCCAAGACCTGTATACATACATATATACATATACATATACATATACATATACATATACATATACATATATATATATATATATATATATATATATATTTGTTTTCGTAGATTTTCACGGGTAAGGTATGTAGGTCTTGGTGGTCTTGTTAGGTTTTTAATCTCATTCAGGTTGGTGTCTTCAGCCGCTCTCCCAGAAGCGGCTGAAGACACCAGCCTGAAGATGACGGATGAGATTCACGCTGCTATATTCTCAACCTTACACGGACAAGACCAATACACCAAGACTACATATATATATATATATATATATATATATATATGTTTTTGTAGATTTTCACGGGTAAAGGTATGTAGGTCTTGGTGTATTCGGTCTTGTCCCGTGTTCTCAATCTTACACGTGACAAGACCCGAATACACCAAGACCTACATATATACACATACATACATACATACATACATACATATATATATAAACATTTTGAATACAGTGTATTGTCAGGCCATATCATTTACAGAAAAGCAAAGAAAGAACAAAAAGGAATATTAATATGTATACTAATAGCAATAATAATAGTATAACAGAATAGCTTTGACTAAATTTCCCTTTATATTAGCTTATTTCTAATTCTGTTGATTATATTGGCATGTGTATAATTATAAATGGTCTTTATATTCATACATCGCAATATTTCATCTAATGTCTACCTCTCATCTCCAACCACTCGTAGAATCCCTTCCACATTAAGCCGCATTCTATGTTTTCTTTGTTCTTTATTTTTAATGTCAATCTATCCACCTCTGCACGATGTAATATTTTCCCACTTGCATCCTCATCTGATGGAGTGCTCTCGTTTTTACTTTTAACTGTCCAGGAAATTGGGCTGCTCTTGGGAGGCCTTGCAGAGAAAGTTCTACCTTGGCCACTCGCGGAAGGATGTGAGCCTCTCTTACCTCTTCAGGTTGTCCGTGTGGCTTCCGAGGTGTTCCAAGACATTTTGCTGAAGTGCCGGCATTGGGTAAGAGATCCCTTATGAATTGAACCAAAACAGGCTAGTTTTGATCCTGGTGCATTGCCATTAATGAAATATCGAGTTTGATTCATGATTCAAGCAACGGATGGAAACTAATCAAGGAGGGAAGCAACCTAAAACGAAGGGGATATTTCCCCAACCGTGAGAAAAAGTAACCAGTGGCATGGCTTGCCTTAAGAAGTTATGGGTGCTCCAACACTGGAAGTTTTTAAGAGTTATCATTTGACATGGTATAGGCGTTTCCTGCCTGAGCAGCGGGTTGGACTAGAAGACCTCCAAGGTCCCTTACAAATCTGTTTTTCTGGTATTTATGATGTGGTGGAAGAGAATTAGACTTGGGCTGGTAGGATCTGATTTTTAGACTTGGTTATCAAGATCACTTGATGATTAAAGCTGCTCCCAGCAACTTCTCCCTGAGAACAAAATAGGTTGTGGAATCACCTACAGATAGTTCTTGACTTAATGACCAGAATTGAGGACTGGAATTTTTTCCCCCCCGGGTCCATGAATCTGATCTTTGGGGGCTCAACTTTGAGAAGAACTTTAATCAATTCCCTTTTTTTTTCTCTCCCCTTCTTTTCCTTTTCCGATAGGGAGCTGTGGAAGGCTGCAGTGTGGGCTTCACAAAGTTTTGTGCCACTCTGCTCAGTCACCCCAGCCCCGAGCTACAAAACATCCCGGACTATGCTCACACAGGTAGCATCTCATTTGCAAACTGCCAGCATGTATTTATTTATTTAAGAAAATTACTATGAACATATTACTCCAAAGTATACAAAGATCTCAATTTATGGCAGCCACAAATTAGAGAGGGAGGGAGGAGGAGGGAGGGAGGGAGGGGAGAGGGAGGGAGAGAAAGAGAGAGGGAGGGAAAGAAAGAAAGAAAGGGAATGAGAAAGAAGGAGGAAAGAAAGAGGGAAGAATGAGAAAGAGAGAAAGAGAGAGAAAGAGGGAAAGAGAAGAAAGGAAAGAAAAATGAAAAGAAAAGAATGGAGGAGGAGGAAAGAAAGAAAGAAAGAAAGAAAGAAGGAAAGAAAGAAAAGAGGAAAGAAAGAGGAAGAAGGAAAGAAAGGAGGAAGGAAGGAAAGAAGGAAGGAGGAAAGAAAGAAAGAAAGAAAGAAAGAAAGAAAGAGAAAGAAAGAGAGGGAGGGAGAGAATGAGAGAAAGAAAGAGAGAAAGAGAGAAAAAGAAAGAGAGAGGGAAAGAAAAAGAGAAGAAAGGAAAAGAAAGAAAAGAAAGGAAAAAGGGAGGGAGGGAGAGAAAGAGAGAGAAAGAAAGAAAGAAAAAGAAAGAAAGAGAGGAGAGGGAGAGAGAATGAAAGAAAGAAAGAAAGAGAGGAGAGGGAAAGAGAGAGAGAAGAAAAAAAAAAGAAAGAAAGAAAGAAAAAGAAAGGGAGAGAGAGAATGAGAGAGAGAGAGAAGAAAGAAAGAAACTTACGGTCTCCTGGTGATTGGCCCAGCGTCACCCAGCTGACTTTTATGGGCTAAAGCGGCACTTGAACTCACCTCCTCTTGCTTTCTAACCCAATTCCGTAACCACTAAACCAAACCGGCTCTTTCTAAAATCTCTCCCAAGGCTCTGGCTTTGTTAAGCAGCCCCAGAGGAAGCTCCGTTACTCGCAGGGCGGCCGGTTTCCCAATGCTCTTCCTATGCATGGTGACAGGGGAAGATCCCGCCAAGTCCCGGCCTCTTCTGACTCACTGCATTCAGACGCTGCTCACCTTGGCTGACCAACCCATCTCCCACAGCTCAGACCAGACAGTGGATTTGCCCCAGGTAAGGACTCAGCTGCTGGGTCAGTGGTGGTATTCAAATGACTTTGCTACCAGTTCTGTGGGCGTGGCCTGGCTTGGTGGGCGTGGCTTGGTGGGCGTGGCAGGGGAAGGATACTGCAAAATCCCATTCCCTCCCCACCCCACTACCTGCTTTCCAGCTCCGTTCTCCTGTGCAGGGCAACCAAAGAAGACCCAGCCGATCAGCCGGGACTCAATAGGAGGCAGAGAAGAGATGGGGGCAGGGCCAGTCAGAGGTGGTATTGGCCGGTTCCCCAAACTACTCAAAATTTCTGCTACTGGTTCTCCAGAACCGGTCAGAACCTGCTGAATACCACCTCTGTGCCAGATGCGGCAACCAGAACCATTTGTGAATAACAAATAGTCAGTAACTTCATTGCTTGCCACCTATGCTACAAGAATCTGCCCAGCCTGCTTGCTTTCCCCCGGGAACAACCAGACAAGGCTTCATGGATTTGCGGGGAGGTCAACCTTAGGGCACTGGCAGCTGTGTAAGGACTCCATGCTAGATCCTCACTTGACTCCTTCCTTCCAACCTGGCTGATAGACTCACAACAACAGCAAAATTGAGCAATAGTATCACCTTACAGGAGAAATATGCAGCATTAAGAATATAATAAATAAAACAAGATCATGAGGTACGGCCACTCTGTAAGTCCATTGAATGAATAGAAAAGAATAGAAGCTAGAAGGGAGCTTGGAGGTATTCTAGTCCAGCCTTTTGCTCAAGCAGGAGAACCTATAACATCTCACAGAAGTGATTATCTAGTCTCTTCTTAAAAGCCTCCTTTAAAAACCTTAAAAACCTAAAGTGGGGAAATCATATTTCAACAGAGTTCTGTTAGCAATAAAGGAGAATATTTGTAGGTCAGGGTTGAAATGTGGGATCCAGACATTTCACAATCTAGCCCTTATGACATTACCTAGTTCGGTAACAAAATGTCTGCAAGAAAACAACCAAGCTCAGAGAGCACCATGTTCTGTCAGCTTTGCCTTCAGACAGCCTGTTAAACCATCAGGTTTGTTGTGTGAACTCAAATTGCCAGGGTTCACTCTACTCTCTGCTTGGGTGAGGGTTGGACTAGATGACCTACAAGGTCCCTTCCAACTCTGTTAATCTGTAGCTGTACTTTATGGTCCAGCAGAGGTGTGAACTACTGAACCCTGAAGAAGACAGGCCAGGACGTCCGCACTGAGTCCTAATATTTTGATCAATTCTGGCCCATGTGTGACTTGATCTTTCTTTTATCTTCGGTAGGTTTCTGCTGTCCATGTGCTTCAAACATTAGTCTGTGGTTCCAACCTTGGGCCTGCTCTGCAACAACACAACACATCCCTGATGGTGTTGGTTCTCAAGGCTCTAAGCTCCCCTAGTTGGGCTATGAGAAACGCAGCCAACCAACTTTTCGGTAATTCCATTCACGGTCTTCCTTTGGAAGCTTAGATCTGTTTGATTGTGTTGTGGCTCACCAGACTCGGACAGTGGGGAGGTTGGGGAGGAACATGGGCCAGTCCTGGAGTCTGGGGAAGGCTCTGATGAGGGCTTTGCATCGGAGGCAGAGTTGGGGCCAGGGCCATCTGACAGTTATCAGCTGCCTTCAGAGTTGGAGATCAGTGGGGCAGAAGAGCAGCTGGAGCCTGTTCCCAGTGTGCACATGCACAGAGCTGCCAGGAGAAGGGAACAGTTAAGGAACAAGGGTCGATCGGGAGTAAAGGCACAGGTGGACAGTGAATGGCCCCACCCGTAGGGAATAAAAGAGGAGCAAAAGGGGAGTGGGGCTTTGCAGGAGACAATTAGTTCAATTCAGTAAGGTGGAGATCTGTTCCTGACTTCTTGCCAAGTCATTGCTGCTACAGCGTGGCATTTGGAAGATATCGGTCTGGCAATTCTCCAAGCCTGATAAAAGGTCTGTAGTTGTGAAATCTCATGAAAGACTGTTGGCCTAACAGTCTGCCCTAACCCTAACCCTAAACCTAACCCTAACCCAAACCTAACCCCAAACCCTAACCCTAAAACCTAAACCCAACCCCAACCCCAACCCCAACCCCTAAACCTAACCCCTAACCCTAACCCCTCCCCCAACCCCTACCCCTAACCCTAGCCCTCACCCCTAACCCCTAACCCTAACCCCCAACCCCAACCCCAACTCCACCCCTTCCTCCTCCCCCCTGCCCCCCTCCTCAAACCACCCCACGCCCCACGCCCCGACCATTACTTATTTAATTTTTTATTGTTTAATTCATTTAATTATTTTTTATTTACTTAGTTTTTTATTTAGTTTTTTATTAATTTAGTTTTTTATTATTTATATTTATTTATTTAGTTTTTTATTATTTATATTTGTTTATTTAGTTTTTTATTGTTTATATTTATTTATTTGGTTTTTTATTATTTATATTTATTTATTTAATTTTTTATTATTTATATTAGTTTATTATTTGTTTTCTCCATATTTGCTGGAGAGGAATTCCCTTTGACCTAAGGGAATTCCAGGTTCAGAACAGAAGCCCAGGTCAGGACAGGTTGCTGAGATGACTTCCATCCAGATTCTCGGTTTATTCTTCTAGGAGATCTCAAATGTTTTTGAACTGTTGGGCTCACATCGTGGGCACCACAAAAGGCTGTAGTGGACTGACAACTACAATGGAGCCCATCATTTCTGTTGCTTAAGTTAAGTAGTGAGTTTGGCCTCATTTTATGACCTTTCTGGCCATAGTTGTTAAGTGAAACTTAAGCTTCCCTGTTGACTTTGCTGGTCAGTAGGAGATCATGTGACCCCGGGACCTTACAACCGTCATAAATACATGCTGTTGCCACAAGTGTCCAAATTTTGATCACGTTACCCTCAGGATGTTGCAATGGTTATGTCAGGATTCCAGTAGTTGCCCCTGTCATGCCCCTGTTGGAATTTGATTCTGAGGGGGAGGTCAAGCAGGGAGTGGGAATGTGGCTGCGGTGGCTGTGGAAGAAACTGGGGAAGGGCAGAGTCCGGCTGGGCATTCAGAGGAAGACCAGGGCCACCCCCTCTTCATCCTAGGGCACGCAGGGAGGAACAGAGAAGGGAGCAACATGGTTTACAGGGGAGAAAAAGGCCCTGATCCCTTTCATTAGTTGCAGCTGGGAGAACAGGATATAAGTGGAGTGTTTTACACAGCTCCTTGCTGGAAGCAAAGCGTGCATTATCTTTGTCCAGGCTTTTCTGGGTTTTGGCGTCTTCCCAACTGTGGTTGCTGCGTTATCTTGTGGAAGTCTGCAATTTATCATCCTGGCCTGCCGTGTTAATGACTCCAGTGTGGTTTGTGTTGGGTTTTTTTTTTACTTCTAATTATTTTTACTTTTGGTCCGGACTGCATTTAACTCTCTTTGTAGGCTGTTTTTGGAAGAGTTTGATATCCAGTCGAGAATAATTGGACATTGAGGCCCAAGTTGGAGGCATTAAAGGGAATTTATTCTACTTTTGTGACTGTGTTATTTTTGTGTCACAGCCCAGGCGACACAAAATCATGAGTCTCAAGCCAAACTACCAAAACTCAAGAAAGATTTATTGGGAGTTAATATGTCTGGCACTGCCTGGGTGAATCCGACTCTGAGACATAATTCATTGACACTCTTGACCCTGGTTTCCCCCCAACCCCTGGATGTATCGTAATTCATATTCTCCAATGGGACACTTCCATAGCCCAGAGTCATCAATCATGCTCTCCAGTTAGAATTTTTCGCGGCAGAAACTTCGGTCACCTAGTTACTATCTTGGAAAACATTTATGGAATGCAGTTTCGTTTCAAGCTGCCGCACTGCTCCCCCCTCCCTTTCTGTGGGCAACTCTAAAAAGACCATAGAAATATTTTGTGATTTGACAGGTTACAGGTGGGAAAAAAACAGTTGCAAGTCCCTTTTTTCAGTGACGTTGTAACTACGAACTGTCATAAGTCGAGGACTACTCGTACTGCGCCGTTGCTGAAAAGAACAAAACCTGGCTTGTGCAAATGATAAGTGGAAACTCTCTTCTCCATCAGACCTGTCAATGCAGCTCTGTCGAGCTCAACCGGATTGCAGAAAATATAACTGTCCTCTCTCTTTTGGGAATCAAGATCTGATTGCATCCCCAATTCATTTGGACATTCACTTTTGTTCCTATGGAACAAGAGTCCTTGTTTAGCGATGGCCATGTCTAGTGACCCTTCACAGTTAGGACAGTGAGGGAGAAAAGTAACCTTGCAACCTGTTGTCGCATTGATGACCTTTGCAGCTTTATAAAGCCAAGGAAAGCTGAAGTTAGATCGTAAGCAGAGTGTTCTGACTCAGCTGCACAAACAAATCCTCTGGCATGAACTCAAAAGATTCCTTTATTAGGAATGCCGGCAGCATCAGCAAAAAAGTTTCCCTCGCAGGCTAACAAGAGATGAATAGTTGTCTGCCGCACCTATTCATCTCCGCCACGTGCCTTTTATCCCCAGAGCCAGGATGGGGCTTCGCTAGCAGCGGTTGGCTCTTCCGTCCCAAGGACCGGCCTATAGATTTCCATTGCTCTCCTCTCCTCTGCCTTCTGTGCATCAGGTACTGGTCCCAGCTGTTCCTCTTCTTCCCCATCGCCCTGTACGCTCCCATAGGAGGGGCCTCCTTGGGATACTGTAGGTTAGGCATTGTTGACTGGCGGTCCAGGGCTAGGACCTTTTCTGTGGGAGCGCCTGCCCTATGGAACCAGCTTCCCGTGGATCTCCGTTTGGCCCCCGATCTTCGCTCCTTCCGCTGGGACCTGAAGACGTGGCTGTTTCAACAGGCCGGTCTGGACTGACCCGGGGGCGTGGGTTGTTTTATTCGTTTTAAGTATTTTAATTGATTGATTAGGCTTGTACTTGTTTAATTATTTTTATTGTAATTGTATGAGGTTTTTAATGTTCGCCGCCCTGAGTCCTTAGGGAGAAGGGCGGCATACAAGTCTAATAAAATAAATAATAAAAATAATAAGCCACCTCCAGACCTGGGGGCTGTTGACTCTCCATCTGAGGGCTGACGGACAGCCCAGGCTCCGCCTCTGTTTCTCTCTCTGCCAGTTCCATTTCCTCTTCCCCCTGGATCTCTCAGGTTGCCTTGATGCTTAACCCTGACTCCCACGCCTCCTCCTCCTCCCATTCAGCTGCTGGAAGGGCCGGTGTCCGACAGGCCACAATACAGAGTTATGGTTCCATTTAGCAATGGCTTTGCTTAATGACCAACTTGCCAGTTCCAATTGTGGTCTCTAGACAAGGCTTACCTGTAACATTCATTTGGGTTTTTGGAACGCAGTTCTTTCTAACTTCCTATCTTTGCTTTCCTGCAGGTGCCTTGACCGTCCGTCTCCTTGGGCAGAAATGGAGTCCAGATGACAACCATGCCAAGGATGGGGTAAGCCCTGAAGCTGTTTTTGGCCGGCATGTTCATCTGAGAAGCATCTTACTTGGAGAATTGTCCCTGGCTGTGGAAATGTCTGTATCCGAAGGATCCAGAAGAGGGAAATTCCACCTCTGTCCTTCCCTGTATGCTGTTCTCACTTTTCTGGCCAAGCTGCAGCCCAGCAGAGACACCCAGGACAGGTAAGCTGAGAAATGGGAGAAGGGTGGGAACTCAAAACCAAGGTGAAATCACCAAGGTGGAGCCACTGAGTCATTTTAAGTTGGTAAAACGACGAAGACTCTTGAGTTCAAGGCCATGCAGTGTGCAGGAGAACCATCTCAACAGTAGCACTGGCTGGCTAACATTTCTAGCACTGATGATGTTACCTAGTTTGGCTAATGAAACGTCTGCAAGAGAACAACCAAGCTCAGAGAGCACCTAGGACCACACAGTTCTTGTTCTTTCTCTTTCTTTCTTTCTTTCTTTCTTTCTTTCTTTCTTTCTTTCTTTCTTTCTCTTCTCTCTTTCTCTTTCTTTTTCCTTCTCCCTCTTCCTCCTCCACACAGTCCTCCTTCTCCTCCTCCTCCCAACAAACCCCACTCCCTTCTAGTCCTGTATGTTACCTAGTTGGGTAATGTGGCAAGAAAAGTCGTAAAAGGGTGCAGAACGAATGTTTCACTTAGCAGCATAAATACTGGACTCTCTTGTAGTCCTAAGTCAACGACTGCCTGTACTTCAGAGGCTTCCGTTCCAGAGATTGTCCTGCGTATTTCTCAATTGCCGCTTGAGTTTCCACCCAAAACTGATAAGATTCTCCTCCTCTTTTGCCTGTTTTATTCTCTCCAGCACTCTCACCTGCTTCTTGGAGCCCCTGATCCAGCTGTCAGGAAACCCCATCTATGCCGTTCGGGCAATGGCCGCCAAAGCTTTGGTGCCTTTCATTCCGGTGATGGACTACGGAAAGATCCTTCTGCGGTTGGCATCCAGATTTCCACAGCCGGAGCCCGCTCTGTCCCATAATGCATTGCACGGATGTCTGCTGCAGATCCAGGCTGTGTTAAATCACGCTTTGGGATTCGATCGGTACGTTTGCCTTCCCACACTGCAAAATGGATTACGGATAGTTCAGAGGGGGTATTCAGCAGGTTTGGACCGGTCCTAGAGAACCAGTAGCGGAAATTTTGAGTAGTTCGGAGAACCGGCCAATGCCACCTCTGACTGGCCCCGCCAACCCCATCTCTTCTCTGCCTCCCATTGAGTCCCAGCTGATCGGCTGGGTCTCCTTTGGTTGCCCTGCACAGGAGAACAGAGCTGAAAAGCAGGTTAGTGGGGTGGGGAGGGAGTGGGGATTTTGCAGTATCCTTCCCCTGGAGGCAGCGGTGGGATTCAAATATTTTTACTACTGGCTCTGAGGGCGTGGCTTGGTGGGCATGACAGGGGAAGGATACTGAGAAATCCCCATTCCCTCCCCACCCCACTAACCTGCTTTGCATCTCTGTTCTCCCATGCAGGGCAACCAAAGGCGGCCCAGCCGATCAGCTGGGATGGCAGATAATAGATTGGGGCGGGGCCAGTCAGAGGTGGGATTGGTCGGTTCTCCGAACTACTCAAAATTTCCGTTACCGGTTCTCCAGAACTGGTCCGAACCACCTCTGGAATGGAGATTTTACTGCCACGCCCACCAAGGCACGCCCACAGAACTGGTAGTAAAAAAAATGTGAATCCCACCACTGGGGTAGTCCTTGACTTATGACCACAGTTTTTGTTATTAATTTGGGTGCAGTTTCTCGTGGATCTTCTAGAATAAATACCAACACCTGTAATTTGCAAAATGCCTGTCATTTGTTTTTTTTTAATTTCCATACCTTTTATTTCTGAGTCTTGTTTAATGTTTCTATGTCATACTTCCAATGCTAATATCAATAGGAAAGGGGGACAGCAGGGAACATCCTTGTCTTGTGCCTTTCCTTATATTAAAGTTGCATTTAGTCTTCAGCTTCCTCTCCCCAGATGTGGCCAAAGACAGACCTAAAAACCAACCAAAATGCAAATGCTTTTTGTTGGCATCATGTTTAAAGAACTTATTGAATAAATAAATAGTCTGTGCTGCTGAAAAAAAACACTTTGCTTTTTCAATTTGCAGAGCAATTTTATTTTGCAAGACAGCTGACGTTTCAACATCTGCTTTTCAGGCTGCATCCAGAGTTGCTGCGGTCCGTGGCCTGCATGATGGAGAGCCACATCTGGTTGCTGATGGACATACGACGGTGCCCGTTAATCTGTGCCGTTTACCTTCAGGTTTTGTCCTTGCTGCTACGAAGCTGTTCTCCAGGTTTTGTGCAGCAAGTCTGGAAGCTGTTGTATGGGGATCTGGCCAGTCCTAAACCTGGTTTCTCTCCTATCCAGGTATCTAGGATGGTCAGGGCTGAGAGCCAGTACAATGGATCAAAATAGAAGTTCCTAGTTTTGCTAAAAGGCCCTACTTTTAATTAAAAAAAAATTGAGGTGGTGGTGTGGTTCGCTGGCAGCCAGTGCAGATGGCAGTGGAATCAGACAGTGAGGAAGAAAGGGGACCAGTCAGGGAGTCTGGAGAGGACTTGGACGAGGGTCCTGTGTCTGATGCAGGGATGGGGCCAGGACCATCTAAGAGTGGGTTGCTGCCTTGGAGCCTTCGAAGTCTGGGAGCAGTGAGGCAGAGGAACAAAGGGAGACTGTTCCCAGTGTGCGTGTGCGCAGAGCTGCTAGAAGGCGAGAGGCAGCTTCAGCAGAAGCTTCAGTAGAAGCTGAAGCGACTCAGGAGCAAGGCTGGGAGGTGATTACCCCTCCCATAAGGGACAAAAGTCAAACCTCAATGACGAAGCCTTTGCAGGAAGCAAAGTAGTTGATAGATTCCGAGTCTCCCTTGAAGCTCTGTGTACTCTGGTTGGTTTTTTCTGGTACTTTGGTTGGTTTTTTTTTAATAAATTGGATACTTCTGTTTTTTGCAGCATTCCACAGCACTGAAAGGCGTGTGCTTATCTTGGGGAACTGTCTAAGATTAGTTCTGCATGGGAATGAAAGCAATTCCCAGCATTGCATTAAAATAGGTTTTGCTTTTAAAGCAAGATTGTGTTTAAGTATGTTTGATGAAGCCTGGGCCAGAGCAGGTGGGAGGGAAGACATTCTCAACATGCTTCACCATTCTTGAGGTGTGTGGGACTACAACTTCCATCCTCCCATCCAGCTTGCTCAATGTGAGTGAGGGGGATGGAGGTCACAGGTTGAGGAAAGTAGGTTCCGAAGAAACCTGGGAGAAAAGCAATGGATGGAGATGGGTTGTCACCTTGTTGAAAAAAAGACACGGGCCAAAGGCTTTTTAATCTTCTTCCAGCTTGGTTCTTCCATCTTCTGCCAATGGGCTGTCAACTTCCTCAGCCAAGGAGCCACAAGACAGGAATCTCCGGAAAGAATCCATGATCTGATCTTGCTTCTGCAAAAGGGAAATCCTGACGTGCAAGTCGCTGTTCTAACTTGGTTGTTGGACAATGAGGAAAGGAAAGGCCTGAAGTCCAACAAGGAACTGCAGTTGATATTCATGGTGAGATCTGGTTCTTATCCCAGCAGGGACACATGGAATCGGAGATGGTGAACCTCAACCACTGGTCCATACCAAAATGCTGAGGGGTCTTCTAAGGAAATGTAGAGAGGATTACTGGGTCAAACTGGGGTCTACAAATGTCAGATGTTCTCCAGAAGAACTTCTGGTTCCACTGTTGACCAGACTGATGAACATTCCTTTAACATTCCAGGAGTCAAGGGCCATGTTCATAATGGGTGGCATCCCACATTGCCATAATGTGTGTTGTGGCCCACCAGCAGTTGGTGGAGCTGGCAGTAGAGTTGGACAGTAGTGAGGAGGTTGGGGAGGAACCCAGGGCAGTCCTGGAAGCTGAGGAAGGCTCAGATGAGGGCTCTGCATCAGAGGCAGAGATGGGGCCAGGGCAGGCTGGCAGCCATGAAGTGCCTTCGGGCTCGGACGGCAGTGAGGCAAGGGAGCTTCTGGAACTGGTTCCCAGCCTGCGCATGCACAGAGCTGCCAAAAGGAAGGCACAATTAAGAACTTAGGGTCAATGTGGGAATAAGGCCACAGGTGGACAATGAATGGCCCCTTCCACCAGGATTAAAAGAGAATAAAAAGGGAAGGGGGCTTTTGCAGGAAACAACTCACTTGCTCGTTCGTCTATTCATTCCAGCCTTGTGAAGATTTGTCTGTATAACCCAGCCCTTCCTTGTCAGCACTGAGTGTGGAATTTTACCAGGCAGCATTCCAGGATTGATAAAGGTCTGAGCTAATTAGTATACCTTTACAAGACTTTTTGCCAAGCCGTTGGCTGACTGAATGAAATAAATTCACATTAATGTAATAAAAGAGGTTTTTGCCGGTACTCAGAATTGACTTAGTGCTTTTTGGGGAGGCCTATAACAGAACAATGTGATCAGTTTAGTTTGGGGTCTTGATGTCATGTGTGAACCTTGGTATTGTGGCTTGCAAGCCCTAGCGTAGTATGAAATGTCAACCAGGTCTTCTTCCAAAACAAAAATACACCCTTATTTCTCTTTCCCCTTTGGGGAGCACTTTATATTCTCAATTCTGTTACGGGGGCATTTATTTTGGACACAAAATATATTTCCTTTTCTTGCCTTAGGGAAAATTCAAGGAGATCCTGAAAAACACAGAAGATCCCACAGTCCTGAAGCTGTACTTGAAAGCTTTTGTCCACCTGTTTGGCAACATTGCTGAAAGAGCCTTTCCCAGAGAAATTAGCTCTGGAGTGTGGTAAAATCCTGTTCTCTATGGTAGAGAGTGACCACCAAGGTCCCGGACTCCGTGATCATGCACTGTGTGCAGCCACATTGTTCCTCAGTCAACAGTAAGTAGCAGCCAGAGGTTGAGAACCAACAATTGATGAACAGTTGAGGGAAGTAGGTATGTCTAGTCTAACAAAGAGAAGGACTAGGAGGGATTATCAGGATTCCGGCAGTTACCACAATTAGTCTTGAGCCAAACTTCCAAAACTTCAAAGGATTTATTGGGAGTTAACATGTCCGGCATTGCCTGGATGTAGCCGACTCTGAGACACTTCATTCAGTGTCACCCTTGACCCTGGTTTCCCCGCACCCCTCTGGGTGTATAATTCATATTCTCCAATGGGATACAACCATAGCCAAGAGTCATCAATCGTGTTCTCCAGTTAGACTTTTGCGGCAGAAACTTTGGTCACCTAGTTACTATCTCTGAAAAACTATTTATGGATGCACTTATGATTTCCAAGCTGATTTCCCCCCTCCCTTTCTGTTGGCAACTCTAAAAAGACCATAGAAATATTTTATGAGTTGACAGGGATATGATAGGAGACATCTAGTACTTGAGGGCTACCAAAGAGAAGGTGGGATCAACCTGTTCTTTAAAGCACTTGAGGCCAAGACAACAAGCAATGGGTTAGGGTTAGGGTTGGAGTCTACCCATGCTGGCTGGGGAATCCTGGGAGCTGAAGTCCACCCATCTTAACCTTGCCATGGTTGAAAAACCCTGATCTAAGGGATCTCCAGGACTTGAATCCCACACGAGAGCCACTTCACCTTCTTAGAAGTAAAAGAGGATCTGGTTGGAATCCAAAGAAGCAGATCCACAGCTCTTCTTGCAGTCTAACCGTCTTCCTTTTGGGACAGCCCCGAAGTTGATCCTTTATGGGAACGATGGATGGCAACAGTAGAGCATTGGAGCGACTCCCTTTCAGATGAGGTGCTCAGGATGGCTGCAGCCAAAGCCACCAAAATGGGTGGCCCAGCATGGATATGGAGAGCCCAGACTTCATCCAACTTCCTCCTTCGTTCCCAGGTTCTACGGTAGGTCCTTTTGCAAATACCATCAGCACGGACACCTGAACCCCCAGCAGCCCAACTCTGATTTCTCATCCCATCTTCACTTCAACTTTCTTCCTCGCCACCGCTAGTTTTTTTCCTAACTGAGATGATGGAGTTCACCTTCACCACAAACACTCCAAAGCTCAGGTGAATTTCTTTCCTTCTTACCTCTTCTTCAGGCTGATCAAGGCAGCGATTCATCTCCTCCAAGATGAAGACCAACAGGTGCGCCATGCGGCTGCTTCCTTCGTCAGCTGTTTGGTGCAGTCACCGTGGCCCGCCCAGCAGGTTCAACCTCACAACAGTTGCCTTCAGCTCCAGAGCTCCAAGGCTCTGCTCAGCCTGCTAGAGTTCCTGCTCCAAAACTTTGGAGACCATCCTTCAACTTTCGTATCATTGATGCACCTTCTCCCCATGGTAGAACTCGGTGAAACCTTGATGGAGCTGGAAAGCCAGGGGTAAGCAAAGAAAGGAATGAAGGCAACCAAAGCAGGGTGTTGTGGTTAGCCGTCAGCAGGTGTGGATGGCTGAGGATGGATGAGGGGCCAGGACCATTAGGGAGTGGACTGCTGCCTTCAGAGATTGTGGGGGCTGGCAGCAGTGATGAGGAGGTTCCCGAGGAGCCTGTGCCAAGTGCGCGTGCACGCAGGGTTGCTCGGAGGGAAGAACAGTTAGAACAGCATGGGCGACTCGGGAGTAAGGCTGCAAGGCAATGGCCCCTCCTTCAAGAAGATAAAAGCCAGCTGTGTATCGGACGTTCTTTGCAGAAGGCAAAGACGTTTTGAAACTTCAGCCTTGTGGGCATTCCAGTATCCTGAGTTTGTATTTGAAGATTCTTGTATTGCAAATTATTTCTTGTCTGTTATCTTTTGGCAAGTCTCGCACATTTTGGCAAGTCTTGTGCTTATCACAGCTAATTATTTTGTAAAAGCATTTATTTCTGTTCCTTTTGGATTGTGTTTGGTTTGTTGGAACAGGGCGTGGGTCAGAACACAGGGGCTCTTTTTTGACCAAGTGTGATACCAGCCAAAGGGGCACTTCCCCAACTCCAGTTAGGAGCACTGGGATCAACAACCTAGCAATGATAGGTTGTTGGGTCAAGCTAGTTGAGTCATTGAATCCTGACTGATCCCTCTTCCCCAGGTTTGAAGCATATCAAACTTCAGCTCAAACTTGGTTCCATCACAATACTTTAATTGGGAAGTCCTAATTAGAGCACAGCAATCAAGCTTTCCTCCAATCTCAATGTCCCTTGAGATCATGTGAGATGATCAAACTCGGGTTTTCTGAGGGATTATGGGAATTGGAGTCCAAATGGCTCCAAGATGGGAGATGTTACTGCAGATGAATTTATTTATCATGAGGGGCATTCAACCTCTTTCTCTCTGGCTTTGTTTGCCCAACACACCTCCTTACTAACCCATATGAGCCGAGTTCACACAACACGTTAAGCTAAACTGCGGTTTGGTTAACTGTTTATGGTTCAGGTGTTACATGAATGTCATTTTTTAAAAAATTACATTTATATGCCGCCCTTCTCCGAAGACTTACAATTTTTGGGACACAACCCAATGTGCTTTTTCTCTTTTCAGAGTGGTCAGTCTCTACAAAGAGGACGAACCCAACGTTTACACCGAGCCAGCAGTCTTCTCCCAGGTGTTATTACCCTTTCTACTCCAACTGGTTGAGAACGCATCCACTTCTCGAAAACTTTGGAAGTCGATACAGTCCTGGCTAGAAACCACTGGAGCTGGAATCGTCTCTACCATACAATTCTGTAGACAGTGGTGGAGTCAAGGTGAGTTGGACAAGGGTTCAAAACCGAGGTGTTTTCAACAGCTTTAAGAACCACACTCCGAAAGTGAGTAAAAAAACAAACCGGGGGGGAATTTGGAAGGGATATGAAGGAGTGAAATCAGACAGGCAATTTGGTTTATGGTTAAGGTAAAGGTTCCCCTTGCACATACGTGCTAGTTGTTTCCAGTTCTAGGGGGCGGTGCTCATCTCCGTTACAAAGCTGAAGAGCCAGCTGTCCGAAGACGTCTCCGTGGTCATGACTAAACGCCGAAGGTGCACGGAACGCTGTTACCTTCCCACCAAAGTTGTAGTTAATTTTCCTACCTGCATTTTAACATGCTTTCGAACTGCTAGGTTGCCAGAAGCTGGGACAAGTAACGGGAGCTCACTCCATGACTCAGCGCTAGGGATTCGAACTGCTTGAATTGCTGACCTTTCTGATCGACAAGCTCAGCATCTTAGCCACTAAGCCGCTGCATCCCTTATGATTAAGGTACCAGGCCAGAAACCAGAAGACAGTGAGTTCTAGTTCTGCCTTAGGTATGAAAGCTGGCTGGGTGAGTTTCAGCCAATCACCAGGAGATGATGAATTCTAGTCCCACCTTAGGCAGGAATGCTGGCTGGGTGACTTCAGGCCAATCACCAGGAGATGGTGAGTTCTAGTTCCGCCTTAGGTATGAAAGCTGGCTGGGTGAGTTTCAGCCAATCACCAGGAGATGATGAATTCTAGTCCCACCTTAGGCAGGAATGCTGGCTGGGTGATTTCAGGCCAATCACCAGGAGACAGTGAGTTCTAGTTCCACCTTAGGTATGAAAGCTGGCTGGGTGAGTTTCGGCCAATCACCAGGAGATGGTGAGTTCTAGTCCCACCTTAGGCAGGAAAGCTGGCTGGGTGATTTCAGGCCAATCACCAGGAGATGGTGAGTTCTAGTCCCGTCTTAGACACGAAGGCTGGCTGAGTGAGTTCCAGCCAATCGCTAGGAGACGGTGAGTTCTAATTCCACCTTAGACACAAAAGCTGGCTTGAGGACTTTGGGCCTGTCCCTCTCTTTCACCTCATAGGACAAGACGAAGTTGTTGGCCACATTCACCACCTTATTTGTAAAAATAATGAAGGCATAACTAGCTTTTTAAAAAAAAGCATAAAAAGCTTTTAGAAAATGGTGTCCTGCTTACCAGACCAAGGTTTAGTGTGTTGGGGAAACACAGCCAGGGGCCTTGAACTGACCCAGTTATACATGGTGTGCAAACACCATCTCCATATGGTGGCCTCTCGGTTCACGTAAACTTGAACTTCTGGATTACTGGCTTGCTCAATCTTAAACCGGAGACAAATTCCTTGCGTGTGTCCAATCACACTTGCTCAATAAAGAATTCTATTCTATTGGTGTGTTTCAGAGGACATCCCTTGTCTGCACCTCAAGGCTTTGTCCTGTCCTGACGTACATTCTGCTATCACGGTGCTGTTGGTGAAAGCTATCCTTGTGGCCCACGTTCTGAAGATCTTGGAAACCCAGAACCAGCCCAGCTGCACCCCAGGAATTAGCGTCTCTTCCCAGGAGCTGAGTCGCACCATCCATTCCTTAAAGGACCTGCTCCGTCAGCGTGGAATAGCTATTATGGTTCAGATGGAACCAGAGCAAGCAGGACTAGAAGAAAACTAGTTAAACATCAAGGAATTTTAATAAAACTTTGTTGTTGTTTTTTTAAAGCAATGGGTAGATCCCAAAATCAATCCATTCCTTACAGGAATAACAGAATAACAAGAGTTGGAAGGGACTTTAAAGGTCTTCTAATCCAACCTCCTGCCCAGGCAGGAAACCTATATCATTGCAGGCTACTTCTGCTGACTGCCGACTGCCAGCAGTTCGATCCTGACTGGCTCAAGGTTGACTCAGCCTTCTATCCTTCCAAGGTAGGTAAAGTGAGGACCCAGATAGTTGGGGGCAAGAGGCTGACTCTGTAAACTGCTTAGAGAGGGCTGGAAAGCACTGTGAAGTGGTGTATAAGTCTAAGTGCTATTGCCCTTCCTTCCTTCCTTCCTTCCTTCCTTCCTTCCTTCCTTCCTTCCTTCCTTCCTTCCTTCCTTCCTTCCTTCCTTCCTTCCTTCCTTCCTTCCTTCCTTCCCTTCCCCTTCCTTCCCTTCCTTCCTTCCCTTCCCTTCCCTCCTATACAGTGGTTAAAATGCAGCACTGCAGCCTAACACTGCCCACAGCCAGCAGTTCGATCCCTACCAGCTCAAGGTTGACTCAGCCTTCCCTCCTTCTGAGGTGGGTAAAATGAAGACCCAGATTGTTGGGGGCGATAGGCTGACTCCATAAACCACTCTGAGAGGGCTGTAAAGCACTGTAAAGCAGTGTATAAGTCATTTAAAACATTTAATTTAAACCTTCCATCTAAGAAACAACGGATCCTGTCGAAATACAAGCAACAATCCCCTATACCCTGGCAACCTAGAATCATTGGGTTGGAAGGGACCTTGGAGGTCTTCTAGCCCAACCCCCTCTCAAGGCAGGAGACCTTATGCCACCCTGATCAAATGGTTGCCCAGTCTATGTTTGAAACTTCCAGTGATGGAGGACCCTCTGCATTAACTTTATCACATGGGTCTTGTCCAAGTGCCATTGCTATTCCTGACATATGGTAGCCCTCGACGTACAACATTTAAGGACCATTCAAAATTAGGACAGCTCTGGAAAAGTGACTTGCGGCTGGTCCTTGCAGTTATATGTCTCGGTGGTCACATGAATTAATATTTGAATGCTCGGCAACCTGCATGCATTTACGATGGAGACGGCATCTTGGGGGTCATCTTGGGACTGCCATCTGCAACTTTCCCAGGGGGTTCTGAGAAGCAAAGTTAATAATTTGCTTAATGACTGTGGCAAGGAAGTTTGCAAAATCAGGAATGACTCACTCCTGGGGGTGGAACAAAAAGAGTTCTTTGCTAGAAACTATGCTGTGAACGAAATAAATGAGAAAAAGTTAGGCTAGGAACAAATAAACATCATTTTAATCCTGCTGGGGAATCAACACTGTCTTGATTAGTTTTCTTTTTGCACTTAGGTCATGTTCTCTTGCTGAGATGAGTGGTTTCAAGGAGATAATAGCTTTATTTTTAAACTAATTCTCAATTCATTCACCCCTAACTCTTCTTTTCTCTAGACTGGCCATACTCAATTCCTGCAACCGTTTTTGTCTTTGGGCTTTTAATCATCTTGGTTGCTCATCTTTGCACTATAAATACTCCTCAATTTAATGACCACAATTAACTCAGCCTTCCATCCTTCCAAGGTCGGTAAAACGAGGACCCAGATTGTTGGGGGCAATAGGTTGATTTTGTAAACACTTAGAGGGCTGGATAGCACTGTGAAGCAGTATATAAGTCTAAGTGCTATTGCTATTCCTTCCTTCCTTCCTTCCTTCCTTCCTTCCTTCCTTCCATCCATCCATCCATCCATCCATCCATCCTTCCATCCTTCCATGGTGCACAGTGATTAGAATGCAATATTGCAGGCTAACTCTGCCCACTGCCAGCAGTTCAATCCTGACCGGCTCAAGTTTGACTCAGCCTTCCATCCTTCCGAGGTCGGTAAAACAAGGACCGATTGTTGAAGGCAATAGGCTGATTCTGTAAACATTTAGAAGGGGCCGGAAAGCACCGTGAAGCGGTATAAGTGCTGTTGATATTCTGTTCAAATCAACTCAGAATTTAGAACTTAGAATAGCAGAGTTGGAAGGGACCTTGGAGGTCTTCTAGTCCAACCCCCTGCCTAGGCAGGAAACCCTACACCACTTCAGACAAATGGTTATCCAATCTCTTCTTAAAAACTTCCAGCATTTACAACTTCTGGAGGCAGGTTGTTCCACTGATTGATGGTTCTCACTGTCAGGAAATTCCTCCTTAGTTCTAGGTTGTTTCTCTCCTTGATTAGTTTCCACCCATTGTTTCTTGTCCTGCCTTCTGGTGCTTTGGAGAATAGCTTGACTCCCTCTTCTTTGGGGCAGCCCCTCAAATATTGCAAGACTGCTATCATGTCCTCTCTAGTCCTTCTTCTCATTAACCCAAACATACCCAATTCCAGCAACCATTCTTCATATGTTATAGCCTCCAGTCCCTTAATTATCTTCATTTCTCAGCCTTGTTACTTGGCATTCATTTAAATGAAACCAGGAGACAAGTGATTTAATAAGCAGGCAACGTTGGTTTTATTGTCAGCATCCGTGCCGGAGAGCTGAGGAATTCCAAAACCAGACTAGTCTTAAGCTGCCAGGGCGTCACAGCGAGACATTTAAAACATTTAATTTAAATCTTCCATCTAAGAAACAGCGGATCCTGTAAAAATACAAGCAACAATCCCTCTACACCCTGGCCACCTCTGCAATTCACTTTATCACACAGGTCTTGGGGTGTCCATCCTTGGCAATTTTGTGGACTTCAAGTCCCAGAATTCCCCAGCCAGCATGGGGGATGAGGTCCACAGCTCTTAGTGGTTCAAAGGTGGACACCCCTGATATAGCTAGTAGGAGGAGGAATCTCCAGAATGAACAGCTCGCAAGAGGAGAAATTCATTTATATCGACATTCAGAAAAGAGAACGTAAGATTGGTATCACCTCCATCTGGACCACGAGTTCTCCCTTACTGCTACCTCTGAGTTTCTCTGGACCAAAATTCTTCTGGACCAGCTGATGCCCAACAGCAGCAGCCAAGAAGGTGGGCCTTGACTTTTGTCCACGCGCTAATCCAGAGCACGAAGCGCAGGTGGTTGCATTTAGCTAACCTGCAACAGGCAGGTTAAATTTGGAAAGCAGGCGAGAGCATGCAGGGGAGGACAAGGCCACCCCCAAGAATGAAAGAGATACAAGATGCAAAACCTTTGGCACTGGTTAGTGGAAATGACCCAACTTGGCACCTGGGCAGAAGAGACAAAGGGGCTGCCTTCCCCCTTCTTAATACAGTACAAGAATCGGTCCATCAGGGTCGCCTTTGCCAGTTCCTGGTCCAAAGACACCTGGTTCTCAAATTAAGGCAGTGTCTAAGGCAAGGCTCTTCCAACTTGGCAAGTTGAAGACTTGTGGACTTCAACTCCCAGAACTCCTGAGCTAACATGACTGGAGGAGGAATTCTGGGAGTTGGAAGTCCACAAGTCTTAAAGCTGTTGAGTTTGAAGACCCCTGGTCTAAGGAGAACAAAGATCCTTTGAAAAGGATGCATGGGGAGGTCTTCCCTCCACTTGATGTCCCAAGGAGCATGGTCTGAAAGAAGAATCGTGTAAACTTTCATCCTACAAGGTGAAGAACCGCAGTGCCATCAAGTCTATGGAATGAGTCAACGGGCACAGTAAGGCAGGTTCTGTCCAATCAATGTGAACATCCCTATAGGTTCCAGATAGAGACCGAGGGAAAAAGGAAGTCCCCAATAGGTATAGCCATACATTATAAAAAGATACATTCATCTGAACATAAAACCCAAAGTGAAAAGCACAGGGGTAGGGAGGCACGTAAAATCCAAAGCTTGGGTAAGAAGACTGCCATTTCCAAAGGAGCTGATCCTACTTGCCAAGGCTTAGCATCTCCATCGTAGAAGATCAGTGGTCACTACTATTTCTCCAGGGAGAAGATACATGGAAGTCCTTCCTGGTTTCCCTGCATTAGGGTTATGCGAACGTGTCTAGAGAGAAGACCTACATCAGGGATCTTCAAACTTGACAGCTTTAAGACTTGTGGACTTCAACTCCCAGAATTCCCCTCCAGTCATGTTAGCTCAGGAATTCTGGGAGTTGAAGTCCACAAGTCTTAAACTTGCCAAGTTTGAAGACCCTTGACCTACATGGAGAATGTTTCTCCTGCTCTGGAGAGACCTGTCTATGACAGAAGCCTAGGATGTCCCAGGAGCTCAGCAGGACAGACTTGACCATGAAGAACTGGAAGTTGGCAAAAGAAAACTATGGAAGGGATGACTTTTGGAATGTAGTCAGTGTTTTGGTTACTACCTCTTGAAGTTCTGGAAGTGAATGAATACCAGTTTTCCACCAGAGTAGCGGGTTCCAAAGAAAGATATGGACTATATCTCCTTTGGGTGGAGATATTTTGAATGGAGACTTCTGTTAAGTCTCAGGACGTGTCTTCCCTAACCTGAAAGAATGTTGGACCACAAAACCCAGGAATCCTCAACAGATCCAGCCATTGGTTCTACAGACCTGGGAAGCAACAGATTGGGGGAAATCCTTCAGATCCCCTTTATGGATCACGTCAAAACAGCTTGAAATCCCTTTTCTATGGAAGATCTCCTTATGTTCCACCTCTATCTTTCCAAAGTGCTTTTTGGTGGAAAAGCATCAAAATAAAAATGGCACTAGAAAAACAAATCGGCACCTACAAACACACACACAGATACACACAGAGATATACATCCCATCCCAGCTATCTGCACCATCCTCAATTGGTTCTGGGTTTTTTTTTTGGAAAAGGAAGGGTGTGTCTCGACCTGAACAAGTGAGAAAGCCAATCAGAATGTGTATTTTCAAGAGCACCAAAGAAAACCACTCTTAACCCCACCCACTGGTTGTTCACTGACCCTCCCCCAGAAGAAAATTATTTGAGGGGTGACCCGTGAATTCGTCCATGACCCCTTCATGGTGAGCCCACCAGCTGTTTTGCGCCGTTGACCATTACGGGTGAAACCTAGCAAGAGGTTGCGTTCCGATAAATACGTCTCTTAAACGGTGACAAAGTGATTTGGGGATTGGAATGGTGTCCTCCGGCCAAGAGAAAAAAGAAGAATGGAGAAGCACACACCGCCCTTCCAAATGTCTTCTGCAGTTGGTCACCCCTTTTGTCCCAGCGTTGCCTGATGGGGTGGGGGAGGATGACCCACCCCGGCTCACGGCTGTGAGCGTCCCTCAGTCCGTTTTCCACACTTTGTTGAGTGCCTTGACCACTTCATCGTAGATGATGAACACAATGGCTACGTCCAAGCAGACCCTTCCCAGGCGAGGAATGGTCCCCTTGTAAAACCTAGATAGGAAGAGGAAGCGGAGGAAGAGAAATTCATTTATACCGACGTTCAGAAAGGAGCAAGTAACATTGGTATCATCTCCATCTGGACCACAAGTTCTCCCTCACGGCTACCTCTGAGTTTCTCTGGACCAACATTCTTCTGGACCAGCTGATGCCCAACCACGAGCCTGTTCTGTCCTAGGCTTCCTCAGAAAGCACTACGCAAACTCTGTGTCCCGGCAAAACCTCTTTCATGAAACGAATGTGAATTTATTGCATTCACATTCAGCCAACGGCCTGGCAAACAGTCTTGCAAAGGTGTAAGTATTAGCTCACACCTTATCGATCTTGGAAAGCAGCCCGGTAAATATTTCCACACACAGTGCTGACAGGGAAGGGCTCTAAGTCAGTGGTTGCCAACCAGTGAGCCGGGGACCACTGGTGGTCCATGAGAAAATTTTGGTGGTCCGCAGGGAAATGTCATCCGCAAAGTACCCCCTAAAGCAATTAATCCAGGCTGTGCGGGAACACAAGGCTGTGCCACCCACGTGGCCCGCAGGAACACAAGGCTTGTGTTGCTTGCATTGTGAACAACATGAGGTAGTGAAAGGAGGGGGGAAAGGGCAGGGGGTGGGGGGGAACTTGCCCCACGTGCATGGCCTGGCCAGGCCACCGGGCTGCTTCTTTCCGCTTCTTTCTTCTTCTGCTTTTGGCTGCATGCAAGGAAAGCAGCAGAAGTCTTTCTCTCCCCCAAACTCCACCAGAAATGACCCTTTGGGACCCTGCAAGGCCTCCTGCTCCAAGAGGCTGTGCCAGCGCAACAAGTCTCACAAAGACTCATTTCTGATGGAGTTTCGGGAAGAGAAAGAAAGACTTCTGCTGCTTCTGCTGCTTTCCTTGCATGAAGCCAAAAGTCTCTCTCTCTCCCCCTGAGAACGGAGCTGGAGACGGTATCCTGCGATCCCAAATAAAAGAATGATCGATCGGTAGGAAAACGGGGTGGGGAATTTTCCTGCAGATTTTTTTGGGATTTTCCCAGGGTCTCTGGTCCATGGGATTTAAAATTATGAGTTTGGGGGTCCCTGAGGTCCAAAAGGTTGGCAACCCCTGCTCTTACACAGACAAATCTTCATGAGGCTGGAACGAATGAACAAATTGTTTCCTGCAAAAGCCCCCTTCCCTTTTTGCTTCTTTTAACCCTTATGGAAGGGGCCATTCACCGTCCACCTGCGGCCTTACTCCTACGTTGACCCTGGGTTCTTAATTGTGCCTTCCTTTTGGCAGCTCTGTGCATGCGCAGGCTGGGAACCAGTTCCAGAAGCTCCCCTGCCTCACTGCTGTCTGAGCCTGAAGGCACTTCATGACTGCCAGCCTGTCCTGGCCCCATCTTTGCCTCTGATGCAGAGCCCTCGTCCGAGCCTTCCTCAGCCTCCAGGACTGGCCCAGGTTCCTCCCCAACCTCCTCACTACTGCCCGACTCTGCTGCCAGCTCTGTCAGCTGCCGGCAGGCCACAACAGAACCCAAGAAGTGTCAGGTGGATTGTGGGTTGCTCACCTCTGGGGAGGTAAGCCTCCCCGTGAACTGTGAGACCCACCACCCTTTCAAAGCCATGCCAAACTCACGCGAGAGGGCCTTCGTATTTCATGATTTGGTAGGCGCAGTTGAAGGTGCTCTTGTACTTGTGCGCTTCAAGGCCCTACGAAGAGAAAGGCGGGAGAAGAAAGGGGAGTTTGGATTAGCAATAGCAAGAAGACGATGGGCCACCGCACAACCCAACAGCTTGCCTCGCTTGGGCTCAAGCTGGACTTGCTCATTTCATTTCTGCTTCTGGTCTAAACTGAATGAGAAACACAACTGGAACGTTCCCTCTCTGCTGACAGCCTTCTCAGGTAGAATAGACAATAAAAGTGACCAGGTGAACTAATTCTACTTTATTGTAAGACTATATCAGCTCGATACCCGTGCTTCGCTACAAAACTATGTGGTCAGGCTTAGTTTTTGGGAAGGAAAATAAGGGGAAAAAAATTCTGCCTCTGCCTACCAGCATCCATCGGTATTCATCTGGCTAGCGTCCTGTCAGTGTGTGAGGGTGTTGAGGGCTGTTTGGAAACAGTATTTGCTGTGTGAGCAAGAAGGAGACAGCAAGGAGCCTGGGCGTGGCTTAGCTCAACTGTTCTGTACTAAAGCTGCTTGATGCTCTGAAACTGAAACTCCCCCCTCTGCTTGAGTTTTGCATTTGGAAGAGATTTCTTTCCAGGTGGGGAGGGGAGTAGAACTCCTTAGCATCAGAGCATGTTAATAATAATACATGAAATACTAATGCTCTGATGGTCATTTCGAAAAATCCTTTCTTAGTGAGTCCCTAGAAGCCAAGAGGAACATACGTGCCAAATTTCAAGTTTGTAAGCTTTACAGTTCTGGAGATTTTGTGATGATGAGTGAGGGGTATTTCGCTTTTAGATATATAGAAGACTAACCGAATCTTGCAAGTCTGAAAGTACAAATATCCCACTGTCTCCTTTTTACAGCCTGAGAACAATCAGAATCAGAATAGAGCTGGAAGGGACCTTGGAGGTCTTCTAGTCCAGCCCCCTGCTCAAGCAGGAGGTCCTAGGAAACTAGGGAGAAACTAGGGAGGGTCCCTTCTGACCCTCCCTAGTTTACCCTACCTGTTACACAGGAACTAATGAGAAATTTCCTGACAGGGAGAACAATTCAATGGAACCACTTGCCTATGGTGGTTGTGGGCACTCCATCGCTGGAGGTCTTCAAGAAAAGTTTGGACAGCCACTTTTGTCCAAAATGCAACAAGCTCTCCTGCCTTGAGCAAAGAGTTGGGCTGTCAGGGTTCCGACGGATGCCCTAATTAATTAATGAGCCTCGAGCCACGTTTCAAAAGAAATCCGATTATTTATTAGGAGCAACATGTCAGCACTTTTCCCAAGTGCAGTCCGGCTCTGTCCCACATAATTTACTGCCCACCTATGACCCTGTTTCCCCCACTCCTCCCAGGGTGTGTCACAAATCACATTCTCCAATGGAGCGCTTTCGCGGGCTGTAGAAAACACGCTCCTCCGGCTGGCTCTAGTAACCCTATGGCAACTTGAGAGCAGGCCAGAAATGCTTTACGAGTTGACATGGACTCCGAGGTCGCTTCCAGCTTCTATGTTTTCTATGTTCAAATTCTCTACAGGAGAACGAAAACAAAAATTCCGCAAGGCTCTCTAATTCACACACTCCCAACTAGGCAAAAGGGCTCACGTTTCCTGAAAAACAGCTTAGCTAATCAAGAGCTGTTTGGAGTTTGACCTCTTCCTCGTTGTTGGATCTAAGGAAAGAGGTCAAAGAACAACTTTCTGCATTCTTCTGATCCCTGCATAGGCGGCTCAGTCCTAACACTCACACTACGGGCTACCAGATTTGGGGATCCATAGCTAAGAGTTGCTAAAAACCCCAGCCTACCTGCATTCTCGTCTTCACAACATCTAACGGGGTGTTACCGAAGACACTGGCAGCCCCAGCGAGCGCGCCAAATACTCCCGTCACAAGTGGGTTAATCTGTTTGTCGGGATTGTCCCCTGAAAGGACACAAACATGGATAAGAAGGAAGAAAGGGAAGGAGGGGAGAGATTATTCCTTCAATACAAAAATCTGGCTTCTTTCATTACATTCTATTTGCACTGATTTAAGGTTGTGCATCTTCCCAAATAGAACAGAGAAGAAACACAATCCAATGAGCTACCTGTACAGGTAGTCCTCAATTTACAACAGTTCATTTACTGAACTGTTCAAAGAGTGGCACGGGGTCCTAGAAGAGGAGCTCTCGCCTGACCATCAGGAGGCTATGAGTTCGATTCTAGGGAGAGGCAGATATTTCTCTCTCAGGGCACAATGAGAATATATCTGCCGAACAAAACTCCACGCTAGTGACAGGAACGGCATTCGGCCAGTAAACACTCAGCTCCATTCAGTTGCCCGGACTCCACCCCGCAAGGGATGATGGGGTCCTTAAAAGAAGATGATAATTAATTTAATGACCCTTCAAAGTTACAACAGCTTATAGGAGAAAAGCTGTTGTTGACTTTTAGGAATATCACCAAAAGGAACATCCAAAGTCCTGTTTGGGTGTGTTGTAATCATGGCTTGGTCCCAGAAAACATTTTCCAAAGTTAAAATTGTACATTATTCAGGACGCAAGAGGGCAAATTGGAAGAATATCAGAGGAGAAGGGACCAGGAATTGGTTTTTACAAAGAGGGACGTAATTTACCTTTGTACCAGTTCCTAAGAGCCGTCATGACGAAGAAACGGATGGCTTGGTTAGATCCTTGTTTGAGGACCGTGGCGGTTAAACCTTGGTAGGTTCCTTTCAACCCTACAAGACAAGAGACAGGAGAAAGCGAAGGCAGAAGAGTTAAGAGGGAAAGTCCAGCATTGTAAAATGAAATATTTCCTGGTCAAAAAAATACAAACACACCTCAATTTCGTTTCTGGCTAAGTTGAGACCAGGAATATCAATCCCTCCTAATGGTAATCAGAGAAAAGCAGCTTTGCCAGACTGGACACTTTTCCAAACTGGCTACACTAATAACAACTCCTAATAGCACCACAAACATCTCAAAAGAAGCAGAATGTCTATGGAGATTCTCAGTCCTCCATGTCATGGCTGTCTCAAAGGTGCTTTTTTTCATGACTGGACTTCCTGGTTTTTCTTTGCTTCTCATGCAAGAAGTTTCTTCAGCTCTGACTGAAGATGGTGAGGAATGGAAGGATTTACACCCCTTGCAGACAGCTGGTCATTTGCATCCTTTGAGAGAGTCCATTGAGGCTCCATAAAATGGAGCAAAGCTCACTTAATGACTGTCTTGCTTAGCAACGGAAATTTTGGTAAATCAAGGGCCACCTGTGCTTTCTAGATTACATTCAGCTTCTTCGAAATAAGACTAGGCCATCCAGTTTCACTGATATTTAAACCCAGTTAATTTCCAATTAGGGATGCGGTGGCTTCGTGGCTAAGTCGCTGCGCTTGTCGATCAGCGTTCGGCGGTTCGAATCCCTGGCGCCGTGTAATGGAGTGAGCTCCCGTTCCTTGTCCCAGCTTCTGCCAACCTAGCAGTTTGAAAGCATGTAAAAATGCAAGTAGAAAAACAGGCACCCCTGTGGTGGGAAGGGAACAGCGTTCCTTGTGCCTTTGGTGTTTAGACATGCAGGCCACATGACCATGGAGACGTCTTCGGACACGCTGGAACTTCGACTTTGTCACGGAGATGAGCACCACCCCCTAGAGCTGGAAAACAGCTAGTACGTTTGTGCGAGGGAAACCTTTGCCTAATTTCTAATTCTGCAGATAGAAGGAGGAGAAAGATATTGTCTTGCTACCAACGATCCCCGTTTCTCACCTTGTTCCGAACGATCTCCCGCACGCTGAAAAAACCCCGGTATTTTGGATTGGGAGAACATTGGTCATGGATGAACTTCACCTGCACAGCAGAGAAGCACTCAGAGAACTGGACAACACATCCACCCACAGGTGTCCTCTCTTTCTTTCAAGGTTGTTACCTTGACGGTTTCCATGGGGCAGACCACCACTACGGCTTCAGCCACGCCAGCCCCCAAACCGGCAAGAAGGCCACGTGTGCTGTCCAGTTTTCCATCGGCATCTCTCATGTGGTTGCTCAGGAACTCAAACATGCCAAACCTGTGTAGGGGGGAGAAGAGGAGGTCGGTGGGCCCAGGTAGAACGATGAAGGTCCTCTACTAATTGTCTCCCCACTGTGTCCTCACATCACACCTGACCCCCCTTCCCACCCTAAGGTCCAGTAGATGTTCACCTCACAGCAGCCTTCGGGATGGAACCATAGACCAGCGAGCTGAGTCCTCGGTAAAGGCCTTTGATCCCATGGTCCCTGACTGTCACTCGGACACAGTCCACTGCACATAAAGAAAAGAAGAAGGGAAAAATACCCGGATTAATAAAAAGCAGCCAGCTCCTAACAGAGAAAACAGAAACAAACAGACGTGTAAACGTGGAGAACAGGTCAAAGACAGAGAGACAAAACAAAAGGATATCTTATTATTTTTTTGCAAGCAATTAAGTTTGACTATGGAGATTCCCAGTCATCCAGCTGTCAGCGTTCCAGCAACCCTCCACTCCAACCAATAACTCCGAGACAGACACCTTCTCAAAAGTTCTTTTTATTTTGGATAATAAACTGGCACAACTGGGGAATCCGAATCCAGGGGTGGAATGTTACCGGTTCTGCCCGGTTCTATAGAACAGGTAGCTCTGAAGAGCAGCAGACACCGAACCGGTTCTGTGTTTGCTGCTGTTTGGCCCATCCACCCGCCCGGGCTCTTACCTGACCTTTATTTCCTGCTTTTTCAACCTCAGCTGCTTTGTGCGGCACAGTGGAAGTTGAAAAAGCAGGAAAAAAGAGGCTTTTCAAATGCTGTGCACCCACGCGCAGTGCTTTTCAGCTGTCCGGGCAGCACAGCTGATGGTTTTATTACACGTGCGTGTAAAACGTAGTCACCGAACCGGTAGTAACACCGGTTGAATCCCACCCCTGCCCAAATCTGAAAGTTCCGAGCTTCCTTCCAATAAGTAAAAACTGCACCCATCGTCACATCACATGCTCCAATCACCATCCGTCCCAACTTGAGATGTCCTCTCACCCAGGTGCAGAAATAACATGACCTTGACTTAGAAAAAGAATGTTATTATGTCTAACTACATACACTCCAAGAAATTCCCCCTCCCACTTTCCCAGGCTCAAAATGTGGCACTGTGGGAGCATCAATATGGCTTCCAAACTGGACAGGTGCTTTAAAAAAAACCCAAATTAAGTTGTGACTTTTGTAATTATCTGGTGTTTCTTTATATGCAGGTGGTCTCAGACTTACGACCACAACTGAACCCAAAAGCTATGTTGCTAAGTGAGACCATTTTTAAGTGAGTTTTGCCCCATTTTATACCTTTTTTTAAGCCACCATTGGTAAGTGAATCACTGTTAAGTGAGCCAGACGGGTGTTGGCTTCCCCACTGACTTTGCTTGTCAGAAGGTCACAAAAGGGGAGTCACATGAACCTGGGGGGGGCCCTGCAACCATCATAAATATGAGTCAGCTGCCAAGCGCCTGAATTTTGATCACATGATCATGTGGATTCTGTAATGGTCCTAAGTGTGAAAAACAGCCGTAAGTTACTTTCTTCAATGTCATTATAACTTTGAACGGTCACTAAATGAACTGATGTAACTCAAGAACTACCTGTAATACAATGACTGGACTGCCTTAAAAATAAATAAATAAATAAATAAGTAAATAATTATATTTGGAGAGAGGGCGGCGACACACCGGCAGATTCAAGTTAGGCATTTCTTGAATTTTTGACCCAAAGAATTCGACATCCCCGATTCCTGGTTGCTTCCTAGGAATTTGGGGGTGATCAAAATACAATTTGGGGGGATTGATGGAAACTCTCGACCTGCCCAGTCTTACCAATGCCTTTATAGCGTGGTGGGTTGGCTTTTTCGTCGAGCTGCAGCTGGGTTTTCACGTATTCGGTGGGGAAGGTGATGCAGATTGATACCTCCAGCGATGCCACCTGGAAAGATAAGCGAGAGAAGAATGATGCATCCGTCCGCAGATGCACAAGAAAGAATAACCCTGCACTGTATATTGGACATTAACACAATGGAGCGGGTTCAGAGGTATTTCTCAAGGAGAGTACTCCACTGTTCTGACCCACACCTTTTCAACAAATCAAACACAATCCAAAAGAAACAGAAACCATGTAATGCTTCTGCAAAATAATTAGCTGTGATAAACACAAGCCTTGCCAAACTGTGAGAGACTTGCCAAAAGATAACAGACAAGACATAATTTGAAATACAAGCATCTTCAAATACAAACTCAGGATACTGGAATGTCTATGAGGCTGGAGTTTCAAAACGTCTTTGCCTTCTGCAAAGAACCTTCGTTTCACAGCTGGCTTTTATCTTCTTGAAAGGGGGGCCATTACCTTGCAGCCTTACTCCTGAGTCGCCCGTGCTGTTGCAGCTGCTCTTTCCTGCAAGCAGCCCTGCGCACATGCGCACTTGGCACAGGCTCCTCAGGAACCTCCTCATCGCTGCTGCCAGCCCCCACAATCTCTGAAGGCAGCAGTCCACTCCCTAATGGCCCTGGCCCCTCATCCGAGTCCTCACTCTCCTCAGCCGTCCAGACCTGCTGCTGGCTAACCACAACATCCACTCCTCCACTCGCCATAGAATCCCCTATGCCTGCAGGCTCGAAATTTTGGGCCTGGATAATCTGGAACTGCACCTCCTGCGGTCCGAGCTAAGCATAGTACACAAAATGGTCTGCCATAACGTCTTGCCTGTCAATGACTTCTTCAGCCTTAATCAAAATAATACACGGGCAAACAACCAATACAAACTCCAGGTAAACCGCTGCAAACTTGATTGCAGAAAATACAAATTCAGCCACAGAGTGGTCAACGCCTGGAACGCCCTACCCGACTCCGTGGTTACAGCTTCAACCCCTCACAGCTTCAACCTCAAGCTTTCTACCATGGACCTCACCCAGCGGTGAGATTCAATTTGTTTTACTGCCGGTTCTGTGGGCATGGCTTAGTGGGCGTGGTGTGGTGTGTAATTGGTGGGCGTGGCAGGGGAAGGATACTGCAAAATCCCCCTTCCCTCCTCACCCCACTAACCTGCTTTCCAGCTCTGTTCTCCTGTGCAGGGCAACCAAAGGAGACCCAGCCGATCAGCTGGACTCAATGGGAGGCAGAGAAGAGATGGAGTTGACGGGGCCAGTCAGAGGTGGCATTGGCCGGTTCTCTGAAGTACTCAGAATTTCCACTACTGGTTCTCCAGAACTGGTCAGAACCTGCTGAATACCACCTCTGACGTCACCCCATTCCCAAGAGGTCCTTAAAGGGGGCGTGCATAAGCACACCAGCATGCCTACCGTCCCTGTCTCATTGTCCCCATTTATCTGCATTTACTCCCTTCGTTCATGTTTATATTCATACCTATATTTGTTATCTTGAACATGTTTGACGAACAAACAAATAAATAAAAAATAAAATATAATACAGGGAGTTCTCAACCTACGACCACCATCTAGCCCAAAATTTATGTCGTTCCACGAGACATTTCTTAAATGAGTTTTGTTTCATGTTGCACCTTTTGTCACCTCAATGGCTAAGTAAATCGCTGTCGCGAATAAGTTAGGAACACCAGTTATTAAGTGAATCCAGAAGCGGTTTCCAGAGTAGAAATAAAAGTGATTGTTTTTTTTTTTTCTTTGATCAAACCAGTCAATTTAGCCATCTCTGCTAATTCCATCCATTTTTGCAGCCGTTCGTCCATTCTCGGAGCCATAAATGCCTGGCTTGAAGAATTTATTCTCCTTTTAGAAACAAGTCGCTCATTTTTTCCCAGCTGCTTCTTGGAAGGAAATGCACAACTCCAAAGTTTCCAAATTGAACTTGCCTTTGAAGCAGTTAGAATTCTGCCAGGAAACATGTTAAGGCAGCTTCACAGGTAGCTTTGCACCAAATCCTTAACTTTTCCATCCAGTACAACCCAAGTCTCAGCTTGTTGGATCAGTACGGGATGTAACATCTGGCCAAACGGAAAGATCACACTGAAGATTTACTGTGGATTTAACAGCATCGACAATGCTTTTGCTGCACGGCGGTTCCAACAGCTGATTTAAAACTCAGAAAACCTTTGCTCAAGATTTAAACTTCTTTTGCCTAGCAATGCCAGAGGCAGATTCAGACAACCACCTATATTATAAAATCACCACATTATAAAAAAGATGTTGAGACTCTAGAAAAAGTGCAGAGAAGAGCAACCAGGATGATGAGGGGACTGGAGACTAAAACATATGAAGAACGGTTGCAGGAACTGGACATGGCTAGTCTAGGGAAGAGGAGGACCAGGGGAGACAGGAGAGCAGTCTTCCAATATTTGATGGACTGTCATAGAGAGGAGGAGGGGGTCAAGCTATTCTCCAAAGCCCCCGAAGGCCAGACAAGGAACAATGGATGGAAACTGAACAAGGAGAGATTCAACCTGGAAATAAGGAGAATTTTTCTGACTGTGAGAGCCATCAACCAATGGAACAGAAGTTGCCTTCGGAAGTTATGGGAGTGTCATCATTTGAGACTTTCATTTGCCATTTGTCAGAAATGGTGTAGGGTCTCCTGCTTGGGCGGGGGGTTGGACTAGATGACCTACAAGGTCCTTTCCAACTCTGATTATCTGTTAACTATATTATCCTTGAAGGTGCAAAGCTTGCAAACTCAGCTTGAAATCACAGACAGGTAAAACTTCTGCAGATGGAAAGGAACTCATTTGCGTTCTTAAACAAAGAAGCAAACTTTCAACCACTCCCGAGCATCAAAAAGCTATTTTTAAAGTTAAAAAAAAAAAAGAACTTTATCCAATCCCATCAGATGTCTTAACCCACGCCTTTTGCTTCAGAAGTTCCCTAAAAATAAGCCAGAATGAATACTAGTGGGAGCAACGGCTGTTGCGTGGTGAATTTCTCCCAGAACTGGAAGGTTTCGCGAAAATGGCAAACTTTAATCTGTAGAAAGCAACTGTTTTGTCTAGGATCTGTATTACAGCTGTCTTAATACAGAATAGATCCTGGTTCTTACAGAAAATGCCTTGGTGAGGCCACGCGTGGAATACTGCATCCAGTTCTGGTCACTATGATGTAAAAAATATACTAAGACTCTAGAAAGGATGCAGAGAAGAGTAACAAAATTATTAGGGGTCTGGAGACTAAAACATACAATGAACAATGGAGGGAACCAGGTATGTCTAGTCTAATGAAGAGAAGGACTAGGGTTAAATATGAAGCAGTCTTCTCCACTGAGAAGTGGGGGTCAAGCTATTCCCAAAGCACCTGAGGGCAGGACAAGAAGCAATGGATGGAAACTAACCAAGAACAGAAGCAACTTGGAACTAACATTCCTAACAGTGAGGACAACTAACCAGTGGAACAGCTTCCCCAGAAGCTTAATTTTAATTAATTTAGGCAATTAATTACCTAAGCTTAGTATACAAAATTGTCTGCTACCACATCCTATCTGTCAATGACTACTTCAGCTTCAACCACAATAACACACAGGCAAACAATAGCTCAAAGTAAACCGCTCCAAACTCGATTGCAAAAAATACGACTTCAGCAACAGAATGGTCAACGCCTGGAACTCACTCCCTGACTCTGTTGTTACATCCTCAAACCTCCCAAAAGGTTAAACTGTCTACTGTGGACCTCACCCCATTCCTCAGAGGTCTGTAAGGTGCAGAAGCGCACCAGCGTGCCTACCGTCCCTGTCCTACTATTCCCATTTATTGGTACTCATTTATTACGCATATACTTCTACCTGTTTATACTTATATGTTTATGTTATGTGCATACATATACTTGTTTTCTCATACATGCTTGACAAACCAAACTAACTAAATAAATAAAAATAAGTTGTGGGTGCTCCATCACTAAAGGTTTTTAAGAAGAGATTGGACAGCCATCTATGAGCCTCGGAGGCGCAGTGGTTAGAGTACTGTACTGCAGGCCACTTCGGCTGACTATCTGCTGTTCAAATACCACCAGGCTCAAGGTTGACTCAGCCTTCCATCCTTCCAAGGTGGGTAAAATGAGGACTCAGATTGTTGAGGGCAAGAGGCTGACTCTGTAAACTGTTTAGAGAGGGCTGGAAAGCACTGTGAAGTGGTATATATCTCTAAGTGTTATTGCTATTCCTTCCTTCCTTCCTTCCTTCCTTCCTTCCTTCCTTCCTTCCTTCCTTCCTTCCTTCCTTCCTTCCTTCCTTCCTTCCTTCCTCCCTCCCTCCCTCCCTCCCTCCCTTCCCTTCCCTTCCTTCCTGTACAGTGGTTAGAATGCAGCATTGCAGGCTAATTCACTGCCCACTGCCAGCAGTTCGATCCTGACCAGCTGAAGGTTGACTCAGACTTCCATCTTTCCAAGGTGGGTAAAATGAGGACCCAGATTGTTGGGGGCAAGAGGCTGGCTCTGTAAACTGCTTGGAGAGGGCTGGAAAGCACTATAAAACAGTATATAAGTCTAAGGGCTATTGCCATCTGTGATGGTATAGGGTTTCCTGCTTGAGCAGAGGGGTGGACTAGAAGACCTCTGAGGTCCCCTTCATCCCTACAGTTCTATGTCCTACAAAAACCCCATTCTGCAACTTAATTTTTCTGCAGAAGCAGAGTGTCCACAGGCTTGAGTTTCGGGGTACCGAGAGGCAGCTCAGTGGGCTGCCTGCCCCCCCCCCAAAAAAAGTCCTTCAGATCCTCTCCATCAAGATATAAAGAGCCCCATCAGGTGATTGGACGTTCTGAGCCCATCGAATCGAGACCGAGTTGTTTCCTTCCTGCTCTGTTCATGGAGCCCCAGCTCAGCATGACTGTGCAAAGGAAGCGCAGACTCTCGGCGTCATTGGCTGGCCGGAGCCACAACCCAGGGAACACCCACAACGAGGATTTACAAGGAAACTAGATCCGGATGACAGCAGCAGCAACCTCACCATGACAAAGTAGCTGGGGAAAGGCGGGTGGGGTTTCTCTCCCGCCACTCCAGGGATGAAAAATGACCAACCCGGCATTCAACGAAGCAGATTTATTCTTGCCCTGGGCTGGGGACATCATAACAAAAGCTGTCCCTTCGAATGTTGTTCTTGTTGTAGAAGGAGGGGAAGCTAATGCATTTCGAAGAAGAGAAAATATGCATTCTGCACGCTTGGAAAAATGCCTGCTTTAAGTTCTGCTGCACATTGAGAGCCAATTTAGTTCTAGGGGTCAAGGCGTCAGGTTAGAAAGTGGGAGGCGGTGAGTTCTAGTCCCACCTTAGGCATGAAAGCCAGTTGAGTGACTTTGGGCCAGTCCCCAGGAGATGGTGAGTTCTAGTTCTGCCTTAGGCATTAAAATCAGCTTGGTAACTCTGGGCCAATCCCCAGGAGACGGTGAGTTCTAGTTCTGCATCAGGCACGAAAGCCAGCTGGGTGACTTTGGGCCCATCACCAGGAGACAGTGAGTTCTAGTCCCACCTTAGCCATTAAAAACAGCTTGGTGACTTTGGGTCTATCACCAGGAGATGGTGAGTTCTAGTCCCACCTTAGGCACAAAAGCTAGCTGGGTGACTTTGAGCCAGTCCCCAGGAGATGGTGAGTTCTAGTTCTGCTTTAGACACAAAAGCTGGCTTGAGGACTTTGGGCCTGTCACTCTACTCTACTCTACTCTACTCTACATTCTATTCTATTCTATTCTATTCTATTCTATTCCATTCCACTCTATTCTTTTTTTCATTCTATTTTTTCCTTCTTTCTATTCTATTCTATTCTATATTCTATTCTATTACTCTATTCTATTCTCTATTGTATTGTATTGTATCTATTGTATTGTATTCTATTCTCTATTCTATTCTACATTCTATTCTACTCTACATTCTATTCTATTCTATTCTCAATAAAGATGCTATGCTGTGCTGTGCTGTGCTGTGCTGTGCTGTGCTGTGCTATGCTATGCTGCCAGGTGATGGACTGATGGGTGCAGAGGATGGATCTTCGAATTCTCTTTTGGGAAGGGAAAACCCAGAACTCTCAGATTTGGGTTTTCCCAAGATGTGCCAATATGCCACCCCTAATAAAAAGGAACTTTTGAGGAAATGCTTGTCTTGGAATTTATTGGGTTGGAGTTGGTTAGTTGGAGTGCTGACAGTGACAGCTGGCCCTTTTATCTATGCCATATTTCACCGTCCTGACACCCGAAGATTAGAAACCGTCTGGAACATTTCTCGGAGCTGCACTGCTTGGAGATCATCAAGGAGAAGACAAGGTGCTTTAGGAAGGAGGAGGAGAAGATCCTTCAAACCCTCCGTGCAGATGCAAAATGGGAATACAGGTCATCCTCCGACTTACGAATTACAACCACAATTAAGCCCAATATTTCCACTGCTATGTGAGAATTTCCCCCCAAATACAACCTACCTTTAAGGTAAGTCCTAGCTTGATTTTTACACATGTGCCCAATGTAAGCCCTTCCCCCAAAATAAGCCCTAGTTAAGACCCTACCCACTGCAGAGTGTACGAGCAAAAATTAAGCTAGGGTGGGGATGAAGGTGGTGGTGGATCTGCCCTACTATTTACCTTTGGACAGTTGTAGCCAGGCCTCGCGCACCCCAATACCTGCCTTGCTGGCCCATTTCTTCTGCAGCTGGCAAGGCTTTCCTGAAGGTCTCTGCAGCTGATAACAAAGCTCTGGATCGATCCTGAGCTCTGTTATCCGCTGCAGAGGCCTTCAGGAAAGCCTTGCCGGACCCAGAAGAAGCTCCTGAAGGCCTCTGACAGTGAAAAGGAGGGTGGGAGGGTGACGCATGCAAGTGAGGTTAGTCAGTGGATGACTTCCCCCCCAAAATAAGACCTGGTGCCTTTTTTGGTGGCAAAAATATACATAAGACAGGGTCTTATTTTCGGGGAAACATGGTATTTGTTAAGGGAATTTTGCCCCATGTTACAACCTTTCTTGCCACAATCCTTAAGGGAATCACTGCAATTGTGAAGTTAGCAACACAGCTGGCGAAGGGCATCTTGATTTTGCTCGCCAGAAGGTCGCAAAATGGCGGTTCCCATGACCCATTTATGCGACCCTCATCAATCTGAACTAGTTCCCAAGCATCTGAATTTGGATCGTGTGAGGTTGCAGCAGTCCGAAGACGTGGAAAATGATCGTAAGTAAACTCTTTTTCCAGGGCCACTGTAACTTTGAATGGTCACTAAATGAACTGTTGTAAGTCGAGGACTAGCTATGGCCTGTTGCTTTTTCTTTCTTCTCACCGTCTTCCGAAGCAACCACGAAGTCCTTCTTCAACCTAATAATGCTCTCCAAGTCAGGGACTATGCATATCAAGGGTCTTCAAACTTGGCAAGTTTAAGACTTTTGGACTTCAATGGCATATGTGACATCAATACAATCGAGAGAGGCCAGAAATGTTTCACGAGAAGAGTCCTCCACTTCTCTACTTGCAACAGAATACTTTATGCCACCAGACTTGAAATTTTAGGCTTAGACAACTTAGCACTACGCCACCTTCGGTCCAAACCTAAGCGTAGTACATAAAATTATCCAATGCCAATGTCCTACCCGTCAATGACTACTTCAGCCTCAACCACAAGAATACAAGAGCACACAATAGATACAAACTCAAGGTAAACCGCTCCAAATTTGATTACAGGAAATACGACTTCAGCAAGAGAGTGGTCAATGCCTAGAATGCCCTACCTGTCTCTGTGGTTTCTTCCCCAAACCCCTCAAAACTTTAACCTTAAACTGTCTACTGTTGACCTCACCCCCATTCCTAAGAGGTCTGTAAGGGGTGTGCATAAGTGCACCAGCGTGCCAACTGACCCTGTCCTAATATTCCCTTTTTATTCATATCCATTTCATGTATTAATAATCATGTTTATGCTTATATTTGTTATCTAATACATGCTTGACAAACAAACAAACAAAATAAAATAAAATAAAAACTCCCAGAATTCCTGAGCTAACATGACTGGAGGAGGAATTCTGGGAGTTGACATCCACAAGTCTTAAAGCTGCCAAGTTTGAAGACCCCTGGAATAGACAGATAGAGAAAGAGAGGTAGAATAGATAGAGAGAAAGAGAGAGAGATAGAATAGATAGATAAGAGGGAGAGAGAGAAAGATAGAATAGGTAGATAGAATAGATAGAGAATAGATAGAAAGAGAGAGATAGAATAGATCGATCGATAGAGTAGATCGAGGGTCTTCAAACTTGGCAAGTTTAAGACTTGTGGACTTTCAACTCCCAGAATTCCTGAGCTAACATGATCGGAGGAGGAATTCTGGGAGTTGACGTCCACAAGCCTTAAAGCTGTCAAGTTTAAAGACCCCTGACCTACATGCTCCATGAACTCAACTGTGCTGCTATTCAAACCATCTTTGGTTGCTTAGCTTCGTGCACAAATTCTGCTCACTGTGGCTTATTCCGCAGACCGGGTTATACACACCAAGGCTCAGCATCACATGTGGGTTGGAAGTGTAGGGTTTTTCTTGTGTATTTTCTGTCTCGTTCTGGGAATGGCACGGAGAGCTGATTGATGATTGCGGCAAAAGAGAAATGCATTTACCGGATAAATAAACAGAGAAAGAAGCATCAATCTGTCCTTTCAGCAGCGAAGGAAGGATCGAGGGAAATGAATCAATCACCCCTGACCCAGTTCAAGCAAGCAAAAGCCAATTTTTTTTACCCAGGGCCATGGCAAACAAGACAGCAATATATGCTTTGAAGGTGGGGTGGGGGGAGAAAGCAAATATTTCAAGAAGCAACCAACCCAGAAAACTCTCAGAGGCTGCATTTCCCAATACAGTGCTGAAAAAAAAAAGTCTAAAACAATCCAAGCTGAAATTTACTTCGCAGAACCATCTGGTAAGCGAAAAGATAAATGCGCCTTGGGTGGGGGTGTACATTAGGCTGGGCCTCCCTCCCATTCAACTGGCCATGTCTAGGGTGCCCACTTTGGCACCGAGCCGGCTATTCAGCAAACTCAAGAAACAGCTCCAACTATTCAGCATGGAGGAAAAAGAAAAGACGCAGCAAAAACCACCATTAAACTTCCAGGCACGTTTGCAAATCTTCTAACGGAAAACCCAGCCTCCCTTCTGTCCGTCGCCACTAAGTGCTCCTTAAGAACTAGCAATTTAACAGAGTAAGAGACCTTCGAGGTCTTCTAGCCCAACCCCCTGCTCAAGCAGGAAACTCTATACCAGTGGTCACCAATCATTGGGCTGGGGACCACCGGTGGTCCACGAGAAAATGTTGGTGGTCTTGCAGAGAAATGCCGTCCCCCCAAAGTAATTAATCCCTGCTGCGCAGGAACACAAGGCTGTGCCGCCCACATGGCCCACGGGAACACAAGGCTCGCGTCGCTTGCATTGCAAACAATTAGTGGTGGTGAGGGGAGGGGGGAAAGGGCGGAGAGGGGAGAACTTGCCGCACTCGCCCCACACGCCTGGCCTGGCCACTGGGCTGCTCCTTTCCACATCTTTCTTCTTCTGCTTTTGGCTGCACGCAAGGAAAGCAGCAAAAGTCTTTCTTTCTCTCCCCCAAACTCCGCCAGAAATGAGTCTTTGGAACCCTGCAAGACATCCTGCTCCAAGAGGCTGTGGTGGGCGTGACAAGCCTCACAAATTCTGGCAGAGTTTGAGGGAGAGACAGAAAGTCTTCTGCTGCTTTCCTTGCATGAAGCCAAAAGTCTCTCTCTCTCTCCCCCTGAGAACGGAGCTGAAGATGGTATCCTGCGATCCCAAATAGAGAATGATTGATCGGTAGGAAAACAGGGTGGGAAATTTTCCTGCGGATTTTTGGGGGGATTTTCCCAGGGTCTCTGGTCCGCAGGATTTAAAATTATGAGTTTGGTGGTCCCTGAGGTCCAAAAGGTTGGCGACCCGTGCTCTATACCATTTCAGACAAATAGTTATCCAATCTCTTTTTAAAAACCTCCAGTGATGGAGCACCCACAACTTCTGGAGGCAACTTGTTCCACTGGTTGATTGTTTTTCACTGTCAGAAAGTTTCTCCTTTATTCCCAGATTGCTCCTCTCCTTGATGAGTTTCCATTCACTGCTTCTTATCCTGCCTTCTGGTGCTTTGGAAAATGGGTTGACCCCCTCTTCTTTGTGGAAACCCCTTAAATATTGGAACACTGCCATTATGTCATCTTTTGGGGAAGGATGGGGAATTCTGGGAGTTGAAGTCCATCCATCTGAAAGCATGCTGGCTGGGGAATTCTGGGAGTTAAAAATCCACCCACCTTAAAGCACGCTAGCTTGGGAATTCTGGGAGTTGAAGCCCACCTTAAAGTTGCTAAACACGGCTTCCGAGTGTTCACGCAGCTTATAAACCACACACAAAAACCACAATCCATTTGTGGAACGATGGAGCAACCTCCATCTCCCGAAAAGTGCATGGCTGAGCATGCCCTGCAAATCCATCTCCTTTGCGCCTTTGCGGGCTGTAACATTTGGCTCAGTTTCAGGCCCGCGTGGTTTGGTCCAGGCCCCTCCCCGCATGGGGGAAAAACAAGCCAAGGCTTTGTGCAATGTGGGAATTGAAACCCAGAATTTAGACCTAGCAGAGTGGAAATCAGATTAGGTGGAGGACGCCATGTGCCAGAAGGGTAGGCGTGCAATTCACCATGGTTGTGTTGAGTTAAGCAAAACCCTTCCAGGCCCCTCCAATGGTAGAGTGACACCTATCTCGCCAGGTAGGGCAAAGGGGAAATCAACAGGACCGCTTTCCCTTCTTCCAAGAGTGACTGCTGGCAATGACTTTCAGCGAGGAATCCTTGCCAGCTCTCTCTTGGCTGAGGCTCAGCACTGAAAACGCCAGAAATAAACGTCATTCTTTTCTTTTAACTGCAGAGGAGGGTTTTAATCTGGGAGGGGACAGAGGGCAGCCCTGGAGGGGAAAAAAATATAGCAAGCTATGAGTTTAAAGTCCTTGCCATAAGAATCACGCAACCTGGAATCTCCTTGCTTAAAATCATGGAAAGAAGGCACGGTTGTTCCAAGGACAGGTAGTTCTTCACTTACGGCGACAACTGGAGCCCCAATTTTCCATCGTTAAAACAAAGCAGGTGTTACGTTGCCCCGTCTTATTTATTTATTTATTTATATTTGAACTTGTATGCCGCCCCATCTCCGAAGACTCGCGGCTCACAACTAAAACATAGAACAATAAATATTTAAAAAGACATTAAACTAACAAGCCCAAATATAAGACACAACAAGACAATAAAATATATTAAAAAACCCATCCCTCCCCCCAAAGGAGGGTCACAGCCCGGGTTGGTCAAACAACCAAGTTTTTAATTGCGGCGGAAACGGAGATCAGGGGCCAGACGGAGCTCCAGAGGCAGTTGATTCCAGAGGTCGGGGCGCAACAGAAGGCTCGTCGTCGGGAAGTACCAACCGCATTGGACCGCCGATGGAACCCGAGGAGTCCTTGCCTATGAGCCGCACAGGCCAGAGTTAGCTATTGGAAGAAGACGCTCCCTCAGATATTGGGGACCCATGCCGTAGGACTTTAAATGTTAAAACTAAAACCTTGAATCTCATCCGAGCGCTATCGGCAACCAATGCAGGCCACGCAGGAGGGGGTAACATGGGAGAACCGGTAACTCCCATCACCACCGTGGCGCATTCTGCACCAACTGCAATCCGGATGGTATGCAAAGGCAGTCCTAGATAGAGAGCGTTGCAGTAGTCGAGTCTCGAGGTGACAAGGGCATGAGTAACCGCGTAGGGCGTCGATCCAGAAAAGGCGAAGTTGTCGAACAAGACGGAGCTGGGCAAAGGCCCCCTGGCGACGGCCCCCACCTGCTCCTCCAACCGAGCCGTGCATCCAGGAGGACCCCAGATTCCGTGCCCTATCCACAGGGGTAACACCTCCCCCTATGGCCAAGGATAAACAATCCTGGCTGGGTCGAGACGCCGCACGCATAAAGCCACTCAGTCTTGGCGGGTTGAGTCGGAGCATGTTCCTACTCATCCAGGTCCGCACGCATCCAAGCACCGGGACATCAGGGAGAGGGCATCGCTGATCTGGCCAGGGTGGAAAAGTACAGCTGAGTATCATCAGCGTACTGATGGAATTTCACCCCAAAGCCACGGATGATCTCACCCAGCGGTTTCATGTAGATATTAAATAAGAGAGGGAAAGGACCGACCCCTGCAGGACCCCACAAGAGAGAGCCTCGGGCCGAACCCCTCCCACTAACATCGATATGCCTCGAGAGGTAGGAGGAGAACCACTGAAGAACAGTGCCCCCACTCCCAACCCCGGAGGCGACGCAAAGGATACCATGGTCGATGGTATCGAAAGCCGCTGAGAGGTCCATAGGACCAGGACAGAGGAAAACCCCTGTCCCGGCCCTCCAAAGATCATCCATCAGCGCACCAATGCCGCCTCCGCGCTGTAACCGGGTCGGAAGCCCGATTGGTACGGATCCAGGTAGTCCGCTTCATCCAGGAAAAGCGGAACCTGCTGAGCCACCACACTCTCAACAACCTTCGCCAAAAGCTAAGGTTGGAGACCGACGGAAGTTGTCTAACACGGTCGGGTCCAGGGCAGGCTTCTTCAGGAGGGGTCTCACCACCGCCTCCTTCAAGGCGGAGGAAAGACACCCTCCCTCAATGAAGCGCTGACAACTGCCCGAGCCAACCGCAGGTGGCCTCCCTGGCGGCATAAGTCAGCCAGGAGGGACACGGTCCAACAAACATGTGGTGGAACTCAGTCGCCGCGATAATCCTGTCCACTTCATCCTCGAAACAGGATCAAACCCATCCCAGATAACAGTGGCCAGATTACCCACAACTCGTTCCTCCGACCACTGCAAATCAGAGGACAACCCATCCCGAATGCGATCTTATCCGCCAGATATTGACCAAACTCCTCAGCCCTGCCCCGCAGTGGGTCCGCCCCCCCCCTCAAGCCGAAGGAGGGAACGGGTAACCCGAAACAGGGCGGCTGGGCGGTTATTCGGACGCTATGAGTGGAGAGATAAGACCTTCTCGCCTCTCCCATAGCTACCAGGTAAGTCCTAATGTAGGCTCTTAGCTGGGCACGATCGGATTGAGAACGGGTAGACCTCCACCTGCTCTCTAAACCCCTTATGACCTTCCTGCCCCAGTTCTTAAGTGAATTTGGCTTCCCCACTGAGTTTGCTGGTCAGAGGGGATCGTGTGACTCCGGGATACTGCAACCGCTGTAAATATGAGTCAGATGCCAAGCAGCTGAATTTTGATGATGTGACCAATCATAACTGTGAAGAACTTGCTATTCTTAAAAAAAAAAGGTTTAATGCATGGATGCCGCCAGTATATGTTGCGCAAAAAAACAAAGCTCTGCAGATGTGTTTTCACATGCAAATGTGCACCTTTAGGGCAGATCTACAAACAACATTTGGATTCTGTTGCACGCTGAGAAAAGGACCAACAACAGTGGGGACAAAATTCTCCCCCACCCCTTTCTCTTCTTTGCAGAGTCATTTCTGCAAGGGGCCAAAAATCAAGAACTGGAGAGAGAATTTACAAGGGCAATAAAGCACGCCTGCTGCCCACCAGAACACAACAGGAAAAGCAGATTTATTTTCGTACGCGCAAAGATGGAAAGAGTCACACAGTGAGTTCCGCATAACGAGGAAGGGTTGGTGAAGATGCTGGAACTCCAATATAAAAAAAACTCCAATATATCTATCTTTACTGCTGATTGGAAACCTCTTATGCACTTTTTGCAGAGATGGGAAGAAAAAAAAATAAACGTATGAGTTATGGTTTAATGATTAGACAAGGTAGATGGTAACAAGAGGAGTGTTAAGTTGTTCACCGCAGAGTAAGATGTAAATGTATAATCGTACCTATAAAGAAGATCAGAAGTGCCTTGGTGGGTCTTGGTGGCTCAGGCTGTTAATTGCCTGCACTTAAGTTCCAGCTGCCTACAACTGCTGTAGGCTCGAATCCCACCAGGCTCAAGGTTGACTCAGCCTTCCATCCTCTCGGGGTAGGTAAAGTGAGGACCCAAGATTGTTGGGGGCAATTAGCTGACCTTGTAAAAATGCCGCTTAGTAATAAGCAGGCATATACAATGGAATGAAGGCTATTGCTGAGCACACTGGGTTGTATCCCAAAAATTGTAAGCCACCCTGAGTCTTCTGAGAAGGGTGGCATATAAATGTAATTAAAAAAAAAGTTACTACTTTGTGCTTTTGTTCTTTTCTATTTTTTCCCTTTCTTGCAATTCTAGCTTTCTGTCTGCTTTTGATTTTTTCTTCTTGATTTGCATTCTTTTTTTTATCTTCCCTATTAAAATAAATCTTGAATAAAATCGATATATACACACACACACAAGACACAAATAGCCAGAGTTGCTCTACCAGGGAGATGGGGGAGTTTCTGGATGTGCTAATAAATAAAATAAATGCATACACAGCAGAAAAACAGGTCCATGTTAGGATTACCAGGGCTTCTATACCGCACGCAAAATGTGCTTAGTAATGCTTCGTTGACGTTTCCTGGGTTCAAGATATAAACCAAGGTTTGAAAAACACAGTAGCCAAGATCAGATTTTGCCAGAGGCCAGAATGTGGTTTAGCAACTTTGGGCTTCTGAGCTGTAGAAACAGGTTGGTCCATAAGCTCATTAAGCATGATTTTAAGACTGCTCGCCATATCTTCATTTTATTTTATTTTTATTGTATAACATACAAAAGAAGAGAAAAGAAAATAGGAAATTAAGGGAAGGGAACGGAGTAAATAGGGTGTGAAATACAAGGGAGAAGAGAAAAAGAAAGGAGGGCAACTGACTTTCAACTCTTCCTAGCACAGTACAAGTACACTTCAACCTCCACTTTTTGCTTTCTCACATTACTACATAGCTAGCCATTTCTAGAACACCAAATCTTTCCAATCAACACAACCAAAATGGAATACTGTAAATAAAGAGGAAAACAGGTGCTTATTTGGGTATCGTTTCTGGAATTTTATTTATTTTTTATTCATATTTATATGCCGCCCTTCTCCGGAGACTCAGGGCAGCTTACAATGTTTGAGCGAACCCAATGCGCTCAGCAATAGCCTTCCTTCCATTGTATATGCCTGCTTATTACTAAGCGGCATTGTTACAAAGTCAGCTTATTGCCCCCCAACAATCTTGGGTCCTCAATTTACCTACCCCGAGAGGATGGAAGGCTGAGTCAACCTTGAGCCTGGTGGGATTCGAGCCTGCACTAATTGCAGGCAGCTGGAGCTTAAGTGCTAGGCATTTAACAGCCTGCACCACCAAGGCTCTGAATTTGTGCTACTGAAGAAGAGGGGAAAAAAAATGAAACGCTCACCGTATCTTCAAACTAATGTTTGATTCTGGAAGGTGGCTCAGAATTAAAGTTTTCAAAATGAAGGATGAGAGTCCAGCAAAAGGAAGGAGGACTAAGGTGACATGATACAGTAGCTGTCATCCAATATTTGAGGGGCTGTCATTGAGAAGAGGGGGGTCAAACTTTCTCCAAAGCACCAGAAGACAGGACAAGAAGCAAGGGATGGAAATTGATCGTGGAATTAAGGAGGAATTTATCATGGAATTAAGGAGGAATTTCCTGACAGCGAGAACAATTAACCTTGCCTCCAGAAGTTGTGGGCGCTCCAACAGTGGAAGGTTTTTAAGAAGAGATTGGACAGCCATTTGAATGGGGTGCTTTATGGTCTCTTGCTTGATCAGGTCCCTTCCAGCTCTTTTATTCTATTATTCTTGTATTCATCCTTAGGAAGAGACCAAGTTTTGGTCTAACCAGCTGCCTCGGTTGAAATTACTTTAAAGAACAGAAGCTGGGTGGTTTTTAATCTCCACGTCTCTCTGCTCATCGGCTGTGGCTTCATTGGGCCCATAAAAATCATATTTTCTGCAGGATGAAAGAGCCTTCCATTTCTCCACTTGATGCTTCAATGAGAACAGTAAATGGGAAAGCTTTGGGCCTCTGGGGCATGTCGTCAGGCCGGTAAACACTATTAGTCAACAACAGTCGCAGATAAAAGCTGAACGAAGGGAGTGAAGCAACACACTGTCCTTCATTTTGGAAGAACACACACACACACACACAAAAACCACACGCACGTCTGTCACAATCCTACAGCGTCATCACTCGCCCCAAAAATCTGCTTTTGGAGCATGACGAGGTGTTCTTCCAGGGGCAACTGAGCCAGGGCTGACGGTGCATCTTCAGAGCAAGGCTTTCCATCCACCGGAGAAGGGAAAAATGCTTAGGGGAAACCTGAAATTTTGCAAGGTGCTTTCAAAATCTTTTCTCTTTCCATTGCAATGCAACAAGAACTGGGAGTGAAGCCAAGATCTTGTGACTTGGGTGGAAAGTCGTGAATAACCGTCACAGGTAGTCTGTCAACTCATAAAATATTTCTGTGGTCTTTTTAGAGTTGCCAACAGAAAGGGAGAAAGGGGGAGCAGTGTGGCAGCTTGGAAACTGAAAGTGCATTCCATAAATAGCTTTTCAAAGATAGTAACTAGGTGACTGAAGTTTCTGCCCCGCAAAATTCTAACTGGAGAACACGATTGATGATTCTTGGCTATGGATGTGTCCCATTGGAGAATATGAATTACGATACACCCAGGGAGTGGGGGAAAACCAGGGTCGAGGGTGACAGTGAATTACATGTCTCAGAGTCGGCTACACCCAGGCAGTGCTGGCATGTTAATTCCCCATAAATCTTTCTGAAATTTTGGAAGTTTGGCTCAAGACTCATAATTTAAATGGGGTTAAGTGCCGGAATCCTGACATAGTCCTCGACTTACAATGGTTCATTTAGTGACCGAAGTTACAAAGTGACGTGGGACCGTCTTTCACACTTAGTTACGACCGCTGCCCCCATCCCCACGGTCACATGATCAAAATTCAAGTGCTTGGCAAACCGGCTCATATTTACGACGGCTGCTGTGTCCCCGGGGGAGTCACGCAACTCACTTTTCGTGACCTCCCGATTAGCAAAGGCAAATGGGGAAGCTGGATTCACTTAAACAACCGTGTCACTCGTGTCACAGCTGCAGCGATTCGCTTAATAACCATGGCAAGAAAAGTCGTAAAATGGGGCAAAACTCCCTTAGCAAATGTGTAACTTAACAACAGTAATGTTGGGGGGGGAATTAATGGTGTTCATAAGTCGAGTTCTACCTGTATTACATCATCTTCCTCCCTGCTACAGGTGAAAATCTATAATATGCATTGGTAGGAAGATTCCATATGTAGTATATTTCTTTGCAGTTTCTGCTTAGGTCAGGATGATGTCTCAACTGGACTGCTATAGTCTGTAAACAGTGGTTTTGCAGCTTACAATGATAGATGAACCAACAATTAAGTCTTGTTCAAAAAAGCAGAGCTGGAACCATTTTTAACAGGGCTGCACAGGCGAATCCAGTCTGCTGGAAAGGCAGGTCTTGCTGATTTCTCATTTAGAAGAGAAGATTTGTAGCTCAGGGTTGAAGTGTGGGGTCCTTGGTGCTCTCTGAGCTGGGTGGTTTTCTTGCAGACATTTCTTTACCCAACTAGGTAACATTATCAATGTTAGAAGGGAATTATTATTATTATTATTATTATTATTATTATTATTATTTATTAGACTTGTATGCTGCCCTCTCTCCCTAAGGACTCAGGGCGGCTCACAGAATAAAAATACAATACAATAAATTAATTAAAAAAGGATTAAACAATACAAGCCTAATTTAAGAACAAAACAATTTAAAACTATTAAAAATTTTAAAACAGAACCCCCCCTTCTTGGTTCAGTCCAGGCTGGCCTGCTGAAATAGCCAAGTCTTTAAGTCGCGGCGGAAGGAGCGGAGATCTAGAGCCAAACGAAGGTCCACGGGGAGTTGATTCCACAGGGTGCGTGCCCCCCAGAGAAGGCCCTACCCCTGGGCAATGTTAGTAGAGAAGGGAGAGGAGTGGAGGAGGATTGGTGCCTCTGAGTTTAGTTGCTTTCTTGCAGACATCTCATTACCCAACTAGGTAACATCATCAGTGCTGAAAGGAAGTGAGATTAGAGAAGGAGGAGGACAACGACTGTGGGCTTCCTGGTGGACTCTGAGCTTGGTTGCTTTCTTGCAGACGTTTCATGACCCATCTAAGTAACATTATCAAGCATCACAGAACTATAGAGAAGTATACATTCTCTATGATGCTTGGAGGTGGCTTCCCAGCCTTCCAACTACATCTAGGGAAGATTTGAGGGAACCCAAGGATTTGGGGGGATGCAAAACTGATTTGTCGCTGAGTGACAGCTTTTTTCTTCCTGTTTTTAAGGCCCTGAAAACCACCCTCCTTTTTAACATGCACAGCGCAAGACCTGTCAGTGGGAGGAAAAATGAAGTGCACTTGTAACGTCAGCCAGCTGTCAGCATGAGGTTCCCAGAGAGCAAGTGCACTGGAGGAGAACAGCAGCTCACAGCGAGGTCTTCAGGCATGGAAAGAATAATGTACCAGGCACAGAATCCGGAAGGAGCAAAATGGCCGATTCCCGAGACAATGAATAACAGAATAACAGAGTTGGAAGGGACCTTGGAGGTCTCTCTAGTCCAACCCTCTGCTGGACAACCATTTCAGACAAACGGCTGCCCAGTCCCTTCTTAAAAGCCTCCACCCACAACCTCCAAAAGCAAGCCATTCCACTGATTAATTCTTCTCACTGTCGGAAATTCTTTCCTCTTATTTCTAGGTTGGCTCTTCCCTTGCTTAGTTTCCCATCATTGTTTCTTGTTTTGCTTCTCTCTTCTCTGCCTACCCGATTCTCTTTTAGCACTGATGATGTTACCTAGTTGGGTAGTGAAACGTCTGCAAGAAAACAACCAAGGTCAGAGAGCCCCCAAGATCCCACAGACCTTGGTTTTTCCAAGGAATGTTTACTATGGACAAGACAACCCTGATTTGACTGAATTGATCTAATTGTCTGGGCTTGCAAAACCAGGGAACCGTATAATAATGGCACGGACTAGCTTGCAAAACTCAGCTCCACTCTGTCTAAGGCCAGGAAAATAAATTGTATTTTAAAGTACCAAGAAGCCTTTGTTCTGGAAGAAATCTGTCTTAAGAGGATTGATGCCTCTGCGCTACCAAAATAGCTGCTTATTGAAGATGTGTACAAAAAACCATTTCTTTAATGCAATTAAGGTCAAGGAAAGATGCTAACCAGGTTTGTTCTGGAGATGTATTAATTTTTTTTTCCATTTTTTTTTTTTGTTATTTGCTATCTGCCAAAAACAAAGTCTTTATTCGTAACATTCCTGTCCAAACAAACTTGCAAGGTAACATTTTGCTACAGGCAAGACTGGAGTAACAACAACAATCAGCATAGCAGCAACAACAGGCAATACCGGTACAACCACAAGCAACACCAGCAGCAACCTGACAGTTGATCCAATTTTGCTAAGATTCTAAAAGTCCAAATGCCGCAGAATCCTGAATTCCTTCCAAGAAATAAAAAGCAAGAACTTGGGGGTTCGAAATGGATTCCTTCCCTTGCTAACAACACCGCCATAAACCGCTGGTGAAAAATCCAAATGCATAAAATTAAACAAGCCATTCCTAGTGTGTGTGTGTGCGTGTGTTTGGGGTTTTTTTTTTGCATCGCAGTTCAAGTCGCAGTCCTCCAACTTACGACCACCAAATTGGGACCGCCATTTCCTTTGCCCAGCCAGGCCATCCTTAAATGAGTCAGGCCCAATTTTTAGCAGCTTTTTAACCACCATCATTAAGCGACTCTGGTTTCTCCCATGGATTTTGGCTGTTGGAATTGGCTGAGAGGTTGCAAAGGGCGATCACGTGACCTTAGGATGCCTCAATGGTCATAAGTGCGAGGATTGGATGCCGGCCACTTTTTCCCAGCATCGTCATAACTTTCAACGGTCACTAAACAAATGGCTAGCTGAAGGATTACCCGCATGGAACCAGCTCTGAGATAGCCATGGTCTTTAATCCTAATTTCTGGAACGGAATGGTTAAGGATTTGAACCCTGGACTTTCTGTGCAGCAAATCCAAACCTTCGGCCATCACACACACCTCGGCTCAATTTGCTGACAAGTACCACAAATGCGAGATTTTAGTTCTGTGTTTTAGTTATGGTGAGCAAGGCCAAGTTCCTGCCACAGCAAGTTTACCTAATTATCAAACCACGTTCCATCAGCTTAAACCAAAGCTCAAATGCTGGTTTAACAAGACTGCTATCCTGTCTCCCCTGGTCCTTCTCTTCACTAGACCAGCCAGGCCCAGTTCCTTCAACCGTTCCTTGTATGCTTTGGCCTCCAGGCCTTTGATCATGTTGGATAGATTCAGATTAACAGAGTTGGAAGGGACTTTGTAGGTCATCTAGTCCAACCCCCCGCCCAAGCAGGAGACCCTACACCATTTCTGACAAATGGCAGTCCGGTCTCTTCTCGAAAGCCTCCAGTGATGAAGCTCCCACAACTTCTGAGGGCAACTTTTTTTTTTTTAATTACATTTATATGACAAGACTCAGGTGCAGCACAACCCAATAGCCTTCATTCCATTGTATATGCCTGCTTATTACTAAGCGGCATTTTTACAAGGTCAGCTAATTGCCCCCAACAATCTTGGGTCCTCAATTTACCTACCCCGAGAGGATGGAAGGCTGAGTCAACCTTGAGCCTGGTGGGATTCGAGCCTACAGTAATTGTAGACAGCTGGATCTTAAGAGCAGGCATTTAACAGCCTGAGCCACCAAACTTCTGTTCCATCGGTTGATTGTTCTCACTGTCAGAAAGTTTCTGAATCCTATATGAGCTACAAAGGTTAAACGGCTAGTTTATGCCCAGAGCATCCAAACATACAGCCGTTATCACACGATGCAGAATTTCTGCATGGAGATATATATAGGTAATCTTTCCTTAATCACAATTGATAGGATTGACTATGGAGATTCTCAGTCACCAAGGTGGTGGTTGTCCCAAAGGGGCTTTTATTTTTTCAACTGGAAAAAACTGGACTTTCTGGGTTTTTTTTCTTTGAAGGCATTTCACTTCTTCATCCAAGAAGCTTCTTCAGCTCTGACTTGGATGGTAGGGAAGGGAAGGATTGATACTCCTTGAAATATAAAGTATCAAGGTATATAAATCCTTCCAGGCAGCTTCGTGGACGAGAAGCAAAATGTCTTTCAAAGAAAAACCACAGCCTCTTTGGGGGGGAAAAAGCACCTTTGGGACAATTGATAGGGTTAAACAGGGTTGGAAGGGACCCTCTAAGGTCTTCCAGTCCAACCCCCTGCCCAAGGCAGGAGATCTTATACCATCCCATTCAAATGGCTGTCCAATCTCTTCTTGAAGACCCCCAGTGTTGCAGCACCCACAATTTCTGTGGAGGCAAGTTGCTCCATTGGTTAATTGTTCTCACTGTCAGAAAATTTCTCCTTAATTCTAAGTTGCTTCTCTGCTTGGTTAGTTTCCACCCATTTGCTTCTTGTCCTGCCTTCTGGTGCTCTGGAGAATAGCTTGACTCCCTCTTCTTTGGGGCAGCCCCTGAGAGATTGGAACACTGCTATCCTGTCTCCCCTAGTCCTTCTTTTCATCAAACTAGACACCCCCAATTCCCACAACCGTTCTTCCTATGTTTTAGCCTCCAGTCCCCTAATCATCTGTGTTGCTGTTCTCTGCACTCTTTCCAGAGTCCCATTGTCTTTAAAAATCTTTAGGATCACTTTAATCCACCTCTCATTGCCAACACACCCCATCTTTGATTTTTAATTGACTTATTTAATTAACTGAAATTTAATCCATGTCGTTGTATAGATGTACAATGCCAATTAAGGTTATTATTATTGTTGATACCAGTCTATGGCACTTAACTAATCGCTCCATCACCCCAAGTGGATTTAAAGGAGCCGCTCTCTCAAAACAGTCTCCCCCACCCCTCCCGCCTTGTGACGACAAACCCCAGGGACTAGGAACTTGAACTCTTCCGTAACAAGCCAATGATCTCCGACGACAAAAGGAGGGATGATGCCGGCTTCACCAATCCCAAAGCTTGCAGCCGCAGCAGCCGATGGCGAGAGAGAGGGGGGGGAGAAAGGGAGGAGTTGCTTGAATCGCCTGCTTAGCTCTCTCTTTTGCAACTTACTACCGGTTGGAAAACGAAGGAAGAGGAAAGATAGAAAGAAAGAAAGAAAAAGGCGACAGTGGAGCGCTGTCCGCGCTTTGCATGGGTGGGGAAGGGGGCGTTGGGAGGATTCCACCCCCCTCTCCAGCAAAACACCGAGTTCAATCAAACGTGGCACCAGCCAAGAGTTTCCACGCGTGGGGTTTTTTTTTTATTTTGCAAGCGGAAAAGTTCCACCCCGGTGCATGGAGGGAGGGAGCCCCGCCCGGGCATGCATGCATGCATGGATGCATGCACGCAGCCTTTTTTTGTTCGTTCGTTTCCAATGCAAGCCACGCAAAAGGTCGCGAGCGCAATGCCAATCCTCACCTGCCAGGATCGCCTTGCCCGGGTGCGTCAGCTTGGCTTTGCCGGCAGGGGCTGCGGCAGCCAAGCAGCGGGGTCTGGCGAAGGGGCTGACGAAGCCCGCGGGCGGCGGGGCGGAAGACATCGCGGTTGCAGGAGGAGGAGGAGGAAGAAAAAGACAAGGCGGCTGGTGCCAAGCAAGCGGCCCGCTGCTCGGATATACCCCTCCGGGGGGCGTGATCGCCGCCAGCCCTCCCGGCCGGCCGCCGCCCCCTTTCTTCCCGCCCGCCCCACCGGCAGGCGGGGCAGCCAGGCGTCACGACTCGCCCGGGCTCTGCGCCGCTTGGAAGGCGCGGCCAGTCGGGGAAAGGTGGGGCCGGCTGGTTGCGTGGAGCGAAGTGGGCGCCGACCCCCCCGAAACCCCTTGGCAGCATGCACGAGAGTGGAGGGGTTGCATTCATACGAGCCTCGCTTTGCACGGAGGGAAAACTGGTGGCGTGGATGCCAGCCTGTTCCTGGCTGCGTGGAGCTGAGTGGGCATCGGCACCCTAGGCAACGTGCACGGGAGTGGAGGGGTTGCATTCACACGACCCCCGCTTTGCACAGAAGGGAAAGGTGGTGGCGTGCATGCCAGCCTGTTCCTGGCTGCGTGGAGCGGAGTGGCCGCCGCCAGCCCTCCCCCCCCCTTGGCAGCGTCCACGGGAGTGGTGGGGTTGCATTCACACGAGCCCTCGCTTTGCACGGAGGGGAAAGCTGGTGGCGTGGATGCCAGCCTGTTCCTGGCTGCGGGGAGCGGAGTGGGCATCGGCCCCCTGGGCAGCGTGCACTCCCACAACCCCCGCTTTGCACGGAGGCTGGTGACGTGGACACCAGCCCGTTTCCGGCTTTGTGTGGGTTTTCTCGTGCCCGCTTTCGTGGGGAAGGGCACTTTCTTTGCAACCCAGACTACCGAATGGGGTTATTTGGGGAAGGGGGTCGTGGTCAACCTGATGTGAGGTCTCGTACAAGGGCTTCGAAGGAAGCTCGGTCTCGTTTAGCGGCGAGGAAAGAGGCCGGGGTTCTGCGCTTCGCTTCTTCCGCGTACCTGTGCACGGGACAGGTGGCACCTCCTAGTGGTGACAAAGGGGATTTCAGAGACTGAGGTTTTAAGGGCCTGCGGCCCTCTACCGGTCCCTAACAGAATGACATCAGGGACTTCCACAGGCACCTGAGGGTTTACCTGTTCCCTGTTTACCAGGGATGATTAAATTAACAGACTAACGGAGTTGGAAGAGACCTCCGAGGTCTTGTAAACCCCTGCGCACCAGTCCAGCTAAGGTTCCAGAGATTGAGTATACCCTGAGCACAGACTAAGCACACAGACTGATGGGAAGATTCTGGGAAGCCTAACAGGTGGGCTCAGGTACAGGTAGTCCTTGACTTACGACAACAATGGAGCCCAGAATTCATGTTGCTGAGAAATTTGTCAAGTGTCCCTGTTTTACAACTTTCCTTGCCATGTGTGTGAAATGAATCCCTGTGGTCATTAAATGAGTAACATGGTTGTTAAGTGAGCCTGGCTTCCCCACTGTACTTTTGCTTCTCAGGTCATGTGATCCCAGGGACACTGCAACCGTCGTAAATATGAACCAGTTGTAAAAGCACCTGGATGTCAAATCACGTGACCAGGGGGATGCTGCAACAGTCGCTAAGTGTGAACAGTGGTCGTAAGCCACTTTTTTCAGTGCCATTGTAACTTTGAACGGTCACTAAATGGCTAAGTCAAGGGCTATCAGTACAAGCATGTTAGGGGCACTTCTGGAAGAGCAGAAGGACCAATTAGGCAAAATCACAATGGATGTCAGATCCGTGTATCTGCCATTCTTCAATGGAAGGTGTGTGTGTGTGTGATATAAGTTATCTGTTCTGACCCAGGCCTCCTGAGACCGTAATTAAGCATACGCTTAGTCCAAACAACTCATTTTATTTCAACGCTGGGAATTATGTTCATTCCCAGCCCGTAGTGAGTCCTAGTCTCTCAAGATAAGCACCCACCTTTATCTTTGAATTGCTGTCAACAACTAAAGTGCCAAAAGAACTGTAAAAAAACAACCAAAGTACAAAGTCCACAGAGCTTCAAGGTTTAATCTAAACAGAGGGAACGACTGCTTCCTGCAAAGGTTTCTCTACCTTTGCACCTCCTTTATACCTTAGGTGAGGGGCAATCACCTCCAAGCCGTACTCCCAAGTTGCCTCTTTTGTCTCAGCTGCTCTTGCCTTCTAGCAGCTCTGTGCACATGCACACTGGGAACAGGCTCCCCTTGTTCCTCTGCCTCGCTGCTGCCAGATTCTGGAGGCTCTGGAGTCAGCACCCCACACCCAGATGGTCCTGGCCCCATCTCTGCATCAGATGCAGGACCCTCATTCGAGTCCTCACCAGACTCCTGGACTGGTCCCGTTCTTCCCCACTGTCTGATTCCGCTGCCGTCTGCACAGACTGCCGGCGAACCACAACATAATCCTTTTGATGTAACCTGAACATCCTAATTCTTGTACTGAATCTGTATGACCTTTACACGATATACAACTGTGGGTTGGAGCCCTCAGATGTCTGGAAACATGTCACCTCTTGGAGAGAGAGCAAGAGGAGAAGGGGCCATAAAAATTCCAACTCCGAAAGAAACTTCCTGGGAATCCCTTCTCAACTACATTCCCAGGGGGAAAAAAGGAGGGGGGAATTAACATGTTGCTTCTTTGTATTGACAAAATACACATTGGACTAAGGGGAGGGGTTCTAACTCCTTTTATCTGAGCTGCATGCCTGGAAGGATATCAGATCCTGCTTTGAATGTTGACTTGCTATCTTCCTTTTCAATAAAGAATTCCTTTTGAAATACCCAGTTTTCAAAAGTTCATTCTTATCATCTGAGGGGGAAGAGAGACTAGTCCTTACATAAAGCAAGATCTGATATCCTTCCAGGCATGGATGGATATCAGATGGACAAACAGGATCGCCAAAATAGGACAGCCAACATGATGTCCAATGTCCAATGACAGATATGGCACAAGAACAACAACAACCATGGAGAAAACCCATCTATGTAGTTGATAAGAGTTTAATGCTTGAAGACGCATCATCAATCGATCCATCAGTAGAAAGTTTTGACTCCTTGGGATGTCCATAGTGCTGGAAAAGATGGAAGGACTCTGGAGAAGGCAAGGACCCGGCAGTAAGGGAGATGGGCTTGGGTAGAGTGATGTTGGAGACACCGTTGGAAGACCTGAAGGACCAGGTCTAGAGGTGGTCTTCAGCAGGTTCTTACCGGTTCTGGAGAACCGGCAGTGGAAATTTTGAGTAGTTCAGAGAACCGCCGGCCAATACCACCTCTGAACGGGCTCCGCCAACCCCATCTCTTCTCTGCCTCCCATTGAGTCCCAGCTGATCGGCTGGGTCTTCTTTGGTTGCCCTGCACAGGAGAACGGAGCTGGAAAGCAGGTTAGTGGGGTGGGGAGGGAATGGGGATTTTGCAACATCCTTCCCCTTGCCATGCACACAGGTAGTAAAAAAAATTGAATCCCACCACTGACCAGGTGGGAGAAAATCTACGTGATCACCCAGAGCTGCCCCTGACTTGAGAGCATAGACCATTCCATCGATGGGAAGACCCAGCTTCCTTGAGAAGGCCATAAAGATGGGGAAAAGTGGAAGGAAAAATAACGGGATGACCAACAGCGAGACGGACAGAGTTTTGATGGGAGTGGGTGCAGAGTTGGAAGGACCAGATAAGACAATTGAGGAGAAACAAATCTATGGTTGCGTAAAGTCAACAGTGTCTTGACAGAACATGTTCTCTGGGAGCTATTCCTGCATATCTTTTGAGGGATTAGGAAAAGGGTCCAATTTTCACTCTATTCCATCTGTCTTACTTGTCCCATCTCTATTTCCTCTCTATCCTTTCATCATTTAACAGAATAACAGGCCTGGAAGGGACCTTGGAGGTCTTCTAGTCCAACCCCCTGCTCAAAACAGGAGGCCCTCTGGCATTTTAGGCAATTTGCTGTCCAGAGTTTTCTTATCCACGCCCACTTTCTGTTATCGCATCAGCCACCGACCCTCTTATGCCGGTTTGCTACATTGGATGCTTCCTGTGGGTCAGTAGAAAAATCCACCTATTCTCCCAGGAAAGAAGTCTAGAGGTAGTCCTCAATTTACATCCATTTCTTTAGATCCATTTCAAAGTTACAACGGCACTGAACAAAGTGACTTGGGCCCGCAAAAAAAAAAACAACAACCCATGGCCGTGCGGTTAAAATTTGGACGCCTGGCCTGTATTTTATATTATGATGTTTGCGGTGTTCCAGGGATCATATGATCACTTTTTGTGACCTGTCAATCAAAGCCAGATTTACTGAATATACCCGTTGTCAGGATTCCAGCAATCGCCCTAATTAGATCATGATTCTCGGGTCAAACTTCAAAAAACTTCAAAGGATTTATTAGAGGAGACATGCTGGCACTGCCCTGTAAGAAGCCAACTCTGGCATAGGTAACTTACAGTTACCTGTGACCCTGTTTCCCCCCTCCCCCCTGTGTGTGTCATAAATCAGATTCTCCAACTGAGCACTTTTACAGGCTGGGTGTCGTCATTCAATAGCTCCGCTATTTTAGTTACAATCTTTTAAAGAGAAAAGTTGGAATGTGCTTTCGCTTCCAAACTGCTGCCCCCCCCCCTTTTTTTTAATGGCAACTACTAAAGCAGGCATAGGAATGTTTTATGAGTTGACACCCGTGGCAAGACAGGTCATAAGATGGGGCAAAAATGTCCCTTAGCTGTCTTGCTTAGCAATAGAAATTTTGATCTCGGTTTGTACCCGTAAATCAAGGACTACCTATACTAAAGAAAGGGCAGAGAGAAGAGTTTCTAAAGAGGTTACTTTCTTTTAACCTCGCATTGTTCAAATTTGCATGGGTGCCAACGGCTTGGTCTACTGCATGGAACATCTTCCTCCTCCAGTTATTTTTTTTTTGCTGTACCCCCAACGGAATGGAGTATATGATGTTGGCTCACTGGCTGACATAGGTCTTCTTGACTCCAGAACCAATGCATGAATTGCAACCAAACCAGCTTTTTGGCTGTTGCAAAAAGAGCTCGCTTGCAGCAGGAGGCTTAAACCAGACACTCTGCATTCCAAGCTTGGCCCTATGCCACATTGGCACAATTTAAGGACAACCTGTCCTTAAAAAAAAAAAGAAAGAAAAAAGAAACAAGAGGCTGCGGGGGGAGAAAAAGAAAGAAATTACATCTAGCTATCTCTCTGGTTTCTTGGCAAAATTTCAGAAGCCGTTTTTTTTTTTTTCTTCATTGCTCTTTCCTTGGGTTGAGAGGACTGGCCCAAGGACAGCCAGCTGGCTTTGTGCCGAAGGCGGGACTAGAATTCATGGTCTCCTAGTGTTTCTAGCTTGATGTCTTAATCATTCAACTGGCACTCTCTAATTAGAAAGGTGGAAAAAAAATAGCCTAAATAAAATCAGAAAGACACGATTCCATCAGTTTCAGCTCAATTCGCATACTGTATAAAAGGTGTGTCTTTTTTAAAAACAGAGTTGAAAGGGACCTTGGAGATCTTCCAGTCTAACCCCGTTCAGGTAGGAAACCCTATACAATTACAGACAAATGGTTCTTAAGGCTGTTCTAATTCTATTCTTTAAATTAACATTGGGGTGGATTTGCATGACATGCTAATATCTGCAACCCACAAACCCCCATGGCTGGGTGCAATGTCTGAACTCTGCTAATGAGACAGACCCTTAGAATTTTTCCATGTTCAAAGCACGCCCTGATGGTTCGGGCTGCAAGCGCTCCCAACCACTTTTAAGCTGGCCTATCCAGAGCTTCCACGACCAGAGCCAAAAGGGTTTTGAGAGATTTAAATGTATGGCCAAATGCAAACATGGTGTTACTTCCTGGTTTTCAAACAGGAAGCTTTTAAGTAAAGGGCACCTGCTCCCGAACAAGGCGGCAGTTAACTAAAGTGTACTAGTTCTGATTCTTTGTGAAATATAAGAAATTCGAGTTCACTTGAACACCATCTGACGTTTTCCACATCTATAAGAGGCTTGGATCCAAGACTCATCCAAGGCTGATTGGTAAATGCTACATTAGGGGGAAAAGCAATGTTTTCCCCTTCTTCCTCTTAGGACAAAAGAGAAAAGCACTAGAATTGTTATTACCCCTTATGTGGTTGCTAAATTGATTATTTAGCAACAGTGGTGCAGTGGTTAGAGTGCAGTACTGCAGGCTACTTCTGCTGACTGCCGGCTGCCTGCAATTTGGCAGTTCGAATCCCACCAGGCTCAAGGTTGACTCAGCCTTCCATGGTCGGTAAAATGAGGACCCAGATTGTTGGGGGCAAGAGGCTGACACTGTAAACTGCTTAGAGAGGGCTGTAAAGCACTGTGAAGTAATATATAAGCGCTATTCCTTCCTTTCCTTCCTTGTGGCTAGAATGCACTATTGCAGACTAATTCTGCCCACTGCCAACTGTTCGATTCTGTCTGGCTCAAGGTCGACTCAGCCTTCCATCCTTCTGAAGTGGGTAAAATGAGGAGACCCAAATTGTTGGGGGGCAATAGGCTGACTCTGTAAACCATTTAGAGAGGGCCGTAAAGCAGTATATAAATCTGTTAAATGCTATTGCAACTGCAGGCTAATTCTGCCCACTGCCAACTGTTCGATTCTGTCTGGCTCAAGGTCGACTCAGCCTTCCATCCTTCCGAGGTTGGTAAAACGAGGACCCAGATTGTTGGGGGGCAATACACCGACTCTGTAAACCACTTACAGAGGGCTGTAAAGCACTGTAAAGCGGTATATAAGTCTAAAGGCTATTGCTAAGTGCTTTCTTCGTGGGGCTGCCAGATCCTCTGATCCCTTGCGGCCCTACCGTTGTGAACCACACAGCGACACCGGTTTGGTTTATGTTTATAATTGAACTTCCATATAGTCATGATTAGCACAAGATCCATAGCCATAAATTATACATGGTTATCTAATTTTGTTGTTGTGGTGGTTGTTTTTAAGTACATAAAACTGTTAACGATATAAGTTCTCTGAAGAAGTGGCACTGAAGTATAGCGGGGTTCGGTCGCCGTTCTCTATCGGGGGAGAAGAATGCAAGAAATGCAGGTGGCTTCATCGGACAGAATTCTCGCAAAGCCGAGGAAAAAAATAATAATAAAAAATTGACTTTCTGGGGTCGGTTCGGGATGCCGACAGGCTTAGAGGCTCGGTTCAAATACAACCAGAAGAGAAGTTTTCAGGGTTGAGAATATGAATAAGCAAAAATCTTACACTTTTGCTAGAATTCTCCTTAGCGTCGGTGTGATCCTGGTTGATCCAGGCCCTTTTCCAACGTTTACGGCTCAGCCAGGAACACAGATACGCCGATGCTGGCTTGAAACCTTGGTAGTTGCATTTGTTTGGGGGGTAGGGTGGGGTGTTTCCTTTTAAATACCAGTTAACCCCCTTTGTTGTCCTCGCCCTACATTACTACAGAAAAAAACATCGGGGAAATACCTGCGCCGAAATAGGATCCAATTTATTCTCCAATCAAAAGAGTTTCAAAAACTACTCCAAGCAGCATAGAAGCATTTCTCCCCCTTTTCTCTCTCGGTGGCCTTCTATCAAATCTACGACTCTTTTCCCACTCTACACATTTAAATTCCCTTTTTGGGGTGGGACAGGTATTACAGACAGGAGGAATGGAGGAAGAAGAGGAGCGTGACGTATGATTTTAAAAACGCGTCCCTCCCAATTCCCAAAGCTAATTCCATCTTATTTGTCCGACTGCAGCATTTGTTAAGAGTACCTTTGTAAGCATTAACCCCTGGATGCTGTCCAGAAACAACTGGATTGGCAAAAAAAACATTCTGCAGAAGAAATAATAATAATAATAATAATAATAATAATAATAAAAAAGCAACAGCAACGTCCTTCGTCATTTCCTGGACTTCTTCCCCGCTCCCACCCAAAACCCAAATCTCCTATGGCCTGAAGAAGTTATTGCTGTCCTAATGGAGCAGAGATGCCACCTACGATCTGGAGAGTGCTTTTCAGGTGGCTGGTAGCAAAAATAAAACGAGCGGGGCGGGGGAAGCCGCCTCGTGGAAGTTTGAAATGGAACAGGACTTAGCAATAAATTAACAGCGTCCTTTAGAGGTCTCTGAGCCACGGAGGGCACAGGAAGGCGGTCAAGCCAACGGAGAAGGTTGTCTGGTGCCTTCTGGGACCAAAAAAACCTTAAGAAAATAAAAATAAAAGGGAAGATGGGACGGAAAGAGAAGAGGTGACCAGCGAAAAGGTCGGTCACAGTGCAAGTTACATGTTGAATCCATAAACTGGCGGCTGGCCGAATCCTGGCGCTGTTGGGTATGCGTACGGGAAGTTGGCCTGGGGAGGAATGGCATTGGGGCCGGCCGTCAGCATCAGTTGCTGGCCTGCAAGGAGGCAGAAAGGTTGGTTAGAAAACGGAAAGCCATCTCACCTGGACAGACCTGTGTGGATTTGGGGCCCGGAGGCTAAATCATAGGGTGAATGGTGGAGGGAGCTAGGTAGGTCTAGATCAGGGGTGTCAAAACTCGATTTCCATCCAGGTCCGTATTTCACCTCAGGGGGTTGGCTCAATGTCACTCATCGAGTCTCCATTTTCGGCCACGTCGGTCCTCCCGGGCTCCGTTTTCAGCCACGGCCTCCTGCAGCCCTCTGCCAGCGAAAACAGAGTTTGGGGAGGCCTTGTGCAGCCCACCCGGGCTCCATTTTTGGCCACGACGGCCCTCCTGGGCTCCATTTTCGGCCACAATGGCCTCCTGCAATCCGCTGCCTGCCAAACAGAGTTTGGGGAGCCTCGTACAGCCCACCCGTGCTCCGTTTTCGGTTGCAACGGCCTCCTGCAGTCCTCTGCCAGCAAAAACGGGAGCTCAGGAGGGCTGTGCACAGCCTCCCTGTGCTCCTTTTTCGCTGGCAGAGGCACCACGGGCTGGTCCTTTGCTGTTTTTGGGATGGGCCCTGTGGGCCCAGATCTAAGCACCCCCTGGGCCAGATCCAAGCCCCGGGCCTTGAGTTTGACACCCCTGGGTCTAGTTTATCGAAGAGAAGGACCGGGGTTTGGGGTGGTAGGACATTTATCGTTGTCTTCTGATACTTGAGGGGCTGTCTCGGAGAAGAGAGGATTGAGCTCCTCTCCAACGAAGCTCAAGGAGCTTTTGGGTGAGGAGCAAAAGTTTTTCAAGGAGGGGGGGGAAGGCCAAGAAAAATCCAGATGCCTTCTGAAAGAGCACCTTCGGGACAAACTACAGGAGGTGTTAGCAATGGAGCAGATGGGAGGAATAACTACAGAGTAGCATGGGGAAACCAGTACCTCCTCCTCTTCAGTTGGCACTGTTAAGCACGTAGGTTTGCTTTGGGCATCTAAGGTGACAGAAATCTAGATTAAGGGAAACTTTTAATGTTAAGGTACAATATAGAACTCCTGCAGGAACGACGCTGGAACAAACTGCAGTTAGATCTGTTAGTTCTTCGCCCCCGGGCCTAAGCGGAGAATTAATTTTGCCACACGTCAAACACATAGGGGTAGGTGGGGTTAATGGTACACATGCCTCATGCAGGGAAACAGCCCCCCTCCCGGTGTAAATGCCATGCCCGCAGGCGGACTGACCTCTCCCATCAGGAGCTTCCTTTAATGGAACCTAGAAGGCAATGGTCAGTAAAATCTACCTTCTGCCAAATGATCTCAGCGAGGTTTTAGGTTGGTTGAGAAACACGGCTTCATGTCCTCAGGCAAAAATTTCCACCCACCTACCCACCCGCCCCAGATTTCATTCCCCAACTTCTTGCTCCTTCTGGAAGGAAAGTTTTACCCCCTTTTCATGAGACCCACCTGAGTGTTGTGGTGAAGGTGCTGAAGGAGGAGCAGAGACCCCAACCGTGTCCACCTTCCAACATGGAGCTCCCTATGTAATTATGGGCCTGACATACTCCCTCTGTCTCTGTCTGTGTCACTCTCTCTCTCGGTCTCTCTCTTTCTGTCTCTCTCTGTCTCTCTCCTCCTCCATCTCTGCCTCTCTCTTGGTCTCTCCCTCTCTCTCTCTCACTCCGTCGGTCCGTCCATCTCTCTCTGTCTCTGTCTCTCTCAACCTGAATTGCAAGCTGGTTCTTGTACAGAAAAAGGTAAGGTGGGCAGGGAACTAGGGCCAGGGAACTGGTAAAAAAAACCTCTCGAGTTTGTAAATCCCAAGAAATGTTGCAAGACTTATTCGAAGTAATCCAGAACTGTATCAATGACTGCCTCTTAAAACCTTGGGGGGGGGGAATAAACTGAGCTAGTTAAATTTCTTCTAGAATACTTATTCGTAATACTACACCATGTAGGAATTAGGAGAAGGGAGCAGAAGAGCTCAAGATTAAAAAAGAAGTCATCTAAATTCACGGAAGGCCCAGGAAACAAATACTCAAAGTATATATTCCACTTACCAAATACTATAGGAGTAGGTTCTGCTACTTGCTCCTCGTCTTTTCTTAGGCTTTCCGAAGCATCGAGTTTATCCACCTAAGTTATAAGAGGAAACAGGATACATTTAGGGAAGACCCTGAGGCAGCCTGAGTTTGGTGACCATCCTTAACCTTACCTTTCCCCAGGTAAGTTCCAAACTCTTAAAGGCAGATTCCATTTCAAGTTGTCACCTGCCAGCTGCTTCTGTTTTAGAGGTCTCTGGGATGGGACAACCTGGTAGACACATTGCCTGTTTGGAAGCCAACTGCTAAGGGGCGAAATTTGCTTAGGATCTTGACTAAGGTGCGAACAAGAATGGGATAGTCAGGGGGACAGGATTAACCAGAGAAAGCTGTGGCTTTGATCCGCTTTCAAAGCTCTCAGTGCATCCCAAGAGATGAACCGCAGAGGGAAAATTTGGGGGTGATGGAGCAGGAGATGGGTGTCCTTGCAAAATGGCAGCTGGGCAAATTAAACCTGCTTTATAACCCCTCCACATCATGCATGTGATTGATCGCAAACCACTCATCTTTCAATAGGTAAACTGGCAAGCTTTCCTCTTGAGCCCTTTCTGATGGGAAGAGCCAAGAATCTCTAGGAGGTAGGAGAAGAGCAGGGGCAGAGTGAAGGGAGTCCTCAGCCTAGAATTGTTAACGTTCTCACAAATGGTCTAAGCCCAACCTCTCTTGAATTCCGCTGACCCCTGTCGGCTGCCAATTTAGGCGGGGCATTCTCACAGTACGGCCAAAAGCATTCAGGCTTTGTTAATAGGAGGAATGTCTTTTGGGAACTAGCGGTTAGGTAGAGGCCCAAGTGATGGAGGTTAAAGCAACTTACGGTAAAAAGGAGGGGAAGTTTATTACTGTGTACTAAAATTAGTTCTTATTTTAAAACCGGACTTACAGTGCATGCGGTTTCTCGAAGACTGAAGGCTTAGTTAGACACCACTTGCAAAATCCAACCAGACTTCAACCTGGGAAGGGCCGCAATGGAGTACAGTCTATCTTATTTATTTAGTGAACAGATTGGATGGGGGTGGGCCTATACAGATAGCCCTTGACTGTTGTTTCATTTAGGAACCGTTCGAAGTTACAACGGCGCTGAAAAAATGGATATGACCATTTTTCACACGGCCTTTGCAGCATTTCCCCCATGGCCACATGATTTACATTCAGATGCTTGATTACTGATTCATATTTATTGTCAACTCAAAAATATTCCTCTGGTCTTTTAGAGTTGCCAGCAGAAAGAGAGTGGAGGAAGTAGTGCATTCCTTAGATAATTTCTAGGTGACTGAAGCTTCTGGCATGCAAGAGTATTACTGGAGAACATGATTGATGATCCAGTATGTCAGATACAATATTGAACATATACTATACTCTTGAACGCTTTTGGTGGTCTTCAGTGAAAACGGGACGCTCTTACAAATAGGTAAATATTTTGAGTTTTCCTTCCCAATGAAGCAGATGGAAGTCCGGCTGGATTTTTCCAAGCTGTTTATGAAGTGATATTTACTATGATATTAGTTTAGATGAAGCTAAATTATTCTGCTTTTCGGGTGCAAGCTACAGCGAGATGGCTGGATCTTTAGATCTACTTTTAAGGACACCAATTAAAAACAACACAAGTGAGTAAAACTAAAGAGACTGTCACCTTATTAAACAGACCATCAACCTGTAAAGAAAATTAAAGAGGGGAATATTTAAAATCCAAAAAAAAAAAAGGCCGCAAAATTGACTTCAAGGCAAACGCAAAAGAAAAGGCAACATTGGGGGAGAAACGGAAGAAGGCTAGGGAGTTAGGAAAGAGAAGCAAGAAAGGAGGACACAATATGTGAGGTTCTACAAAACCTGCCTCTTACTCAATGTTTAATGTTGATTTATAAATGGGATAATAATAATATTAATATTAATCAACATCATCAACAACTGTTAACACCATCAAACATCCAGATTTGCCTATCCCAGGTCCTTGGTAAGGACTCGATAGGTAGACAAAAATGCCAAACTCAATCTGAACATCTGGCTGATTGTGTGATGAATAATGAGGAGGAGGAGGAGGAGGAGGAGGAGAAGAAAAGAAGAAGAAGAAGAAGAAGAAGAAGAAGAAGAAGAAGAAGAAGAAGAAGAAGAAGAAGAAGAAGAAGAAGAAGAAGAAGATTTATATTTGCGGACAGTATATTAAATGCCTTTGTGCTTTGGAGATTCAAAAGGCTTCAGCTGCACTAACAAATCTGAAAATTACAACAACAGAGTAGTCACACCAAGATGAAACTAGGAACAATGAGTTTGCTGTGATGGTGCGACAGCGTTTCGGAATAACGTGACATTTATTACAGATGGAAATGCTGCAATTCTGGGCTGAGATGCAAATTTCATGTAGGTAGTCCTCAACTTACAAACGCTCATTTAGAGGCCCTCCGAAGTTACAATGGGCACTGGAAAAAAAAAGGGACTTGGGGACCATATTTCAAACTCACAACTGTAGTAACGGTCACGTGGGTAAAATTCGACCGCTTGGCAACTGGTTCATATTTATGACGGTTGCAGTGTCCCGGGGTCAGGTGATCCCATTTTGCGACCTTCCAACAATGAGGAAGCCAGATTCACTTAAGTGTGACCTACTTAATAATTGCAGTGATTCGCTTAACAACGGTGGCAAGAAAGTTTGTAAAAATGGAGTAAAGCTCTCTTAATAACCGTCTCGCTTAGCAACAGAAACTTTGGGCTACCTGTATTTCTAGGCCACAGAGAGCTTCTCTATTTATTTATTTAAAAAGAAAACAACCCAATAGCTCCTGGCTCCAGGGACCTAATGCAGCCAGCCTACCTGCTGTTGAAATTGTGCCTGCCAGGCTGAGACCAAAGTTTAATTACAGGCATTAAGCAATCCACGTCTCCAAAGAGGGATCAGCAATCAACAGCTTTAATTAAGCAAATGAGGCATCGGTGTTGATGGTCCCCTAGCACTCAAGATGTCTTTAAGTCATCCAGCAAGCTTTTGACAAGTTTTTTATCTATCTATCTATCTATCTATCTATCTATCTATCTACTACCTACCTACCCATCCATCCATCTATCCATCCCTCCATCCACATCTCTATCTATCTTTACCTATTTCTATTTATCTATTTATCAAACTATATCTTTCTATCTCTACATCTATATTTGACTATATCTGTCTATGTAATTTTATCTATCTATTCATATCTATTCATCTATTCATCTATCTATCTATCATCTATCTACCTACCTACCTACCCATCCATCCATCCCTCCATCCACATCTATCTTTACCTATTTCTATTTATTTATCAATCTATATCTTTCATTCTACATCTATATTTGACTATATTCTGTTTATCTATTTTATTTATTTATCTATTTATTTATCCATTTATTCCATCTATTTACTTATTCATCCTTTCCATTTATCTATCATATCCTTCCATCTATCTTTCATTTTATTTTACTTATTTTTATTATTATGATTATTTATATTTTTCTATTTCTTTATTTATATTTGATTATATTTGTTTCATTTATTTTATTTATCTACGATATTCATTCTATTTTACTACTACTACTTACCTTCCATCTCTCCATCTATCATCTCTTCATCTACATTTCTTTATTATTTTACTTTTATTTATCTATTTATCAATCTATCTTTCTATCTCTACATCTATATTTGACTATATCTGTCTATCTAATTTTATCTATCTATCTATCTATCTATCTATCTATCTATCTATCTAAACTCTCTATTTCTATTTATCTATTTCTATCCATCCATCATCTACATCCATCTCTCTTTCCCTATTTCTATTTATCTATCTCTATCTCTCTATCTCTACATCTGTCTGTCTATTTCTGTCTATTTCTATTTCTCTATTTCTAACTATATTTCTATTTATCCATCCATCCATCCATCCATCCATCCATCCATCCATCCATGCATCCATGCATTCATCTATCTTTAAATCTACATCTGTGCCTGTCTGTCTAACTGTCTATCTATTTTTGCAAGACCCCCTCCTTGCAGAAGAAAAAGCTGTACTTACTTTGGTAAGGTACTCCCTCATCACCTGAATGAAGTAAGGCATCGCAAAGTCCATAATGTTGTGTCGCCACGCCAACTCCAGGACCACATCTGGATGCAGCAAGTCGTAGCACGTGAAAAGAGAAGCTGCAAAACACTCTTTCTTGTCTTCCTCCAGGAACCACTGAAGGAGTTTCTCAGCCAGCTCGGCGTCTTTGGATTCGGCCGCGTATTGCATGGCATCCTAAGGAAAGGCGACCTTGTCACTTGAAATAGCTCTTCATTATTTTTATTGTAAAATAACCATCAACTGTCAATGTGGGTATATACCTAATTTTGTATTCTAATTTTGTAGGCTCAAGGTTGACTCAGCCTTCCATCCTCTCGGGGTAGGTAAACTGAGGACGACCCAAGATTGTTGGGGGCAATAAGCTGACTTTGTAAAAATGCCGTTTAGTAATAATGCAGGCATATACAATGGAAGGAAGGCTATTGCTGAGCGCATTGAGTTGTGTCCCAAAAATTGTAAGCCCCCCCACTGAGTCTTTGGAGAAGGGCGGCATATAAATGTAAATTTTAAAAAAAAGTTCATGTAGTGTAATATTGGAGGTGGTGACACTTTAAGAGTTGTATGCAACAAAAGCTTCATTTTAATGTATGCCAATTAGTGTACATTCAAAGTGACAATAAATTATTCTATTCTATTTCTATTCTATTCTATTCCATTTCTATTCTATTTCCATTCTATTTAATTCTTATTCTATTCTATTTCATTCCTGTTCTGTTCTGTTCTGTTCTATTCTATTTCCATTCTATTTGTTCTATTTCTATTCTATTCTATTCCATTTCTATTCTATTTCCATTCTATTTAATTCTTATTCTATTCTATTTCATTCCTGTTCTGTTCTGTTCTATTCTATCCTTTCCTATTCTATTCACCATCCCATTGGCACATGAAGTGAAAGAAACTCCCGAGACCTTATTTTACCAAGAGTGTAACTTTACTGATCAATCCACATAGACATACACTGTAGTAGAAAGCATTCTGCCTTTTGGCATGAAAAGCTTCATATTTAAAACCCACCCTTTTCCCCTGCTGGGCCACCCACTGTCCAGGATCCACCAATCCAATGCAATCTCTTTGTTTTGAGAAACAGTTTGCTGAACTTAGAAGGCTCTCATCCTTCCACCTTGAAGTGTCGAGATTCTCCCAGGCCACAGATGGTACACATACATTTCTTAGTTCCCTCCTAGCCACCCAGACATTCCAGTCATTCCTCTTCCCCTCCCTGGCTTGTTTTCTGGCTGGGAACTACAGTGCATAGTGCAGTGGTGGCTAACCTTTTTGGGCTCCTGTGCCAAAAATTGTGCGTGCGCTTGCGTGCACGCATGCCAGCACCTAGAAGGCAATGCATGAACCCCCTCCACACCCCCTCCGCCTGTGCACACAATCCCCCCCACTGTGCCTCACAGCTGATTTTTGGCCTCCCGGAGGCTTGAAAAAAGTCTCTGAAGCTTTTCAGGCCGGATAATAGGCCCATTTCATCACTTCTGATATTATAGGAAGTGATGAAACGGGCCTATTATTCATTCTGCAAAGCCTGCAGAAGCTTTTTTCAAGTCTCTGGGAGGCCGAAAAAGGCCTCAAACCAGCCAAAAAACCAGCTGTGAGGTGCGCGCATGCGCAGTGAGGCAAGTTTGCCTGCGGCTCACGTGCCAGCACAAATGGCTGTGTGTGCCACCTGTGGCACATGTGCCATAGGTTCGCCATCACCGGCAGAGCGAGTCCAGCCTTGACAAAAACAAATGCCAGACAGAAGGAGATCCTAACCAGGAGTTGTAACAGTCCTCGATTTATGACAGCTTGTTTAGGGACTGTTCAAAGTTACGATGGACCTCAAATAAAAGGTACTACTTACGGCCCAGGAATCAACACCCCGGAACCGCACCCTTCCATGCAAAAGATGCCAACTGACCTTATAAAGCCGATCTTTCTTGCAGAGTTCCACGCTCTGCTTCCACCGGTTATTGCCTTTGTACAAATAGGCGGCGATCCGCCGGAACTCAATTAATTTGTGCTTTTCAAGACGCTGAGCCAAGGTGATGTTATCGAAGTTGTCGTAAGCATCGATAGACGCTCGCAGGCCCTGTTAGGAGGCAGAAAAGGACCAGGCAGGGGTTAAGAGACCTTGCTGAAAAGACCCAGAGGCCCTGTGTCTGATTTTAATTAATACATTTGTATGCCACCCGATTCCTGATAACTCTGATCGTTTCCTCCCAAGTAAAAATGTTTATAGGTCATCCTTGACTTAACAATTTGTTCAGTGACTGCTTCAAGTTGCAACGGCACAGAAGAATGTGACTTGGGACAGTTTTTCACCCTTACGACCGGAGCGGCATCCCCACAGTCAAAATTCTAACGCATGACCACCGAATCGTAGAGGCTGACTCTGTAAACCACTTAAGAGAGGGCTGGAAAGCACTGGGAAGCGGTATATAAGTCTAAGTGCTACTGCTATGTTCCTTCCTCCCTCCCTCCCTCGGTTAGAATGCAGCATTGCAGGCTAACTCACTGCCCACTGCCAGCAGTTCGATCCTGATCAGCTCAAGATTGACTCAGCCTTCCATCCCTCCAAGGTGGGTAAAATGAGGACCCAGATGGTTGAGGGCAAGAGGCTGATTCTGTAAACTGCTTAGAGAGGGCTGTAAAGCACTGTGAAGCCGTATATAAGTCCAAGTGCTACTGCTATTACTATTGAACTTTCTTTTCCATTCCTTTCCTTTCCTTCCCTCCCTCCCTCCCTCCCATGGTTAGAATGCAGTATTGTAGGTTAACTCTGCCCACTGCCAGCAGTTGACTCAGCCTTCCATCCTTCCTAGGTCAGTAAAACGAGGACTCAGATTGTTGGAGGCAAGAGGCTGGCTCTGTCAACCCCTTAGAAAGGGCTGTGAAGCACGATGAAGCAGTATGTAAGTCTAAGGGCCATTGCTATTCCATGTAAAATGGAACTATGAATTCTACAAATGGTTACTCCAACATTTTTAGATGACTCCTGTTGATTAAGGGAGTCTTGACATATCCATGGGTCCACCAACAAGAACAGAGGACCTATTGTTTATATTGAAGCATCACGTATGCCGGAGCAAGCGGCAAAAAAATCAGGTTGTCACGAGGTCCATGCTGTATCCACACACCGTTGTTGGTGCGCAAGTCTCGTTCCAAAACTCACTTGGTAATCTTCCTCCTCGGTCAGAAGATTGTTCAGTGCCTCGTTGACCCCTTTGTTGTTGTGATTCTGGACCGAACGCAAATAAGGTTTCACGAGAGGTAGCTGATTAACCTACGGAAGAAAGCAAACATTTAAGGCCAAAAAAAACAGAAGACATTTTATTTATTTATTTGGAAAACTCATATAGCTGCCTACTCACTCACAGAGATTCTAGGCAGCTTACAGAAAATAAAAACACAATGTAGAAGGAAATAAATAATAATAAAATAGTAACCCACCCAAACCTTTGAAAATGTTTGATGGGTGCTCGCCAAAATTCATCATCCAAACCGCTGTAAAAAATGGAAGCTTGCCTTTTTCCAAAAAAGACCCCCAATCTTGCAGGATAAAATGTATGGGAAACATCTGGAAAATAACTCCTCAAAACACTCGGGTCCACTTATACAAATGGAAGCAGTATATCTCAAAATTAAAAACCTTCCTTTTGCCTTAGACCAGGGGTCCCCAAACCTGGAAGGCTTGAAGACTTGTGGATTTCAACTCCCAGAATTTCTCTCCTCCAGTCATGTTATCTCTAGGAATTCTGGGAGTTGAAGTCCACAAGTTTGGAGATCTCTGCCTTAGTCCAAGGCTCTCCAACCGACAGGCCACAAACAAGCTGGGAAACGGGAAGTCCAGCTGGACGTGAGCGGCAGGCAAGCAAAACCCAAAACCATTCCCACGAAACCAGTCCCCGGTGCCAAAGAGGTTGCGGGACGGCTGCCTTAAGACCATTCCACCTGAACTGAGTTATTGGCCGAAAAGTGGGTCTTTTCACCCACCTTGGCAAAAAAGCTGACCGTCCTCGTGTGATCCAGCCGTGGGGATAAGACAAGGAGAAGATCATTGATCAGCAGCGGTTTGTAATCCAAATAGAACTGCAGGGCTCGGTAATACAACTCCACGTTGGCAACCTGGAGGATTAAGGATAAGTGGAGAAAAAAACATTAAAACCTCTTAAAACGGGACGTTCCATTTAACAACCACCCAACGCAGCGAGAATTGTATTTGGACAACATTGGAAAAATGAGGAAACTCCTACAGATGAAAATATAATTTTATATTATAAAATTATAAAATTAGCTTGGGCAGAAATAGACAGGTTAACATTAAAGATAAAGGACAAAGAAGGCACAGAATATTTTTTAACTTGGGATTTGTTTTATCAATGGCTAAGATAATAAAGGTAGAAATCAGAAGTTGGAAAAATACTATTATATACAAGTAAAGAATATTATTACTACTATTATGTATATGTAAAATGACCCAGACAATACAGTGTTTCCTAAATACTTATATATTCGGGTGAGATTCAAGGTGTTGGTTTTAACATTCAAAGTCCTTTACGATTTGGGTCCAGGATACTTGTAGGAGCGTCTCCTGCCAATATCAAATACCGATCACCCTGTGCATGCGCACAGACGGGGACTCCTCGGGGTGCCGTCCGCTAGACAATGTCGGCTAGCGGTGCCTCGGGGAAGGGCCTACTCTGTTGCGGCCCCCGCCTTGTGGAATCAACTCCCTTTGGAGCTCCGCTTGGCCCCTGATCTTTGCTCCTTCCGCCGCGATCTAAAGACCTGGTTGTTTGAACAGGCTGGGCTGGACTGACCTCCGGGGTTTTTTAAATTTTATTTTAATGGTTTATTGACTGGGCTTTCCAGATTTAATTCTTTTCTTAAATATTTATTGTTCTTGTGTTTCAATTGTGAGCCGCCCCGAGTCCTTGCGGAGAGGGGGCGGCATATAAGTCCAATTATAAATAAATAAATATATGTTGAAGAAAAAGGTATGAATAAATAATTAAAAAAATGAACGTCTTTGTGTCATTCTTGAATGCCCTCCGTAGCAACGTCAACTGGTCCCATGGTAAGAGGGAACAAGTCACGGCACAGCACATCGACATTATAGCCGTTCACCTTGGCAATGATGTCCTTGAACTGCCCTTCCTTCCAAGCATCCGTCGGATGGTTCATCATGGTAATTATTGCGTTGTCGTATTCTTCGTATTTATCATAGAGGAAGACAAGCTCCCCCCAGAGGTGGGCGTGTTCTGCTGCTCGAAGGACCTTGAAGAAAAAAAACCACGAGAAGGTTTGGAAGTCCAAAGAGTAAAAAGGAAGACAAGAGCCCAAGGCACAATAGGGACCCCAACACATTATTGGTACCCAATCTATTTGGCTTTTGGTAGTATTTTGTTTATGTCTTTTAGCTTTTGTCCTTTTACTGCTTTGTTTAAGGGGGGGGGGGAAGGAAAATGCATTAAAAAATAGCTAAAAATGCAGTAACGTGATGGAGAAATGTTTATATGAGTGCTACTCAGGAATATATAAATGGGTAGGTATGAAATATTTTTTTAAGAGTTCAGTGAAAGATAGCTATACTTCGTTGTAATTATCCATGCACAATCTGTCTTTCAACTTTGTACAGTTGTGGTCTTTTATGATTGTAAGCAAGCCAGAACTAGCCTAAGCTAAGAAGATTAAAAATGCTAAAGGAGTCCCCTGCATGTTTTACTCCGCTGGCCGTTACCATAGAGCACACCTCCGTTTCAAGACCACTGAGCCAGTGCTGTCCAAAGACATTTCCACGGTCATCTTGCTGGCGTGACGTCACGGAGCGGTGTTACTTTCCCACCCAAGTGGTACCTATTTATCTATTCGCATTTTCACGCTTTCGAATTGCTAGATGTCAGCGTTCCAATGAAACTCCCCATTTCTATTCAGCACTCAGAGACAACGTCCATCCAATTTATTAAAGAAGTCATGTTGGGAAAATCCAAATCTGAAAGTTCCAGGTTTTCCCTTCCCCATGTGAAAATCCAAAATCCATCCCCTGCACCCATCAGTCCATCACATGGCCGAATCAAACACTCACTGCCATCCAGGTGCAGCCTGACTTGTCCTTGACTTTTGAGAAGAATGTTGTTTAGTCTAATCAACTACACACTAAGAATTTCCCCCTTCCAAATTCCCCGGCACGAAATTTCTGTCTGTCTGTCTGTCTGTCTGTCTGTCTGTCTGTCTGTCTGTCTATCTATCTATCTATCTATCTATCTATCTATCTATCTATCTATCTATCTATTTATCATCATTATCTATCTATCTATCTATCTATCTATCTATCTATCTATCTATCTATCTATCTATCTATCTGAAAAATATATGGCTAAGAAAAAATATGGCTTCCATGACTGACACTAAGGTTGGCAGGAGCTGAGGCAGGGATGGGAGTTTTAAATATTTAGTCCCTAACCGTTGAAGAAGCAATATCAGTATTTACTTGACTTCAGGAACATCAAATACCTTTGGGATATTGACTCTGGACCAGAACAGCTCCAGATGTTCTCTCATCTTCTGGGGCTTATATTTGGAATATAAAATAGCAAGTTCGGTAAACATTCCCATGTGGGCCCGTTCCAGACCGAGGGCTGCTTCCAAGAGACCAATCAGTTCCTCAAAGTATCCGCGGCCCTGCGAGTCAAGAACACAACAGGTTTAAGCAGCTTGGATGGATCACATTTGCAGATGAACAAGATCAGAGGACAATCCACTGAACTTCCACTCCAGCATATGAATGTACAAGAAATTGGACCATTCAGACGACCAGTCAACCAGAGAACCAACCAGCTGCTCAGAATTTAAACACAGATGAAAACGAACAACCAATCACATGACCAACTGAGCACACAAGACATATATAAGCTGAAGAGGAACAGGACGAGGAAATCCTGCTGGTTACCTAGTCTGGTCACGAAACATCCTGAAACTAAAATGAAACAAGTTTGGAGAGTAAAACCACTGGCAAAATCTAAAACCCGAGCTGCAAGTATTTGCTATTATTTTAAAATCCCCTGAACTGCCTGCGTTCCCAGAACTTCAGAAGGACACTTCTTAAGAAAGGGGCAATTCTGCTCACAGAGGAGAAATTCCAAATGTTTTTTAAAAATTTCATTTGTCGAACAAAAACTGCAAATTCAAAGAAGCAAAATAAGAAAATTAAAATGTGACAGGGTATGACAGGCACATCACTGCCCTTACGCACACGTCCTTAGGGACCTCTTAAATATGGAGTGAGGTTCACGGAAGTTAACTCAGAATGAAAAGTGTGGAAGTTAATGGCTGAGACAATTGAAATCAGGTAAGATATTCCAAAATCTGAGAACCCTGCTACAAAAAATGAATTTTTTACAATCAAGCTTAGAACAGTTTAAGTTTAAAGCAGTTGTTCGTACGCGTTACGATAAAAGCTAATCATATTTGAACAGAACTAAAAATGAGCAAGAGAGACTTATTCATCGGGGAGATTAAAAACGGAACATGGTATGCCAAATTTCATTCTAAAATGTAAATAAAAATTCAATCATCCAGGAATGGTCTCCAGGTTCTAGGGTTTGGTGGGATTTTTTAAAATGCTAGTCTAAAACGAAGCTGGTTTGAGGCTCATTTGAACCACAAATACGACGGCTGTTTTTTTAACTTTAGCAGTTCAGTGGCAGGAAGCTCGACAGAAATATCTTTAATAACTTTTATACCATCATTGAGGCGAAAGGTATCCTACCTGGTAGTAGCTTATCAATTCTTCAAGTTCATCCGCATGAATGACGATGTGCAAGCCGCATATCTGCGCAAGACGGAACTCCTTTCCATTCACGCATGCAAAACACACCTGCAACCAAAGACACTCTTAGCAAAAGTGAACAGTTGAATCCAATAATTCAATTTGTCAGCCAGATGTTCAGACTGGAATTGGCATTTTTGTCAGCCTACTAAGTCCTTCCCAAGGACCTGGGATAGGCAGAGGTGGCTATGTGATGGTGTTAAGAGATATCGTCGCAGGATGAAATTGACCAAGGGCAGTTTTGTCAATGCCGATGGCGTTCAAGTGGTGCTCCAGATGTTTTGGGATCGCACCCCCAGGCGTCTACCACTATTGGTACTGAGATATATATGAATATCAGTGGCTCGGCTTGGTTAGTTAGGCTGTTGGGTTTGAGCGCTGAGCTTGGCAATTTGGTTGCAAATGTTTTGTCACCATTCAAGGAGATTTCATCAGTGTGCTTTGAGTTGGGCTCATCTGTCAGTGCACTGGCCTTTAAGTACCTTTGTGTGATGCAAACTGGCATTGGTGTTGTTTGTTCGGACCAATGCTAATTTGCATCACACGAAGGTACTTAAAGGCCAGTGTTCTGACAGATGAACACAACTCAAAGCACACTGATGAAATCTCCTTGAATGGTGACAAAATGTTTGCAACCGAATTGCGAAGCTCGGCACTCAAACCCAACAGCCTAACGATTGGTATTATCTTTGCTTTAGTGTTGATTATAGAATTATTTCAAGTTCCCCCAAATCACAAAGCTGCATCTCACTGACTTTGGCCGTATCATGCGGGGGAATTCACTGGAGGAAACAAAGCATTAGTGGTAAAAGAAAACCAAGCCACCAGAAAACATGGTGGCTGGACACCATCAAAGCGGGCACTGGCCAGAGCATAGAACAGGAAACAGTGCAAGGCTGGAAGATCTGGAGACCTGCCCCACAGAATCAGCAAGAGTCGGACACGACTGAAGGGATATAACATCATTACAGGTACTCCTCCACTTACGACCATAATTGAGCCCAGAATTTATGTTGCTAAGTGAGGAATTTGTTAAGTGAGTGGGTTAGGGTCCCATTTTACAATTTTTCTTGCCACAGTTGTTGAGTGAATCACTGCAGTTGTTAAGTCAGTAACACGGTTGTTCAATGAATCTGGCATCCCCATTGACTTCGCTCATCAGAAGGTCGCCAAAGGGAATCATGTGATTCCCCGGGACGCTGCAACCATCGTAAATACAAGCCAGTTGCCAAGCATCCGGATGTAAATCACGTGGCCATGGGGGCTGCAACAGTCGTAAGTGTGAGAAAATGGTCGTAAGTCCCATTTTTCAGTGACATTGTAACTCCGAACATTCGCTAAATGAACTGTTGTAAGTTGAGGACTACGTGCACTGTATCTGCATATCGACCACCATGAAGGGGATCGTAAAAATCAGGTCTGGTCACATGATGACCTATTGAATGACCGGCACGACTTGATTCCAGGCTCAATGATAGTCTTAAGTCAAGGACAAGCTGTGTCTTCCCCTTGAACAATGCCAAGCAAGTCACCTCCTTCCACGTCCTGGTGCTGTTGGCTTTGCGAGCGCTATCGACAGCTACTTGGTATTCCCCTAGGTGCACCAAGGTAGAGGCCAGGCGCGCAAAATTCGACACGTTATTGTACAGCAGCTTGGCCGCATCGTACATCCCTTCCTCGTAGCAGCGATCGCCGACCTGAAAGGAGACAGAAGGCAAAGCCAGCCAATGACAAAGGCGCAGAACGTGAGTGCCACCATCGGCGTGCTAAGTAACAAACCATGAATTAAGAGTTGGTCTTTGCTGTTTTTCTTAGGGTTTGCCCAACCTAGTTACAAGGTCTGCTTGTTTGGCCATGCATTACCAGTGCATGATAGCAATAGCACTTAGACTTATATACCGCTTTACAGTGCTGCGGCCCTCTCTAAGTGATTTAAGTGGTTTAAGTCTAAGTGGTTGGGATTGCCCCCAACAATCTGGGTCCTCATTTTACCCAACTCGGAAGGATGAAGGCTGCATCAACCTTGAGCCTGATGAGATTCGAACTGCCAAATTGTAGGCAGCCGGCAGTCAGCAGAAGTAGCCTGCAATACTGCATTCTAACCACTGTGCACCATGGATGGATGGATGGATGGATGGAAGGATGGACAATACAGAGTCAGCCTCTTGCCTCAACAATCTGGGTCCTCATTTTACCCACCTCGGAAGGCGGGAAGGCTGAGTCAACCTTCAGCCTGGTGAGATTTGAACTGTCAAATTGCAGTCAGCCGGCAGTCTGCAGAAGTAGCCTGCAATACTACACTCTAACCACTGTGCCACCGTGGCTCTTATGATGCAGATTTTGTTCTTTTTCTGCAGTTTCCTAGTTGTTAAACGTTTTCACAATCTGTAAATCGCCTAGATTCTCTGAGAGTCAGGCCACTGATGCATTTAACCATTTATTATCATTATTAATCGCTACACCATGTCGTTTATTAGAAATGATGTTTAATGAATTGTGCTCAAGCTTTAAACCAGGGGTCTTCAAACTTGACAGCTTTAAGACTTGTGGACTTCAACTCGCAGAATTCCTCCTCCAGTCATCTTAGCTCAGGAATTCTGGGAGTTGAAGTCCACAAGTCTTAAACTTGCCAAATTTGAAGACCCCTGGTTTAAACCCCCAAATAAAATTTAACATTGTAAGCCGCCCAGAGTTAACTTGTGGTAAGGTAAGCAGCCAATTAATTGGAGAAATAAACACGTAAAATGTACCTGCTGTATGTGTGCGTTGTTAGGGCCGCTGACAAATTCTTCTAACTCTGAAAGTCGGTTTGTTTTGGCTAAGGCAAAAATCAGTTCGGTCTCAACGTAAGACTCTCTGGCTTTCTTCTGAGCCATTTGCAAGAATTTGACCAGGTCCTCCCAGTTATCTTGAACACAAAAAAAAGATACAAAAAGGGATACAAGAAGAGACAACAAAGAATTTATTCTACAATTACATTTTCAGGATGTCGAGCATTTGCAAAAACCAGCAATGGAAGGAATGGAAGAATGCTGCTCACAGCAATGTGAGGTTTTCTGATATATTGACCAACTGATCCCATACAGAAAAAAATATTTCAAGAAACTATTTCTTTGCTATGTTTATGTTTTAAGCTACAGGTACCCTTTGACTTACGACCACAATGGAGCCCAAAATTTCTGTTGTTAAGTGAAACATTTGTTCAGCTGAGTTTTGCTTCGTTTTAGGACCTTTCTTGCCACCGTTGTTATGTGAATCACTGCAGCGGATAAGTTAGTAACCCAGTTGATAAAGTGAATCTGGGCTTCCCCGTTGATTCTGCTTGTCCGGAGGTCGCAAAAGGGGATCACGTGACCTTGGGATGCTACATGTATAAATACATGCCAGTTGCCAAGCATCTGAATTTTGATCACGTGATCAAGGGGATGCTACAAAGGTGGTAAGTGTGAAAAACGGTTCGTAAGTCACAGTTTTTGTTGTTAACTTTGAATGGGCACTAAACGAACTGCTGTAAGTGAGGACTACCTGAAGTTTAAACAACTGTGTACATTGCCTCATACAATGACAGACTTTCAAATTTAGAGAATCACGCAGAGATTTTTCGAGCCAGATTCTGCATGGTCACATTTTTAAGCAAACCAATGCAACTAATAACTCAAACTAATCTGCATGTTTTTTAAAAATTGCGTTTCTGAATTATAAGCAGACTCCCTGCTTTCCACATGCCAAATTGTGTGTTTTAAATAAGATACACCTATCGAAATATGTACACCGAGGTAATACGAACATCGCAAAGTGCAGAGGAAAAAAAGAAAGAAGAAAAAGTAATGTATATTCTTGCACGGTTTTGAAAAAAACAGAGACTGGAGCAATTAGAATCCTTTACGTATCAAATGATGACTTAGTTAAGAAATGGGGCAAATTTTTTTTCTGATATTCAGCTGCATATCAAAAATTGGGCTTACCGTTTCTGTTTGCTGCCTGTACCACCTCCATATAGGCAGAAGGATCATCAGCCTTTATGTAAGAATCTATCGCTTCCTTGACCAAATCTTTCTGAAGCTGAGCTCTGCCCAGCTGACTCCACACAGCCGGCTCATTGCATTTCTCGGCAAATTCATAGGCACGGTCCAAATTGCCGATGTGTTCTATCAACACCTATAAAAAGGGTACAAGGTGAGATTTCAGAAGCCCCCTTAGGAAAAAGGAAGGGGGGAGAAACAGGTCCAGGTTTTTCAAGGGAGGAGAAGATGGGCCAGCCATCTGAACCAGAGGGCAAAGTTGGCCAAGTTTAAGACTTTGTGGACTTCAACTCCCAGAATTCCTCAGCCAGGAAGGGAAGAGGCGGGCCAACCATCTAAACCAGATGGAAAAGTTGGTAAAGTTTGTGGACTTCCTGGCTGAGGAATTCTGGGAGTTGAAAGTCCACAAGTCTTAAAAGTGGCCAACTTGGGAAGATCCTGGATCTAAACCAACACTAGGAAGGAAAAGGGGGGAAAAAATGGGAACTCTCTTTGAAGGTCGACCAGCTGCCATTTCGGCCCCACCTGAATGGCGGAAGTGTTGACGTCGAACTTCCTGAAGATGGCGAAGGCTTCCTCGTAGAGCTCATTGCTGATGGCGATGTTGGCGATATCTGGAGCATCGTAGTTATCCAGCCGGTTGATGTACTCCATCACCCGAGTGCGGTCGGCTTTGATGGCCGTCAAGATCAAGAGGTTCTGCAGATTCCTTGCGAGAGTTCACAAGGAAAGGGTCAAGCCAGCAGATTCCAGCAGTAGAATCACTTTACAACCATTCGATTAGTTTGGGATTAGATGATGATTAGTTTGGATTTAGATTGGTTTTACTTTGGATTTAGTTTGGGATTAGATTGGCCTTAGTTTGGTATTAGACTGAGTTTAGTTTGGTCTTAGATTGGGTTTAGTTTGGGATCAGATTGGGTTTAGTTTAGGTTTCATTTGGGATTAGACTGAGTTTCGTTTGGATTTAGTTTGGTCTTAGATTGGGTTTAGTTTGGGATTAGATTGGGTTTAGTTTGGGCTAAAATTTGGATTAGTTTGGTCTTAGATTGGGTTTAGTTTGTGTTTAGTTTGGAATTAGATTAGGTTTAGTTTGGTCTTAGATTGGGTTTCTCTGGAATTAGATTGGTCTTAATTTGGGATTAGATTGGGCTAAAATTTGGATTAGTTTGGTCTTAGATTGGTTTTAGTTTGGTCTAAAATTGGGGTTAGTCTTAGATTGGTTTTACTTTGGTCTTAGTTTGGGATTAGATTGGGTTTAATTTGGGCTAAAATTGGGATTAGTTTGGTCTTCGGTTTTACTTTGGATTTAATTTGGGATTAGATTGGGTTTAGTTTGGGATTCGACTGAGTTTATTTATTTTTGCAACACTTGATTGGGTTTTTTCATTTATACACAATACCGTTACTAATTGAACAATACTGTAACAATATATATATACATTCATACATCCTATCCAATCTTTCAATACACACTACTTCCGTACCCTCATAACTATTTATATATATTGTTTACATTTTCTATTCTTATATCTATTGTCAATCCACGTTAGACTGGTAGGCAGAGGTACAATTTTTCCCTCCTTATTTTCCTCCCCAAAAACTAAGCCCGACCACATAATTTTGTAGCGAAGCACGGGTACCCTGCTAGTTATGTCATATAAAGATGACCTTTGGAAGGTGGGAACGGCCTTTCCTACCTGTGCTCGCTGAAGACCGAATTATCCAGGACGATCTTTTCGAGCAGCTCAATCAGTTCGTTGGGGAGGTCGGCGGTCATAAACGCCTTCACCGTCACGGAAACCTCTTCGGGGTCTTGAGTTTCTGATAATGCCGTTTGGACAACCTGGTATTTGGACAATAGGATTGCCACTTACAGGCATTAAGCACAACCCTGGCCCAATGAAGAGCCAAAAGCAGAGACACACTTCGATGGGCACCAAAGAACAGAAAGTGGGAGTGAGAGTCAGCGGATGGGGTGGTACAATCGGGGCACGAAATTCTTCAAAAGAGTTGCTTAGCAGGCAAGTTAGTCATTCAGCTGTTCAATTCAGCTGTTAACTGAATTGGTTTTATTTTATTTTTTGCACCCAAGAGGAAAAATTCTACTTAGAAGTGAGCTTAGAAGTTTCTTCTCCAAATAGCTACCAAAAAAGAGAAGGAAAAAGTCGCGATTTGCCTTCTTCCTTGTTTACACAATAATGCAGGGATGATGGACCCCAAATTTATCTGGTTATTATTTGTCTGGTATAGGGTGTCCTGCTTGAGCAGCAGATTGGACTAGAAGACCTCCAAGGTCCCTTCCAACTCCATTCTGATTGATTGATTGATTGATCGATTGATTGAAGCAGGACTTGCTTTGTGGTTGGGTGTCCTTAGAAAATAAAGAGCAAATTGGCCATGCTAATCTCATTTAAAAAGGAAAGGGTGGACAGTATAATGTTTAAGGTGCTGGCCTAGAAACCAGGAGACTGTGAGTTGTAGTTCCGCTTAGGCATGAAAGGATGACTTTGGGCCAGTCACCAGGAGACGGTGAGTTCTAATCCCACTTAGACATGAAAGCCAGCAGGATGACTTTGGGCCAATCACCAGGAGACGGTGAGTTCTAGTCCTGCCTTAAGCATGAAAGTTGGCTGGGCGATTTTGGGCCATTCACCAGGAGATGGTGAGTTCTAGTCCAGCCCGAGGCATGAACGCTGTCTGTCTGACTTTGAGCCAAGCACTAGGAGACTAAGAGATGTAGTCCTGCCTTAGGCATGAGAGCCATCTGCATAACTCAGGACCAATCCCTTTCTCTCAGTCCTGCCCACCTCACAGGGTCATTGTTCTGGGGAAAAGAGGAGAAGGAAGGAATATTAGGTATGTTCACCGCCTTGAGTTACTTCTAAGTAATAAAGGCAGGATAAAAATCAAAGAAGTAGGATTTTGATGTTGTCTCTAGTGAAGAACAGGGCAGGTATCTATTCTTATTCATTCCTTGGTCCCAGCCTATAACCTGGTTTCTTAGATTCCCAATCTCTCAATGTACCTGATCAATGAGGGGTCTTCTGAAGGGGTTGTTTTCCTCCAAAACACTGACCCACAATTCTGGATCTTTTCTTCGCACCAAGTAACGAGCTTCGCTCTTAAATAAAGAATTCTCGTTGCAAACCTGCGGGGGAAAAAAAGCAACAGGAAAGGAGAAGGCTGGTGTTTAAAAAGCAGCGTTCGGATCAGCTGGTATTTGAAAGAACTTTTTCCAACTTGGAAATTAGTGGCAGCCATGTTTCAAACATGGTGCCTTTTTATTATTATTATATTAGTTTCAACGGCTGAGTGGTGCGGTGGCCTAGAGGTGGAACTGTCCCCTCACAATCAGGAGGCTGTGAGTTTGATCATAGATAGAGGCAGATATTTCTCTTTCTGGGCACAATGAGAATATATCTGCTGAATAAAACTCCTCACTGGCAACAAGAAGGGCATCTGGCCAGTAAACACTCGGCTCCATTCAGTTGCCCAGATTCCATCCCGCAAGGGATGATGAGGTTGTTAAAAGATTATTAGTTTCTACGGCCCTCTGCTGCTTCATATCCAATGGCAATGTTCCCTCACCTTGATGAGCTCAAGGTCACATTGCCCCCTTTCATAAGCCACACAGGCCAGGTGAGGGTCTCTCTTTTCACAGTATTTTCCGACAACGCAGCTGTCATAAAAGGGATTCTCCCGCAGGAAGCGCTCGGGGTTGTTGTTGCTGTCGATGTAGATTTTCGCCAGGGCGTTGTGTTGCTGGCTCTTCGCAGCCTTCGTGAATCCGGGACTCCAGCCAAGGCAGGAGCAGCTTAAGCCTTGAAGAAGAACAGGCATCTTTAGTTCGCTCTCTCGCTAGCCAACATTTAACCCAGGGGTCTTCAAACATGGCAGCTTTAAGACTTGTGGACTTCAACTCCCAGAACTCCTCCTCCAGTCATGTGAGCTCAGGAATTCTGGGAGTTGAAGTCCACAATCTGCCATGTTTGCTGTGTCAGAAGTCTAAAGCAGGAGTCTTCAAACATGGCAGCTTTAAGACTTGTGGACTTCAACTCCCAGAACTCCTCCTCCAGTCATGTTAGCGCAGGAATTCTGGGAGTTGAAGTCCACAAGTCTTAAAGCTGCCATGTTTGGTTGGCTGTTGTCAGAAGTCTAAAGGGGTCTTTAGACTTCTGACAACAGAAGTCACATTGCTCCCTTCTCCGTTGCTCCCTGCTTGCCCTAAGATGAAGGGGGGGTGGCCCTGGGTCTTCCTCCAATTCCCTCTCCCTTGTTCTACCTCTCTCCTACTCTGCCCAGCCGGACTGTTCCTTCCCCCAGTTCTTCCACAGCCACTAGAGCCACACTCCCACTCCCTGTCAGCTGCTCAGCCTCCCCCTCAGAATCAGATTCCAACAGGGGCATGACAGCCAATTTAATCGCTCTTGGGAAATAAAATATTTTGAAGAGCCCTGTGGGTCTCACCTGTTCCTCTTCTCGACTTCGGCTACCAACTCATCTGTCGAAAACTGACCTCTCACCACCATGATCAAGTTCTTAATGACGTCTTCGGAGCAGTCCACATCTAAGAGTCCTCCCACCACTGCGGGGATGCGGCTGGGGTTGACCTGAAGCGGGACAAAATTGTTCAATTTCAAGGGTACGCAATCCCATCGTCGCACAAGCCGGTCTCAGGATTGCAAAGTTCCAAACCCTTGAACTGGTTCTCGACTTGCGACCACAATCAAGCCCAGCATTTCTGTTGCTAAGGGAGACAGTTGTTTGCTTTGCCCCGTTTTATGACCTTTCCAGCCGCAGTTGTTGACCGAATCGCTGCTGTTTTGTTAAGTTAGTACCATGGTTCGGAATCTGGCCTCCCCTATTGACTTTGCTGTCAAAAGTGGGGAACGGAAGGATTTATACTCCTTGCAGACAGCTGGTCATTTGCATTATTTTTAGAGTCATTGAGGCCACTTGGAGGTTTATCTATGTCCTCAGTTGTCCCAAAGGTGCTTTTTTCAAGAAGCAACTGGACTTTCTGGTTTTTTCTTTGAAGACGTTTCTCTTCTCATCCAAGAAGCTTCTTCAGTTCTGACTGGATGGTGGGGAACGGAAGGATTTATCCTCCTTGCAGACAGCTGGTCATTTGCATCCTTTTAGCGAGTCGTTGAGGCCACTTGGAGGCTTGTCTCTGTCCTCACGGTCACCTGATTAGTGCAAATTGGTGTGGAGCCTTCTTGGAACAGTTGAAAGGACTGTGTTGTAGATTGGAGATACATGATGTCTTATCCCTCCCCCTCTGATGAGAGAGGGCTGTTTAATTTTGACACAGATGGCCTCTTTGACCCCTCTTTCAAACCAGCGGTCCTCTCTGTCCAAAATCTGGACTTTGCTGTCTTCAAAAGAGTGGCCTTTGTCTTTGAAACGCAGGTGGACTGCTGAATTTCATCCTGATGGGTTTGCTCTCCTATGTTGCACCATGCATTTACGAAGTGGTTGTTTTGTTTCCCCAATGTACAGCTCTAACACATGGCTCACTGCACTGTACCGTGGAAAAGGAATCCTTCCATTCCCCACCATCCAGTCGGAGCAGAGGAAGCTTCTTAGATGAGAAGCGAAACCTCTTCAAAAAAAACCCCAAACAAACCCCAAAGAAAGTCCAGCGGCCTCTTTTTAAAAAGCACCTTTGGGAGAGCTGGCTGGGAAGGTCCCAAATGGTGCTCACAATGACCCCAGGACATTGCAACTGTCGTAAATACGTGCCAGTTGCCAAACATCTCAATTTTGATCACGTGACGGTGGGAATGCTGTGATGGTCTTCAGTGCAAATATTGGTTGTAAGCCAAGGGTGGGCTGTTGGGGGATTAGGAGAGCCCCTAGCTGAGACTCTGTGCAGACTCTGTGAAACCCCCCAAATCCCACTCCTGGCTGGCCCCACCCACCGTCCCTCCCAGGAGCCCTCACGCGGCCCGTTTGGGATGCAGTTAAGTGCAGGGCGTGCACGGAGCCCAGGGAGGGCAAAAATGCAGGAGGCTGACTAGGCCACGCCCACCCTGGCCACGCCCACCCAGCAACCAGGCAGAGAACCCGTTGCTAAAATTTTTGAAGGCCACCCTTGGTTGTAAGTAACTTCGATCTGTGAAGCAACACTGAACCTTTTCAGTGGAGTTGCAACTTCAAACAGTCGCCAAACTAACAGCTCTAAGTTCTAAGCTCCCTCTATACAGATGGAATTCTAGGAATCCTGGGACTTGAAGATGACATGTGTTAAAGTGGCTAAGGTTGCAATTTTTAGTTTTATGTTATACATTTAAGCTAATAGTTATATATATAATAAACTCAGAAATTTCTAGTTGTTTAGTAGGATGATGTGTTAAGACAATACGTAGATTTTTGGAAATATTCATTGGAATAGTTCATAATAGAAATGGAATCTTATATTGTGTCATTGTGTATTTCTTTCTTTCTTCCTTCCTTTTTTTCTTCTATGGTAACCGAACACTCGAATGATAAGGAAAGCTCATCAAATTTGGATTTAAACATTAACCAGGACTCTTCTGCTTCGATATAAAATACGGATGTTCGTTTCTTTTTAACAGCTTTTTAAAGTTTGTGTCTTTTTTGTTGGTATGATTTTTGTTAATGAAGTTTATTAAAAAAATAAATAAATAAATAAAAGTTGCTAAGGTTGACATACACTACAAAGGATCTACTTTAACGGCTCTTAAGATATCCTGAACAACGAAATGCACCATACCTTCTGAACGTAGATCTCAATGTACTTCTGTAAGTTGTTGCGGTACAAGTAAAGAACCAGGTCGTGGACGAAGTCAAATCTGTCGCAGACAATGATCAAGGGAAGTTGATCGGTAAGCTTGGCTTCCTACATCGGCCGAAAAAGGAACACACAAAACAAAAATCAGAAACTATTAAGGAGAGAAGTACAATAATACATCTTATTTTCCCCTTCTTTTTGACCTGTGATCCCACTAAACAAGGAGAGGGGAGCTGTAATTCGGCACATGAAGAAGATAATATGATTTATATAAGTGGGGACCGAATATTGGGCGCAGGTGGTGCCCAGAAGCAAAGAAGGGGGAGTCAAGCTATTCTCCAAAGCACCTGAGGGCAGGACAAGAAGCAATGGGTGGAAAATTATCAAGGAAAGAAGCGACCTAGAACTAAGGAGAAATGTCCTGACAGTTAAAACAACTGATCAACGGAACGATTTTTCTCCAGAAGTTGTGGGTGCTCCAACACTGGAGGTTTTTAAAAAAGAGATTGGACAACCATTTGTCTGAAGTGGTGTAGGGTTTCCTGCCTAAGCAGGGGGCTGGACTAGAAGACCTCCAAGGTCCCTTCCAACTCTGTTATTCTCTTCTGCATTCAAGCCGGAAAGAAGCCATCATTTGAAGCAGACTCGATTCAATTCCCAAGAAAACTCTTTTTAACCACCAAGCTGAACTATGTTGATAGTGACACACAAGGAGGAAATATATGTTATTTTGTGGAAATACAAGACTTGTTCCTATTCCTATACTGTGTATATACCATGTTGTAAGATGAAAGGGCCACAATTCACATTTTCAGCTAACCGAACGTGACAATATTGCTATTTAGGTTTAACTGTACACACATGCAGTTTATGAAAAACACATGTATCTTTTCCAGAAGCCTCCTTCAATTTATAAATGGATTCTTTCTCCCTTCCTCTTATTCTCTTTGTACTATTATCCTGGGAGCCTCTTGAGGTGAGGGTTTAATTTATCTCCTCAGGGAAGGAAAAAAACAGCCTCCCATTTTATGTCTGTCAAAAGGCAGCCCCGAGATTAATCTCCCTGGATGGGACATGAGACTTTGAGGTGAGCAATCGAAAGGTTTTTAAATCTTCCTCCTGCCGTTGTGATCGGCAGGTATTCTCACAGGTTAAGAGGGGATCAAACGAAGGGCAGTGGGATTATAAGACGGCATTCAAGCACCCCGTTTAATGCCACCTGCTTTGCAAAGCTCACCAAGCAGAATTACTCCATGTTGATCCAGAATAAAGCCAGAGCAGCAAACCCCTGTTTTTTCATTCTTTGTGGAAGGACTGTATAGTCCAATTGTTTGGTTTAGTGCTTAAGAGTAGAAAACGGGAGCCCCTGAGATCTAGTCCTGCCTTAGGAATGAAAGGCAGCTGGTGATTTTAGGCCAATCTTAAGAAAAATGGGAGTTCTAGTCCCACTTTAGCAATAAAAGCTGGCAGGGTGACCTTGGGCCAATCACCAGGAGATGGTGAGTTTTAGTCCCACCTTAGGCTGGGTGACTTTGGGCCAATCACTAGGAGAGGGTGAGTTCTAGTCCCACTTTAAGCATATAAAGCTGGCAGGGTAACTTTGGGCCAATCTTCAGGAGATTGAGAGTTCTAGTCCTGCCTTAGGCATGAAAGCTGCTGGACGACTTTGGGCCAGCCCATCCTCTCTCAGCCCATCCCACTTCATTATTGTGCTATTGTGGGAAAAATAAGAGGAGGAAGGAGTGTTGGATCTATTCACTGCCTTATTTGTAAAAAAATAAAATAAGGGTGAGATACAAACAAACTAACAAATCGCCTAGAACAGTATTTCTAAACCTCAGCAATTTGGAGATGGGTGGACTTCGACTCCCAGAATTCTCCAGCCAGCATGCCAGGAATTCTGGGAGTTGCAAGTCCACCCATCTTAAAGTGGTTGGGATGAGGCTGAGAAATGCTGGCACGCCCAGAAATTCTACCTTCAGGAAATTTTTCACCCGTTCTGGATTGTAACAGTTGCTTTCGCGGCAGATCCTTTCCACCTCTTTGATTTGGCCGGTCTTACAGGCTGCCTGGATATATTTAAAATGGACATCCGGGTCCTGGCTGAAGTTGACAATAGAGCCCAAGAAATAAAAGAGTCCTAGACGGGCAGAGAAACAAGAGGTTAGTGGAGGAGCAGCGATGAATTCATTCCAAGAGTTAAAAGTCCTTTTTTCTTTTTGGCACGAGTCAGAAAATGATCAGGAACCCTGCCATCGAATACACTGCACCAGCTTCTTTTCGTCGTGGATGGCTTTAAATTTGGGTTACCAAAACAAACCTCCATTTCATTTTAGACTGTATTTTATCCAATTCCATTTTAAACGGCTTTCATCAAATTTCAGTAACGATTTGTTCCTGGAATTCTGCACTTTGATATGGTTCAAGAGCTAATCAATCAATCAATCAAATAAACAAAATAAAATAAAAACTAACAAAAAATGTTAAAAAATACTTTCCAAACCCCCACAGGTATTTCAGCAGTTTGACAACAGCGTAAAACACGAGACTTTGGTTCTGATTCCTTTAAACCGAGTACAGGATAGCAGTCTCCTTGCAACAGGGAGTAAATTAATCCCATCAGGTTAATCCTGATCTTCTCGTGATCCTCTTTAATCTGTCCGCCAGTTTTCCACTCGGTCACTTTACATTCTGGTGTCAAGTCCGAGGACTGGGGGCAGTTGGATACCACCGCGTGCTAAACGTACCTTCGTAGCTTTTGAAAGACTCGAAGAGTTCCACAAGGGACTGGGTGCCCAACTGTTCGTGATACTTCGAAGCCACCTGGACGCAGAGCTGCAGATTTTGTCGGATGTTGGCGGACAACATGGCGCGCAGGCACTCAACGGAATCTTCAACGGACAGCGAGCCAAAGAAATTCACCAGCCACTGGAGGGGAAAAGAAAAAAAACTCTCCTAAGTTAAATAAGCAAACAGATGCTAATCTATATCTCGCAAACCAGCCACCTGCATTAGGAACAGTAATAATTAAAGAACTAAGTTCTGTTATTGCAGCTAGAATATGCCAGAACCCATCAGACAATACCCTAGATCAGGGGTGGGCAAACTTTTTGACTCAAGGGCCACAATGGGTTCTTAAACTGGACCGGAGGGCTGGAACAAAAGCACGGATGGAGTGTTTGTGTGAACTAATATAAATTCAAAGTTAGATTACTTCACGTAGCCCTCTGGGAGAGCAAGAGAACCCTCCGCTCTTTCGGCTCCGCGGGCCGGATAGAACAGCCAAGCGGGCCGGATCCGGCCCCGGGGCCGTAGTTTGCCCACAGCTGCCCTAGATCAATATTAAAAAGGGCAAGAGATGATGGATAGACATAGAATAACTCTTGTTATGGCAATTCCATTATTAGAGGTTAGAAAATAAGAGACAGAAAGTAGAAAATGTGAAAAAATTATATATAGATATATAACAAAATACATTGTAATTGTTATCTATATGTAAATGTTAGTTGAAAAGGTTTATTATGCACACATAAACAGTATTATTGTTATTAGCATTATGCATAAAATACTTAGACCCAGACAATACACTGTTCACCAAGCGCATATGATTTTAAAGAAAAAACTATAAATAAAATTATGTGTGTGTGTGTGTGTGTGTATGTGTGTGTGACAATACCCTAGACCAGAGGTCCCCAAACATTACGGCTTGGCAGCCAGGCTGGGGGCCGGGCAGAATGGGGAACCAGGCCCTGCAGAGGGCTGGTGCGTGTGTGTACACACACAGCCCCTGCATGAGTGACACACCGGTGTGAGTGGAGGGTCAGCACGCACACATGCGAGTGCCTGCTGGCCTGTGGAAATTGAGCTGCATGCACGCGTGCTCCAACCAGCCACTCATGCAGCCCTATAGGTAGTGGGCCGCAGCCTGGGGGTTGGGGACTCCTACCCTAGATGGAATTCCCATGGTATTAAGCCCCAAAAGGCATTAGCTTTATTAATCTATCTGTATTTATTTTACCTCTGGATTCAGAAGGTGGGTATGCACGACGGCACGCTTGATATCATAAAGGTCCGTGTAGTGTTCCAAAGCTCTCTGCAGCAGGCCGGCCTTTTCGCACAGCTGAGCAATGTGGGCTCGGTCATAGTGGGTGAACATCTGATTCCCCAAAATGGCATCGGCAACCTAAAAGAAAATTAACCCAAGAAGCAAAGTCTACAGCATCGCATATGGATTCCATATGGAACATTTAAAAACACACACACACACACACACACACACACACACAAAGAGAAACTGACTGGCCAGGGTCTAGGATGACTCGCTGCAGCCATCTCACCGCAATCAACTTGCGGCGGGACAATTCCACGTGTGATAACTCAACTGTCAACCCTGAAGCTGGCCTAGCTGAAGCCATCTTGGAACTTCAGTGCTGCCCCTGGGATAGAGAGGGGGGGATTAGAGATAGCTGGGGCCATGTGGTCAAACCAAAGTAATTTCTCTTGGGAACTAAGGTCATTCTCACACCTGGTTGGAGGAAGGAGGAATGATGTCACCAGACCATCTGACAGAGCCTTAATTGGATCATGTGACTGATTGTTTGGAATTGGTGTGTGTGTGGAACTTTCACTTTTAGTTAGGTGAAAATCATGGGACCCTTCAGAGTCGGTTTGCACCACATACATGCCAATATGATTATTTCCAATAAACCTATTCTTTGAGGAATCTACCTGCCTCAAGAGTTTTTGCTTGCCATAGATCTATTACTTGGAACCCTGACATCAACGCAATCTGTATTATCCACCACTGTTTCTCTATTTTTGTCAAATTTGTGGCAGGTTTGTCCCATTTCGGACATGGCCATACAAAGTTGAAACTTATCTAGAAGTGGGACAACAACTGTTCTTCTCAAGAGGAAACGAGATGATGCCAAATCCTGTGGCTGGAGTGGGGGGGGGGGAAGAGGAGTTACCTGGGGAGCATGAATGAGATTCATCTCAAGGAGACGGGTCTGAAGGTGGCCTTCAGCGGGGCGATTGTTCTTCAAGGCATCCAGCAAGAAGGAAGTACACTGCTGAATTAAGCTGTTCTCCATGAACACATCAACAATCTACAACAGAAGAACACAGCAACCATGCTTAGACTTATATACCGCTTCATAATGCTTCAGAGCCCTCCCTAAGCGGTTTATAGAGTCGGCATTTTGCCCCCAAACAATCTGGGTCCTCTTTTTATTGACCTTGGAAGACTGCTGGCAGTCAGCAGAATTAGCCTGCAATACCGCATTCTAACCACTGGGATGGATGGATGGATGGATGGATGGATGGATGGATGGAAGGATGGAAGGAAGGAAGGAAGGAAGGAAGGAAGGAAGGAAGGAAGGAAGATGAGATGGAGGGAGAGAAGGAAGGGACAATGAGAGGGAGGGAGGAGGAGTAGCAATAGCCCTTAGACTTATATACTGCTTCACATTCTCTAAGCAGCTCACAGAATTGGGTTTACATGGTCAGCATATTGTTTTTACCAACCTCAGAAGGATGGAAGCTTGAGTCCACCTTGAGCCAGTCAGGATCGAACTGCTGGCAGTCGGCAGAATCAGCCTGCCAATACTGCATTCCAACCACATAACACCTATCTTTCAGCTATGGCAACCACCACACCACAAAAGGTTACAATTACATTACTTTCGTCTTCTGCACCCTGGAAATGGCTCTGCTTCCATTGTCAGAAGGATGCTTGATTAAAAACAATTCTCATTCCTTCAGAGTGAGACCTCTTGAAATTAGATGTTCCTATGAAAGGGCAGTCATCTTTATTACTTCACTGCACTTTCCACCAAGATCTACCCCTTCTTCATGAGAATTATAGAAGACCCCAGTCAGACGTGACAAGATACATAAAGTCGAAGTAAATCCAACAGGTCTCTTGATGACGCCATGTTAGTTTTCAAATTATCTACTAGAACAGGGATCTCCAAACTAGGCAACTTTTAAGGCTGGTGGACTTCAACTCCCAGAATTCCCCTGTTCTAGAGCCACCTGAGTCTTTAAAGGGCCCTTTACCTGGTTGATGTTGGCCAAAGGCTCTTCATCCTGAACCAACATTTGCGCAAACTGAAGACCTTGATCTGGGTTGACTCTCATTACACTTCTCAGTAAGAAAATCCAGTCGGGGGTATAGCCCACCTTTAAAATAAGAAATCAAGTTACTAGCACTGATGAATCACTAGCATTGATGATGTTACCTAGATGGGTCTTAAATTGTTCAATTGCTTATTCGTCTTATAACTTGTTTAATATAATTTTTAAGTAATTTATTGTTGTACTGTATTTTAGTTGTGAGACGCCCTCCCCGAGTCCTTTGGGAGAGGGGGCGGCATATAAGTCGAATAAATAAATAAACAAACAAACAAACAAACAAACTGTCTTGCTTAGCAACAGGTTTTTTTTGCTCCGTTGTGATCGCAAGTCGAGGACTCTCTATATGTCGAAATAACCAGCCCAAAGTCCTGTTCTACCCTGTAAGCCAAACAGAAACTCAGCAAGTTGAGACAATTACATCTCATACTTCTAACATTCTTGGAATGTTTCAAGACCTTGCATTATCTCAGGAAAGATAAAAATTTAAAAAAATGTGTTGACTTGGAAGGTGAGCATTGCAGAAGCAGGCCTTTTTCAGGCAGGGGAGGGAAAAAAAGATACGTTTACCTTTTTGGCATAAAGAACAATTTTCTGGAACTGACTCGTTTCTGCAAAACACTGGATGACTTTATTTGGGACGTTTGCACGGAGATAAACACTCAGGGCGAGGGTTGGGTCAGCGGCCTTCACCAGGTCTCCCAGCTCTTCGGAGCACTCCAGCTGAAACAGACACCAGATTTCAGAAATCGATGCCAATCCAAGTGTTTATAACTGCAGGCTGCTTGACAGAGTAGGGCAACTTGAATCAGCATTTGCTGACACTGTGCCAGCCTCCGAAAATACTTTCACACCCCAGTCATGTCCAAACAATCACAACTGTTGCTGTTGGCACGAGAGGGCTGTTTGCATTTCAGGGACCGACTCTGCTGCTGGATGACTTTGTGTGAACTTCATCTAAAACAGGACACACAAATGCACGTACACACAGCGTGGTGGGGATGTAGTTAGGAGGCAAAAGATGGAGGGTTTTTTTCCCCCAGAGGGCAAAGAATGCTTGGAATATCTGGTCGGTAGGAAGAGGGCAAGGTCGGACTCTCCCTAGCAATTCATAGAATTTAGCTATAGTTATGGCAGATCATTGCTTTAGTCTGGTAAGATTCTGTCTGTAACTTCAGAACAATATTGGAGCTACTCAGAAGTAATTCCATCTGTCATTCTCAGTACTCTGAGTCTGGCATAGCCAAAGCCTTGGGCAAAACCACTCTGCTTTCAAGCTGAACTTAGACTAACTTTATTGTCACTTTAAATGTACCTTAAACGGCATAAGTTAAAATGAAATTTCATTGCATACGGCTCTTAAAGAATCACCGCCTCCAATATACACTACATAAACACGACAAAAATATAAATAAATACATAAATAAATGAATAAAAAATTATGCATATATACCCACATACATTATATGACACAGAAGAAGAGTAAATTCAACCGATCAGGGAAAATTTAGGGTATTTCATTAAATCAGCTGAGATTCAATGACAGTGGTTTGAAACCTGATTTAGATTTTGTCCCGTTCCTGCCCACTTCTTGAAGGACAGCTAGTTTGAAGCCAGCCTCCACTACCTCTAAGGTGGAGATCAAGTCCTGAAGGAGAAGCATGAATCTCTCCAATGGTCAGACAGGAGACAAACTCGCGAGATTTGTTTCTCTCACCATGGACATGTATACATCCAAATTAAACTGTGTCGTTTCTGCTGGTGATATATGTGGGTATATGCATAATTTTGTATCAATCAATCAATCACTCTATATATTTTGTCATGTATATTAGAGGTGGAGATCTTTTGAGTGTCAACTCATATAATATTTCTATAGTCTTTTAGACTTGCCAACAGAAAGGGAGGGGGAGCAATGAGGCAGCTTGCAAAACGAAAGTGCATTCCATAAATGTTTTCAAAGATAGTAACTAGGTGACCAAAGTTTCTGCCTCACAAAATTCTAACTGGAGAGTATGATTGATGACTCTTGGCTATGGATGTGTCCCATTGGAGAATATGAATTATATTCTCTTGACCCTGGGGGAAAACCAGGGTCAAGAATGACAATGAATGATGTGTCTCAGAATCGGCTACAACCAGGCAGAGCCGGACTTTTTAACTCCCAATAAATCCTTCTGAAGTTTTGGAAATTTGGCTCGAGACTCATGATTTAATTGGGGGTAACTGCCGGAATCCTGACAGTGAGAGCTGTATGCAATGAAACTTCATTTTAATGTATGCCCATTAGTGTACATTCAAAGTGACAATAAAATTATTCTCTCCCCCCCTCCCTCCCATATCTATCTACCTACCCCCCTCTAGGTTTGTCCCTGACCTTGGAGCTAGGAATTATATCTCTGTCTCTGTCTGTCTGTCTACTTACCTACCTACCTACCTACCCACCCATCTATCTAGGTTTGACCCTGACCTTGGAGCTAGGAACTATATCTATCTCTGTCTGTCTGTCTGTCTCTCTAGTCATGTTTATGTAGCGTATATTAGAGGCGGAGACCCTTTGAGAGCTGTATGCAATGAAATTTCATTTTAATGTATGCCGATTAGTGTACATTCAAAGTGACAATAAAGTTATTCTAAGTCTAAGGAGAACTTCACCACATATCATGGTTAGGCCTAACGACGCATCCTCATTTGTGGCTTTATGGGTATAGCAGGACCGCACTAACGAATGGCGATGGGAGGCTCACCTTGTCTTCTTTCAGCCATTTCTCAAGCAGCTGCTTGCGGCCTTGCTGAAGGACGGGGCGGCAGAGTTCCAGAGATTCGAATTTGTTGAGCTGTCCTTGGTCAAGGAGGATACCGAAGTACTGCAGTAAGGGCGAAGCTTGCCCGGGTTGAGCCGGGACACTCTGAAACTTCCGGATGGTGTCGCTGGTGCGCAGGATGCCCTGAATGTCGGAATCGGATGGTTAAATGTCATTTATGGATTTATGGATTGTCCCCAGGGAGGAAAAACCAAGAGCAACCAATTCTACTACCCGTTTTAGAATACAGGTAGTCCTTCGACATATGAACACAACTGAGCCCGAAATTCCTCTAGCTAAGTGAAGCATTTGTTAAGTGAGTTTTGCCCCTTTTTACAACCTTTCTTGGCACACAGCTGCTAAGCGAATCACTGCTTGTTAAGTGAGTCACATAGTGTGATGACCCAAAGGGGCGTGGCACAAAAGCAACCAAGTCACAAAAATAGGTAAAGTGCCTTGAATGCCTCCAACTTGGCCCCCAATGTCCAGTTATCTCCGGCTGGAGAAAAAACTTTCCCAAGAAGAGTTTTTAAAGGGAAGAAATTCAGTCCGAACCCAAAGTACATATAAATTATAAATAAAAACCAACACAAACCACACTGCAGCAATTAACGAGACAGGGCAGGATAAGGAATTGCAGACTTCAAAAGATAACAAAACACACAGAGTTGGGAGGACTCCAGAACCCAGATAAGCCTCGATAAAGATAATTTACGCTTTGCTTCCAGCAAGGTGCTGTGCCCAAACGCCCTTTTTATCCTGTTTTCCCCAGCTGCAGCTAATGAAGGGAATCAGGGCCCTTTTCTCCCCCATAACCCATGTTGCTCCCTTATCCGTTCCTCCCTGTGTGCCCTAGGATGAAGAGAGGGTGGACCTGCCGGACTGTGCCCTTCCCCAGTTTCTTCCACATTCACCGGAGCCACACTCCTGCTCAGCCTCCCCCTCAGAATCAGATTCCAACAGGGGCATGACAAGTGAATCTGGCTCCCCCTCCCCACTGAATCTGCTTATCAGAAGGTTGCAAAATGGGATCGCGTGACCCGCGGATAAGAGTCAGTGGCTGCACATTTGAATTTTGATCACGTGACGGTGAGGATGCTGCAAGGATCATAAGTGTGAAAAACACTTTCCCCCCCCAGTGAAGTTGTCATTTCGAACGGTCACTAAATGAACGGTTGTATGTTGAGGACTACATGGGACCAAAAGCAGAGAGAGAGCCGAACTAAGTGCAATCAACTTGCAGGAATTAAAATGGGTGTTTAGGTAGATAAAATGTTCTGAAGGTGCAGGTCTCTCCAACACTGGTTTACCTTGGGTGCGGACGCGGCCACTTTAGCTGCCTCCGCGTAGCTCCCCTGCGCAAAAAGGGTATTAAATTTCCTGGCAAAGAGTTCTTCCGCTCCGGCTAAGTTGCTCCGGATAGCCATTCGCAGACCCAGATCCGGATTCTGCAGGACGTTGGTGGCATAGTTTACAATATTGTCTTCTTCCACGCAAACCGAGAGGACCTATCGAGAGAGAGAGAGCATGCAATGAAACTGACAGCTACGGCCAAGATAGTGTTGTGGTTAGCCAGCAGCAGGTGGGGACGGCTGAGAACAGTAAGGACTCAGATGAGGGGCCAGGACCATTAGGGAGTGGACTGCTGCCTTCAAAGATTGTGGGGGCTGGCAGCAGCAATGAGGAGGTTCCCGAGGAGTCTGTGCCAAGCGCACGTGCATGTAGGATTGCTAGGAGGAAAGAGCAGCTACAACAGCACAGGTGACTCAGGAGTAAGGCTACAAGGTAATGGCCCCTCCTTCAAGAAGATAAAAGCCAGCTGTGAAACGAACCTTCTTTGCAGAAGGCAAAGACATTTTGAAACTCCAGCCTCGTGGACATTCCAGTATCAGTAAAAAGTGCCACCACTGACAACCATCAAAGGAGCCATTTCATGGGCTCCATCCCACCCTGGAGTCCCCAGATCCATTGGCAGAAACAGGTCTTCAGGGACTTGCACAAGGGTGTCCAAATGGGGACCAACTTTACCTCTGCAGGGATGATGTTCCATAGAGAGGGAGCCACCACGGGGAAGACCCTTCTTCTGGATCCCACTAGATGGATTCCCTCAAGAGAGGAGACCCCATACATTTCTAATCTTCCAACAACCATCTTACCTGTCCCTTTTTATTCACTCCAATAATCCCGGAGGTGGGTTCGTGAGGCGACGTTACAAATATCGTTTCAGCGCTGATTCGGTTCATGTAGATGCAGACCCCGGATTCCAAATCGTACATGTGTATGTAGCCGTATTTTGTGATCAGATAGATCACTCCATGCTTCGTTCCAATCTGTTAAAACGGATTTAATCAATATTAATCAGAATGGAGCAGGAAGGGACCTTGGGAAGTCCTCTAATCCAGCCGTCGAGCAGGGGCACCTATACCAGGTGTCAGCAACCCATGGCTCTGGAGCTGCATGTGGCTCTTTGGGCCTCTGCTGTGGCTCCCTGTTGGGTGATCCAACCATTGGCTGGCCCCGCCCCTCGCCCTCCTCTCCCAGTCAGTCCTCGCCTGGCCTGAGAAGGTAAAACACAAAAAACAGAAATGAGAGGGCAGGAGAGAGAGAGAAACCCATTTCCTACAGAAAATACCGGGAGCCACAAAACCTGGGTAGGCGTGGCCGGGTATATGTGTATCATGTGACTGGGTGGGAGTGACGTTGAGTTGGCCACGCCCACCCAGGTTTTGAGGCTCCCAGTGTTTTCTTTTCTGTGGGAAAATGGGTCCAAATGGCTCTTGGAGTGTTTAAGCTTGCAGATCCCTGGCCTATACCTGTAATGGAGAACCTATGGCATGCGTGCCGGAAGTGGCACACAGAGCCACTTCTGCTGGCATGCGAGAGATCGCCCAGAAGAGCCCCACTGCGCATGCGCGCACGCCGCCCGACATCTGGTCGTCGGGTGACTGGCACGCATGCGCAGGGGGTGCGTGGGAGACGTGCGCACATGCGCAGAGAGACACGGGGGGCAGGCACATTGCCTTCTGGATGCTGGCATGCGAGTGTGCGCGGCGCGTGCCGTTTTCAGCGCGGGAGTCCAAAAAGGTTAGCCGCAATCTCAGACAAGTGATAATCGAGTCTCTCCTTAAAAAATGAACTGTTGCTAAGTCGAGGATTACCTGTATACCTGCCCAGGGGAGTGTTTAAAGGGACAGAGAGAATGCAAACCTGCTTCCCTGTTCGCTTACCTGCATTGCAACAGGAAAATCCGTCTGGGCTTCCGGGGGGAAAAAGACGTCGACTGCTTTTTTGACAAAGGGCTGGTTTCCCGCGGCCGGCTGGCCCACTTCGATGATATGAAGCTGAAAAGGAACCGTGAAAAGGACAATCCACCGTTTGGCTCGAAACAGGAAAGCCGAGTGACAACTTGCATTTGGGGGAGGGGCAAAGGGGGGGGCTGCTAAATGTATGCAGGTCCCGGCTTCTCCTTTCGTTACCTTGCCTCCTGCAGGGCTGCGGACAGCGAAGCAGAAGAGGGTGGACGGTTTGGCGTTTCCTTCGACTTTGAATTCGGCAAAGGCTGCCGCGTGGCCCTCGATGGGCTGGGAGACCTTGCGGTCCACGGAGTACAGCTGCATGGCACCGACCACGCGGTTTTGCTAAAGCAAAGCCAGAAGCATCATATGGCAAAGGGTTCCCATAAAGAGTCTATAATCAACGCATCCCACGCCCTTCCCCGCCACAAGAGATTCGTGCCACGAATCGAGCAGCGCTGGGACCAAACGATTCTCAATCCTGCTCAATCGATAGCGATGGCATAGGCTTATAGACCGCTTCACAATACTTTCCAGCCCTCTCTAAGCGGTTTACAGAGTCAGCATATTGCCCCCAATAATCTGGGTTCTCATTTTAACAACCTTCGGAAGGACGGAAGGCTGAGCCCACCTTGAGCCGTTGGGAATCGAACTGGCAGTCAGAAGAGCAAGCCGTGGCAGCACAGTGGTTAGAGTGCAGTACTGCAGGCTACTTCTGATGACTGCCAGCTGCCTGCAATTTGGCAGTTCAGATCTCAGCAGGCTCAAGGTTGACTCAGCCTTCCATCCTTCCGAGGTGGGTAAAATGAGGACCCAGATTGTTGGGGTGAAGAGGCTGACTCTGTAAACCGCTTAGAGAGGGCTATAAAGTTCTGAGAAGCAGCCTGTAAGTCTACGTGCTGTTGCTACTAGCCTGCAGTACTGTATTCTAACCACTGTGTGGCACCACGGCTCATGTGCCTTGACCCTCCTTCAATTATTCAAAATGAGTTATTTCATTTTGTTCAATGAAGGTACTTCAATTATTAATGTATATTAAAGCAATCAGTGAGTTCAATGGTCAGATACGGGAGATTTCATGTTATACCGTACAATGAGCGTCTCTGCATTTGCGGAGCGGCGGAGGTAGAGGACCTGGCTCACATCCTATTTGACTGTTGCATATATAAGAGGGTGAGGGACAGGTATCTTGGTCTATATACCAAACAAATGACCCATTGGGATCCCCATATCAAAATAACTTACCTTATGTCCGGCCAGAACTTGAAAATAACATTTAACGTAGCACAGTACTTAAACAAAATGATCCGGTTGAGATCTGCGTATGTGGGACTGATTGGGGTGGATTGCAGGGGCGACTCCGAAGTATGATGCTGTCATATTTTATCTATATCTTAAATTATTCTACATTATTACAACTTCATTTTAGATTGTATTTTATTATTATTTTATCTAAATTGTATTTTATTCTGATTCCATTTTAAATTGTATTTTATCCAATTCCATTTTAAATTGTATTTTACTAAATTCCATTTTGAATTGTTTTTATCAAATTTTAACAACAATTTATTGCTGGAACTTTGCACTTTGATATGGCCCAAGGGCTAATCAATAAAGACTGTCTTGTAATCAGGGAGTAGTTGAGGCATCAAGCTGGAAAAGCAGGGGACTAAGTTCGAGTATTGCTTTAGGCATGGAAACTATCTGGGTGTCTGTGAATTCTAGTTCCACTTAAGGGACAAAAGCCGGCTGGGCCACTTTGGGCCAATCACCAGGAGACCACAAGTTCTAGTTCCATGTTAGCCATGAAAGGTGGCTGGAGGACTTTGGGCCAATCACCAGGAGATTGTGAATTCTAGTCCGGCCTTATGTATGAAAGCTAACTGGGCGACTCTTCCCAGAGTTGTTGCTGTGGGAAAAACAGGAGGGAGCAGTAGCGTGTATGCTCACTCCACCCACCCACCCCCAAAAGTTACCTATAAAGTAAGACAAAAATCTAACAAATAAAAGAGAATTCCAGAGGTTTTCCCTACCTGGGCAGAGATGCCAATTAAGAGTAACCATTTCTGATTCTCATCCGTCCGGTAGTTGATGATTTGGCAGCCCGCAAGACTGGCGTGTCGGTCGAACATCTTTTGGGGCAAAGTATCACCTTCCATGGTCCAGTGATAGACGGCTGTCTCCGTCACTAAAGCCACGGTGTTCACCGAGATCCACTTCCAGAAAATGACTTCTTCGGCCATTGTGTGGGCTTTCATTTTGCTTTTCATCTCAATGTTAAAGATCTGGAGGGTTTTCCCGGCTGGTTGGCAAGACAGGAAGACAAAACAAGAAAAAAAGAAAAAAAAAAAGAAAAGAAGAGGAATCACAGATCTCCCAAATATCCCACCCAAATTCAATTCTCCTCCTGCATCTTGGCCCATTCTAAAGAAGGTTAAGGCTGTTTCAACAGTCTTGGCCACAGAGGCAGGAAAAGTGAAACACCGAGGAACAGGAAATCAACTCACTGCAGAAAGCAGCTTAAAAGAAGACTGGATGCTCTCTTGGTACAGGCTGAAATGGATCGGTTCATCTTACCTTCTTCAAGCTACTCAGTGTGTAGAGCTCACACGATTCAAAGCATGAATTGGGATGACCAGCTCTTATCTAATGGGAAAGTACTTCAAAACCCCCAACCTTTGGTGGACTTAAGATTCACCCCAACTTCTACGTGGAGCGGATTGCTTCAATATTGGTCCTTAAGCAGATATATTTCAGAGCTCAAAAGAGGGGAAGTCAAGGATCGATGGTTAAGAGGGATGTATAAACTATCATTTCCAATATCCAATCCAATGTTTTGAGGGGCTGTCATAGGGAAAGGGGCCACCTGTTCTCCAATTAGATGGGACAAGAAGTAACCGGTGAAAGATGATCAAGAGAGATCCGATTTAGAATTGAGGAGAACATTTCCTGACAGTGAGAACAGTCAGTCAATGGAATGGCTTGCCTTCAGAAGTTGTGGCTGCTCCATCAATGGAGGCTTTTAAGAAGAGACTGGGCAGCCATTTGCCTGACACGGTATAGGGCTTCCCGCTTGAGCAAGGGGTTGGACTAGAAGACCTCCAAGGTCCCTTCCAACTCTGTTATTATTCTGTAATCTGGGGAAGGGACCTACTTCCAAACTTTCAAAATAAAGAGCTTTAGGGAAAGAGGAAAGACAATAGGAAAAAAATAGAAAAAAAATCTGTAACGTAAGGTAAAGATTCCCCTCGCACCTGCATGCTAGCCGTTTCCGGCTCTAGGGGGCAGTGCTCATTTCCGTTACAAAGCCGAAGAGCCAGCGCTGTCCAAAGAGGTCTCTGTGGTCATGTGGCCAGCAGCACTAAACGCCTAAAGCACACAGAATGCTGTTCCCTTCCCACCAAAATGGTCCCTACTTTTCTACTTGCATTTTTTTTTACGTGCTTTCGAACTGCTAGGTTGGCAGAAGCTGCTGGGACAAGGGACGGGGAGCTCACTCCATGATGCGGCGCTGGGGATTCGAACCGCCGAACCGCCAACCTTTCTGATCGACAAGCTCAGCACCTTAGCCAGCTTAAAACGGATTTCTTCCAATAATGTCAAAACGCCTCTTTTCACCTCGCTTTTGTTCCATTTCTCTCTAGTTGTAGCCCCCTCTTCCAAAATGGAACGCAGTTATTAAGCATTCCATTTTTAATTAATAATAAATCATCTCAAAAAGTGTTTAATTAGCCATTAGGTTGGCAACCCAGCGGCCGCAAGGCAGAAACAGCTGTAGCAAGCCAACTGGTAGCTGGAAGGTTATGAGCCATTATTTTCATCCTTCAGCTTCCTTTTTTTTTTAAATTTAGCTTTATACCTCTCTGGCCTTTAAACAAGGACCCTATTCTGTCCGTGTGCCACAAGGATGAAGTTTGTGAATGATGTTGCTTCAGTCTGTGGCCGGCATTGCGTGATCCCTTCTAAGTGAAATCGCTTTGCGGTATAAAATGCCACTTCCGTAAGAAAAAGGGATCCAAATGAAATATTCTCCCATTCTGTCAGCTCTCTGCTTGTTTGTTCTGTCTCAGTTAGGTTGCAAAGCAATGGAAAGACGAGCCTATTCTATCGCGGCCCTGGACCTCTGGAACCAACTTCCCCTGGGGCTCCGTCTGGCCCCTGACCTCCGCACCTTCCGCCATGATCTGAAGACCTGGTTGTTTAACCAATCCGGGTTGTGATTTTTTGGGGTGGGATGGTTTTTATTTGTTGTATTTGTAATTGCATTGGGGCTTATTTAGTTTAATCTGTTTTTAATTATTTATTGTTGTTGTTGTTTTTATTTGTGAGCCTGAGTCTTCGGAGATGGGGCGGCATAGAAGTCCCATAAATAAATAAATAAATAAATAAATAAAATGGAAAGGACCAGGACAGCTGGAGAAAGAAGCAGGGAAGAGCAGGGATCGGGAGGAAAAACAACATTTGCAGTTTGCTTTAATGCCTCAGGAAAAAAAAAGGGCCCGTGAAAAGCGATTCCCCAAGGCCTTAACCCATAAACGAAGCAGTTATGAGTGAGTTTCAAATCCCCGTCCATTTCTTCACTGGGTTTTACAAGGCATAAGATGAAGCAGGTAAGCCAGACCAGGGTGGAAAAATGGCCCCTTGTAAAGCTAACTGGGCTTTCTTAAAAGAGAAAAAATAATAATACAAGCCGGTGCAACTCCAAGCTTGGTAGGTTTTATTCAGGAGAGAAGATTTTAAGAGGAAAACCCTACCTGATGATCAGTAGGGGGGATGACTCCCCTTCACCCACTTTTTAACCTTTGCTTTTTAAATATTTTTCTCCACAAGAATCACAAAATGAACTGGGTGGCTAGATAAATTTGTCGGATGGATGGAAGATAGCTGAGCTAGAGAGAGAGAGAGGATGGGTAGCTGGATGGATGGATGGATGGATGGATAGATATGAAGGATGGAGAGAGATGTATGGATGATAGATGGATGGAAACAGATGATATAGATAGATAGATAGATAGATAGATAGATAGATAGATAGATAAAGGATGGAGAGAGAGATGGACGGATGATAGATGGATGGGAACAGATAATGATACAGACAGACAGACAGATGGGTGGATGGATATATGGGGATAGATAGATAGATAGGAAGGATGGACAGAGAGATGGATGGATGGTAGACGGATGGAAATAGATGATATAGACAGACAGACAGACAGACAGATAGATGATAAAGGGTGGAGAGAGATGGACACATGATAGATGAATGGGAACAGATAATGATACAGACAGACAGATAGATAGATAGATGTATGGATGGAGATAGATAGATAGATAGATAGATAGATAGATAGATAGATAGATAGATATGAAGGGTGGAGAGAGATGGACAATAGATGGATGGAAATAGATAACGATATAGATAGACGGATGGATGGATGGATGGAGAGAGAGATGAATGGATGATATATGGGGATGGATGGATGGATGGGGAGAGGGGGTGGGGAGAGAGAGAAATATTGGCATTGGGGAAGAAACAGCAGGCAGAGGCCAAGATACTCTGAAATAGAAGTGACCGTATTTGTATCCTGTTCACCTTTTGGGGTAGCAATAGAGAGACTCCCCACAAGCAAGGCAGCCCTAAGGTTTGGTTAAGTTAAGGACCAGAGTGGGCCAACAGAATTTAAGGGTCAGCAAAGCGAGGCAATTTTATCCAGCCTTTCGGCAAGGTCCCTTCCAGCAGATTGTGTTTTTAAGTGGCTGTCACGTCAAGGAAGCTTAACCACAATAGATTCTAGCTGCTTAACACGGATTAATCCCAATCTGCGAGTAACACAACTGAATGATACGGCTTATCTTGGGCGGGCAGGCATCTCTTCTCTATTCAGGTGAACTAAAAATATAAAAAGCAAAACAAAACACCGACATACACAACACAGGCAAACTGAATAGGTGGGTCACATCCAATGGGGTGTGTGGGGTGGGGTGGGGTGGCAAGAAAAGCTCTGAACACTTTACACCTGTGCGACAGAGAGCACAAAAACGGTGGCTTCGGCATTCCCATGCTCAGTGTATGGAAATGGCTCATGTAAAGGGCTGCATTTCCCCGTTTTGCTTTAACGTGGAAGCGCTTTTTACGAGACAGTACGACCAGAAAGGGCCGCTCGGGTTACGGCACAACGTAGGGGACATAAATACAAGGACGAGAATGCTCCGGTTGCTGGGAAATGCCACATGCAATAGTACCCGGCAATGCAATCGGTGTGCACGTAACCGCACTCTTACCACTGTTCAGAGAAGTCGTTACATATCTGAAAGGCTGGCATTATTACATTGGTTGCTTGTATGTGTGAAAAGAAGCTTTAAGCAAAACAGGAGAGGTGGGCTCACCCCAGTCTCTACCAACCAAGAACACCTGCAGTTCATTATTTTAGACCAGACCTTGATTCATGGGTGTCTCGGACTTTAACGGTTTGGGACAAACTACAATTCTGTGGCTACCAAGAAAAAGAAGTTGTCATACCTATTTTCCCAGGGCTTTGTGTATTTTTAAGCAAAGAGGCAAAAAAAACCCACAGAGAAGATATGATAGTACTATAAGTCAGGGCAACTGTAAGAATTGTGGACTTCAACTCCCAGAATTCCTCAGTCAGCCCAAACCCTAAACTGTGCTGGCTGGGGAATTCTGGGAGTCGAAAGCCACAAGTCTTAAAGTTGCCAAGGTGGGAAGATTCCTGCTTTAAGTGATCATAATGGGGGCATACAGACAACACTTATGTTTCCCCACTTAGTTACTGCTGTGTACCTACCAACTAACATTAGTTCAAGCTGTGTTGTCAATCAGTATTAGCTTTCCTGGTCAATGCACCGATTCGCAGGGGGCCAAGATAATTGGAATTAAAACACAGTAAGAGCTGTGGCGGTGCAGTGGTTAAAATGCAGCATTGCAGGCTAACTCACTGCTTACTCCAGTTCGATTCTGAGAGGATCAAGGTCGACTCAGCCTTCCATCCTTCCAAGGTGGGTAAAATGAGGACCCAGATTGTTGGGGGCAATATGCTGATTCTGTCAACCGCTTAAGAGAGGGCTGGAAAGCACTGTGAAGCGGTATATAAGTCTAAGGGCGATTGCTGTGATGAATGCTGAATCTTTGATTTAAAAGCCCGGCTTTTAGTAGGGCTATTCACCCATGTGGTGTATTCTTACCTATACCCCCAAGCCATTTTTAGCAAGCCTGCAAACAGCAGCTGCGCACAGCTCAGGCTCATAAATTTCCAATACAATTGTTTATCTATAACAAATCGTGGACCCCTGCGAGTTTTCTCACGACTTTCTGGGACCAAAAACCACATTTAGAATCGAGTAGATGACTAGCACACAAGACACCATGCTAGCAAAGGTCTCTCATAAAAGTATTGGTGGCTCAGTTCCTTGCTATTCATTAACTGTACGACGATGGGATGGATTTACTTCAAGAGCCATTCCTTGGGTACAGTTATAACCAGCAAGTCTTGAAGCGGTATATTCCAAGGGAGGACAAAATTTCCCCCTAAAATTCAAGCCATCTAGATCCCAATTAATTCCACTACGGAGATGCCCAATTGCTATTTTTTTTTCCCCTTTCAAATTTCAGTACTTTTTATGAGATTAGACCATTCCATACTGTTAAAACATACAAGTTTGCCAGGATAAAATGAACTCACCGTCTGTATTAAGACAAGAATGCAGGAAGAAAAGTACACAGTCAGTTCGCAGTGAAATTATTTTAAATCTAAAGAGTTTGTGTGCCTACCTGCGGAGGGACATTTTAAAGGGCTGATCAGGAAGCTTCTGGATTAGTTACTGTGCAAGCCAAAACTGAGCTCCCACAGAAGGAACAAATATCACTTTTATTTGCTTTAAGTTTTTTAAAAAACCAAGTACACTTTCATTCACCAAATCCTAGATTTGTCCAACTCTGTCATCACTGCTGCCAAGGAAGACTAAGCTATAGAAGTGGTTCTTGACTGGGCAAAACTTTCTGGAAACTTGGAAATGGCAGCATCTGAAATTGTCGGTGGCTAAAATATCTACTTTCTAACCTTAAGATTAACTTTTCAATCATTGCTTTGGAAAGCTATTATGAGCAGATTGCCCCAGTCCTTTCCTCGCCATTCAAATTCCATGACCGCCATTTTCAGTCTCTCACTTTACTGTAAAAAATTAACAGGCTAAAGGTTAAGGTTCCCCTCGCACATAATACGTGCTATTCGTTTCCGGCTCTAGGGGGCAGTGCTCATCTCCGTTACAAAAGCCGAAGTGCCAGCGCTGTCCGAAGACGGCTCCGTGGTCATGTGGCCGGCAGGACTGAACACCGAAGGCGCACAGAACGCTGTTATCTTCCGGCCAAAGTGGTCCCTATTTTTCTACTTGCATTTTTTATGTGCTTTAGAATTGCTAGGTTGGCAGAAGCTGGGACAAGTGACGGGAGCTCACTCCGTTATGCGCTAGGGATTCGAACCCTAGCACTAGGGATTCAAACCGCCAAACTGCTGACCTTTCTGATCGACAAGCTCAGTGTCTTAGCCATGGAGCCACCACGTTCCTAATTAACAGCCCAAGTTTCATTAAAAAAAACCCTTCCGTGTGTTTTTTCCCCCATGCGGTTTTTTTTAATGTCTTGTTTCGTGTGGTTCTGTTTTTATTTTTGTTTTATTTTCCTTGTTTGGAGTTTGTTCAGGTAGTCCTTGACTTAACAACACATTTGTTTAGTGACTGTTCGAAGTTACAATGGCCCTAAAAAAAGTGACTTATGATCACATTTACGACCGTTGAAGCATCCCCCATGGTCGCGTGATCAAAATTGAGTCGCTTGGCAAGTGACTTTCATTTATGACGGCTGCAGTGTCCCGGGGTCACGCTTTTGTGACCCTCTTGAGAACCCGAGTCAACAGGGAAGCCAGATTACCCTAAAAGCCATGTTACATCTGCAAGTGATTCACTTAACAACGGTGGCCAGAAAAGTCGTAAAAGACATCAAACGCTCTGTCAACGCATAAAACATTCCTATGCCTGTTTTAGTAGTTGCCATTTTAAAAAAAAGGGGGTGGGGGAGGAAGGAAATCTGGAAGAGCAGTGCACCAGTTTGGAAGCGAAAGTACATTCCACCTCTTTATCTTTAAAAGATTGTAACTAAACTACCAGAGCTTTTGCCCGGGGATATATTTAATTGGAGAATGTGAATGATGACACCCAACCTGTGAACGGGCTCAGTTGGAGAATCTGGTTTATGACACACCCAGGGGAGAGGGGAAACAGGTGACTGTAAATGACGTGTGCCAGAGTTGGCTTCACACAGGGCAGTGCCAGTATGTAGCCTCTAATAAATCCTTCGAAGTTTTTTGAAGTTTGGCTCGAGAATCATGATTTCATTAAGAGGGACTGCTGGAATCCTGACACGCTCACTTAACGTCTTGCTTAGCAACAGAATTGTGGTCGTAAGTCAAGGATTACCTGTACAAACTCCAAAAAAAGTGAATAAATAACTTTGGTGGTGAATAAAATATCAAAAATCGCAATTAAAAAAAACAACAACCCCGAACAAGCGAAGTTTCCCTTTCATGTGGTTCTTATTCCCACGTTTCCCTCTCGGGTGGAAAATAAGACGGCCAACGTACCTTTCAGAGCAATGACCTTAGAAGCGGGGTTCATGATGGCGCTTTCTGCCGAGATGGGACGCCGGATGGGCGTTGTCGGATCACTCAGGTCGACAATGACCACCTGGGCTTGCTCCCCAACTTTTTCCCGGATGCAGATGAATTTGTCCGATTCCATCGTTAGTGTGCTGAACCCGATGTTGGCTGGATTAATTCCAAGATTTTGGAGCTAAAAAACAACAAGAGCCATTTCGTTAAGACAGCTTCTTCGTTTGTCCATTCATTTCTTGACCTGGTTTTTGGGGGGGGGGTAGAAGAAGAAAACAGCTAATGCACAGGGAATTTTAAAACTCGCCAAATGTGAATTCCAAAGCAGGAGGAAAAAAACATAAGCAAGCTAGGTAGGAAAGTGCAGATGTCAGAGGTGATGTTCCAGGGTGGTACCGAATTCAGAAAGAAACAAGGCCTGGCCGAAATCCTTCAAGAATTCATTCTTTCTACAACAACAACAACAATTTATTAGACTTGTATGCCGCCCTCTCTCGCTAAGGACTCAGGGTGGCTCACAGTATAAAACACAATACAACAATTTACTTCTAAAAATTAAACAATACAAGCCCAATAATATTAAAAACAATTAAAATTACTTTAAAAAAGAACCTCCCCCAGTTCAGTCCAGGCCGGCCTGCTGAAATAGCCAGGTCTTCAGGTCCCGGCGGAAGGAGTGGAGATCAGGGGCCAAACGAAGGCCCAAGGGGAGCTGGTTCCACAGGGTGGGTGCTCCCACAGAGAAGGCCCTACCCCTGGGCACCACCAGCCGACAATGTCTGGTCGACGGTACTCCCAAGGAGGCCCTGCCTGTGGAAGCGTACAGGGCGACTGGAGCGTGATGCCGGCAGGAGACGCTCCCGCAAGTACCCCGGACCCAAGCCATGTAGGACTTTATATGTTGTCACTAATACCTTGAATCTCATCCGGAAGGCAACCGGCAACCAATGCAATGTTGGCAGGTATGCCAGAAAGGAAAAGCGTGACTCCCTCATGCCAAGTTCTTGGGAACTACTTGGACCCGTCCGCACATTTTTGTTATTTATTTATTTATTTATTTATTTATTTATTTATTTATTTATTTTCTATATCCTTTATTATTTTCACAACTAACTCAAGAAGGCGGACATATCTAACACCCCTTCCTCCTCCTATTTTCCCCATTCCCTATTTTCTGCCCTTGGGTGGGTTGGGTTCAGACAGAGCGATCGGCTCAAAGTTACCCAGCCGGCTTTCATGCCTAAAGTGAGACTAGAATTCAGTCTCCTGGTAATTGGCGCAACGATACACAACTGGCTTTCATGCCCAAGGTGGGACTAGAATTCACCATCTCCTGGTGATTAGCCCAAAGTCACCCAACTGGCTTTATTGTCTAAGGCAGGACTAGAACTCACCATCTCCTGGTGACTGGCCAAAAGTCACCCAACGAGCGTGCCTAAGGCAGGACTAGAAGACAGTCTCCTGGTGACTGGCCCAAAGTCACCCAGCTGGCTTTCATGCCCAAGGTGGGACTAGAATTCACCGTCTCCTGACAATTGGCCCAAAGTCACCCAGCTGGCTTTCATGCCCAAGGAGGGACTAGAATTCACCATCTCCTTGTGATTGACTCAAAGTCATCCAACTGGCTAAGGTAGGACTTGAACTCATGGTCTCCTTTTGTAGCCTGGTGCCTTAACCACTAGACCAAACTGGATTTTTCTTGCCAGTGACTTGCCAGTGACTTCTTGTATGAATGTCTTTCAATGTCCCAGTCTATTCCACAACCTCACATTCAAATGTCTCGCTAATCCAGTCCTTCCCTTAGCTTAAAAAAACTAGCCAGGGATGGTGAAATGCTCTGTAAACACCCAATAATTAATAATTATAATAATTAATTATTATTTATATGCCTTCTCCAAGACTGCTCAATTTTGAGCACAATCCAATGTGCTCAGCAATAGCCTTCATTCCATTGTATATGCCTGCTTATTACTGGCATTTTACAAGGTCAGCTAATTGCCCCCAACAATCTTGGGTCCTCAATTTACCTACCCTGAGAGGATGGAAGGCTGAGTCAACCTTGAGCCTGGTGGGATTCGAGCCTACAGTAGTCGTAGACAGCTGGATCTTAAGAGCAGGCATTTACAGCCTGAGCCACCAAAGCTCAGGGTACAAATGAGGGGACAGGTAGTGTTTGAAAAGTTGTGAATTAGTCACTAAAAGGTTTCTTTAGGACGGGAATGCAGTAATATGCAGAACTTATCTGACAGAGAAGAGAAAAATGACAGGCTAAGTTTCCAAAACTACATTCATCTTGCTCTCTTAATATTAAACATGTTTATGTATGTTTCATGGAGGCTGCTTAAGAACTTTGCCTGATGATCTATAGTCAGTGGCTGTCAATTGCTAAGAAGAGAGAAAAAGGTGGGGGAATGAAGATTGGATTATGGAACATCAAGCAAACAAATTCTTACTACAGTAATTGTCATGTTTCTGTAATATTCAGTTATAACAAGTGTTTATTTCTTAGATCAACAAGCTGGTTGCCTGCACCCAGGAACTCTTCTCAGAAGTCATTTTTATGCCGTTAACGTTGCATAAAAAGCATTAGGAAAATGACAGCATCTACAAAGAATTCCAGATTCCTTTCTACAGAAGACACAGCCTAGACTGCAAGCATTAAATGTCTTGAACTGCCAACTGCCAACGCTACCATTAAACAGATCTTTGGAATCGTCTGCTACAACTTCTACACAATTTTGAAGTTCTCAATCCCCAGCGAGTCAAAAATTCTCATCACATCTTCTCTTCACATCTGAAATTCTGAAGAGAGTGGTTTTAATCGACAGCTCTGTCTCCAAAGACAGAAAACTTGAAGATTGCTCAACCAATTCCCCAATCTAATCCTCGTCTTGCTCAAGGCAATTTTCCTCTAGTTAAGACCACTATTTCAATATTCTACTACCTAACTAAGAGAAGAGGAAAAAGTTCTAGCAATTCCCTGGGAAACGGATAAGAGGAGAGCTTTTGAGTATTCATTATCCTTATCGCAGAAGTAAAAATATTTGGACATAATTCCCTTCTTCGGTCTGAGGCCTATCATAATTTTCCCTTTGAAAATTTTCTTCTCACAAGTTTTTACAACGCACCTGTAAAATACATGAGCAAGTTATGTTTAATCATAAGAGAACTGCACAATTTTGCATATAACTAAGCATTGCACTCACACAATGCTGGAAAAAAAGGCACTATGCTGTCGAAATGGATAAACTCACCTTAGAGTTAAAGGACAAGGAAGACTCGGAATATTATACAGTTTGGGAAAATTGGTACCAGTGGATGGACAATAGGAATAAGAAATGTACAGATTAGAAGATATAGATATGTATATGAATAACTAGAAATGTATGGAAATGTGCTAATGTGACAAAGATATCTTAGTACTGTTAAAGATGATTGAGATTTGTAAAAAGCTATTTTTAAATTTATTTGTATTTTAAGGTTTCAAAATTTCAATCAAGATTATTTTAAAAAAAGAAAAAAAGAAAAACAGAAATCCTGTAAAGACCCACAAGACTTCAAGTATGGGAAGTCCTTGATTTACAACCATTCATTTAGTGACCTTGAAAGCTACAACGGCACTGGAAAAAAAAAGGACTTATCATTTGTGGGATTTTTCTGCACTTTTTTGTTATAGCATCCCTACAGTCATGTGATCAATACTCAAGACGCTTGGAAACTGGCATGTACATATGACTGTTGAGCTGTCCCGGGGTCGAGTGATCACCATTTGCAACCTCCCTAGCTGGCAATTCAGTGGAGAAGCCAGACTGGATTAATAACTGAGTGACCCGCTTAACAACCGCAGTGATTCACTTAACGATTGTGGCAAGAGAAGTCATAAAATGGGGGTAAAACCCATTTAACAACTGTCTCGCGTAGCAAAAGCAATACTGGTTTCGATTATGGTCATAAGTCAAGGACTACCTGTACACCAAAAGAGCAACTGGTCCTCATCCATCAATGGCATGGGCATTATTCCAACCTAGTTCTACAGATAACCATGGTTTGTTTTTGGTTTCGAAGCCACAACTGACCAAGTTCAGATAACACAATTAAAGCTATAAACCAGGGATGTGGGAGCGTTTTTCGCCCAAGCAACGCTTTCTCTGTTTTTAAAAAAAATCTTCCAGCTTCTGCAAGTTGGTGGGATGCTAACAAAAAGAGGGGTACGGGTAGTCTTCGTTTAGTGGCCACAACTGGAACCAGCAACTCAGTTGTTATGCAAAGCTGTCCCCCTAAGTTAAACCGCGACTGTGCTTAGGGCCTTCAGCTTTACAAGGTTTACCAAGGTTGTAAACAGGGATTAGATGCAAAGTTGCGTTTTCCTCTACACTGTAACAGCAAACCATCAATAAACAAAGAGAGTTGCTAAATGAGGACTACCTAAGTTTATAAATTTATAAATTGCAGCAGCTGGGCTTGTCATTTCCAGTTGCTACATGGTTTGGGAGGGAGAAGCTGAGGTGGGACATGTATCGATCGCAAACTAAGCCAACAACATGATGGCTCTTCATTCCTGCTAGGAGGAAGAATAAAGGTGGAACAAGCAGCTAAATGCTAATAGAGCCGTGTGTGTGTGTGTGTGTGTGTGTAGGAAAAGAAAAAGTGAGGGATCCTTTTGCAGACGTTTCATTACCCAACTAGGTAACATCATCAGTGCTAGAAGGGAGAGGAGGGGGAGGAGGAAAACTCTGAGCTTGGTTGTTTTCTTGCAGATGTTTCATTACCCAACTAGGTAACATCATCAGTACTGCAAAGGAGAGTGGAATTGGAGGAGGAAGAGGAGGGGGACACGACAACTCTGGGGTCCTCAGGCAATCACTCGATCGATCAATTTCTATTACGGTCACAGACCAGCATTGGGGTCCTTGGTTTTATTACCCAACTAGGTAACATCATCAGGGCTAGAAGGAAGCGGCCTTTGCCCGCTTCATTATTTATTTATTTATTTATTTATTAATGGGACTTATATGCCGCCCCATCTCAAGACTCGGGCGGCTTACAATAAAAACAGACACAATAAATATTTAAAAAGAATTAAATTAATGGTCCCAATTAATACAAAACTAAAAAACAGCAAATCTAAAACACCCCCCCCATAGGTCACAGCCCGGCTTGGTCGAATAACCAGGTCTTCAAGTCATGGCGGAAGGTGCGGAGGTCAGGGGCCAAGCGAGCCCCAGGGAAGTTGGTTCCAGAGTTCAGGGACCGCAACAGAATAGGCACGCCGTCGGGGACCGCCAGCCGGCATTGCCCGGCTGATGGGACCCCAAGGAGTCCCTGTCTGTGACTTCGTACAGGGCGGTTAGTATTCGATGTCGGCAGCAGTCTCTCCCTTAAATAATAAGGACCCATGTCATGTAGGACTTTGTATGTTAAAGTTAAAACCTTGAATCTCACCCGGAGGGCAACCGGCAACCAATGCAGGCAGCGCAGGAGGGGGCTAACATGGGAGAACTGGAAACTCCCATCACCGCCAGCGCCGCCGCATTTTGCATCAGCTGCAGTCTCCGGATGGTATGCAAGGGCAGTCCTAAATAGAGAGCGTTGCAATAGTCAAGTCGCGAGGTAACAAGGGCATGAGTGACTGTACGCAGGGCATCCCGGTCCAGGAACGGGCGAAGCTGGCGAACCAGCCGGACCTGGGCAAAGGCCCCTGGCGACGGCTCCCACCTGCTCCTCCAACCGAGCCGTGCATCCAGGACCCCCAGGTTCCTCGCCCTGTCCACAGGGGGCAACACCACTCCCCCTATGGTCAACGATGGACATTCTAAGCTGGAACGGGATGCCGGTATGTACAACCACTCAGTCTTGGCCGGGTTGAGTCGAAGCATGTTGCCGTCCATCCAGATCCGTACCGCATCCAGACAACGAGTCATCACGGAGAGGGCATCACTGATCTGGTTTGGGGTGGAAATATACAGTCGATACTTAATAGAGTAACGAAAAGTCTGCAGGAAAACAACCGAGCTCAGGGAGCACCATTCATTTTAGCCCTGAGCAACTAATATTCTCTTTATCGGTAGCAAAGAAGGTGTCAGACTAGGAACAGGGTTGGTGGTGGGGAACCAATGGCCTAGTTCCCCATCAGCCATGGAAGGTGGCTACAAACAAGAAAAATGGGAAGGCCCGTGTAAGCTCCTAATCTATCTATATATATATAAGGGCGAAATACCCCTCAAGCATCATCACACAATCTCCAGAACCGTAAAGCCTACAAACTTGCAATATGGCACCTATGTTCCTCTTGACTTCTAGGGGCTCACTAAGAAAGGATTTTTCGAAATGACCATCAGAGCATTTAGTATTTCCTATATTATTATTATTATGAACGTGCTCTGATGCTAAGGAGTTCTACTCCCCCTCCCCACCTGAAAAGAAATCTCTTCCAAATGCAAAACACAAGCAGAGGAGGGGAGTTTCAGTTTCAGAGCATCAAGCAGCTTTAGTACAGAACAGTTGAGCTAAGCCACGCCCAGGCTCCTTGCTGTCTCCACCTTGCTCACACAGCAAATACTCTTTCAGTTTCCAAACAGCCCTCAACTCTCTCACACACTAACAGGACGCTAGCCAGATGAATACCCATGGATGCTGGTAGGCAGAGGCAGAGTTCCCTCCCCCCCTTATTTTCCTCCCCAAAAACGAAGCCCGATCACATAGTTTCGTAGCAAGCACGGGTATCAAGCTGGTATAGATAATATAAAGAAAATTCTCACTCGCTGAAATACCTAAATAGAGCCACTTCCAAGGAGCAGCTCAACAGATATTCAGCAGAGACGTCTATAATGGCGAGGAGTCCAGACTGTATTTCTCCAGGTTTTAAATGAGCTTTTCAGCTGGATATTTATTCCCGCACAATTAGCTGGAAAGAACGGATAACAAAAATCAGCCGGGATGCCTCAGCTTCCATTCTTCCGGGCGAAAGAAATGGCTTTATTCTCTGGAGGAACTGAAGTCTGTCGATAAAAATTCCCTTTGCATAATGATTTGCAGTCTACTCCTGTTTAACAATCTGTAGGTGTTTTCACAGGATGCACCGACATGTTCTTGCAGACTTAAACGCACCACGGGCAGTCTTCGAACTTAAGTGATTCACTTAACAGCTGTGGCCAGAAAGGTCCTAAAATGGGGCAAAACTCACTGCACAACAGCCTCGCTTTGCAACGGAAATGCCTGGCTGTAAGTCAAGGGCTCCTGTACATAGGCAAAAGCTCATTTATAGCCTTAGAGGAAATAAAACACTTACAGGGCAGAAAACTTTTTAAATTGATGGGCATCTCATTTTTCAGAAAATATTAAGAGTTTAGTTTCCTTGGAACATTTCAGAAAACTGCAGAATGAATATATCCCTCTGTTTCCAATACAATCCAAGAGGTTTTTCTAATTTACGTTCAGGTCACATCCTCTAAATCAAATCATAATTATTTTTGATAATTTTAAATCAGTATAAATGAGCACTCATTACTTTGGCTCTCCCCACTGCAAAAATAGGCGATGCTTTGGAATATTAAAAGTTGCTTAAGGAATTAAGCTGTTTTCTATCCAGACTGGAACTGACTGACAATTTGGCTACTGTTATAATGTGACAGGCAAAAGAGCAAAGAAACTGCAAGAGGTTGCAGGAAACACCAGGAAAAATAATGACCAGAGAGCGGTAGTTAGCGTGGCACCCCCCCCAAAAAAACCCCACAATATGGCAACAGCAGGATGGCAATGGTTTTTATACACGAATGCCCACCTGTCCTAGCTAAATTGATCAAGGGTACAGATAGTCTTCGACTTACAACAGTTCATTTAGTGACCATTCAAAGTTACAACGGAACTGATAAAAAGGGACTTAGGGCCGTTTTTCAGAGTTACGACCTTTGTGGCATTCCCGATGGTCACATGATCCAAATTGGTTCGTACTTATGACTGTTGCGGTGTCCCAAGTTCATAGGATGACCTCTTGACCAGGAAAATCAATGGGGAAGCCAGATTCGCTTAACAGCCAGGTGACTAACTGATGAGCCGCAATGTTTCACTTAACAACTTTGGCAAGAAAAGTGGTAATGGGACACAAAACTCCCTTAAGATACGTCTCACATAACAACTGAGATTTTGGGCTCAATTGTGGTCATAAGTCGAGGATTACCTGTACAACTCTTAAGGGACATCATTCTACATATCCTTAACAAATTAAGAGTAAGGAGAAGCAAGCTCAAATCTTATTGAGATAAATCAATCAGAATGGAGCAGGAAGGGACCTTGGGGGTCTTCTAGTCCAATCTGCTGCTCAAGCAGGACACCCTATACCAAATAAATAATAACCAGATAAATTTGGGGTCCATCATCCCTGCATTATTGTGTAAACAAGGGAGAAGGCAAATCACAAATAGATTTTATGGAAAAGAAATTGGAACCAGCATAGTAGGAAATGTTTAGGAACAGAGATGGAAGCAATACACGGGAGCCAAATACTGCCAAAAGAAAATATGGGATAACTGTTAATTAAAACTTGCCACGATTCTTTAACAAAATAATTACTTTGGGTTTGTGCTTTCATCCCAAGAGACGGATATGTTTCACAATCCATTAGAAATTTTAGACTGGAAAAAAAAATGATCCAGGTCAGGGCAACATTTCTAGAATTCTGGTTTACGCTTCCAAGCCAGCTGAAATTCAAAACTTTAAATTTTGTATGCCATGTGTGAGTTAGCGGCTATAGAAATTTGCAAGAACAATAAATAAATATATTAAGGCTGCAACAGGAAACCTGCATTTGTCAACCCGGTGGGACTGACTCGCAAATCAATGCGTTTCAGACTCCTGGTCGCGCATCACACCTTACAATTTCACTGTTTGAAGGTTTAAAACACGCAGCTCCTCAACCAGAGCCATCTCCCAGACCTCCTTGTGCCTGGACCCCCACATCTGAGGATGCTAACATCTCATTATGGACCCCCTAAAAGCTGGTGAAATAAAACTCGGGCCAGGATCGAGCAGAAAAAAATGCCCTAAACATGAGACAATAAAAGTGTGTGTGTGTGTGTAGTTGGAAATGGATGGACTCAGTGGCCAAGGGAGGGGCAGGCTGAAAGTCATTGGGAAATCCACTTCCGGTTCCCTCATTCATTTCAGCAAATTCTTTTTAACTCCTGCCACAAACTAATTTTTTTTCCTTTCCTTTCCTTTCCCTGTGGAGGTTTGCTTTCCTCTGCTGTTGGCTCTTCTGCCATCTAGGAGGAGGGGAGGGATGTCTTTATAAACTGCCGCCCCCCTTGCAAAGAGAGCAGCGCCAACCAAGGAAGGGGGGATGGGGTGAGGGGAACTGAGCTGGGCAGTGCCCAGTCTTGCTGGTCTGGGGTGGGGAAGGGGGGGGGGCTGGATCGAAACTCCCAGAGATGAAGCTCCCCCATTTTGCAGATCCAGAAAAACAGAAAGGGCGCTGATGGGGGCATGCAGGCTGAACCCCAGCTCCTCTCTCTCTCTCCTACCTCTTTCCTTCTCTCCCCACACCACAAAAAAAAATCATTCTTGGTGGTGTAGTAATGCAGGCCAGAGTTGCTCTCCTCCCTTCCCCACCTCAAAGAAACAGAGGGGGGGGAGGAGAAGGAGGAGGAGGGGTGGAAAGGAGGGAGGGATCCAGTCATCCAGTGACTCTGCACAAATCTCTGCAATCCAAACTAAAGGAACAACCCCCAAAAAACCCCAATCCACTCCTCACACCTCCAGGGGGGCAGCACTTTCTCCCCTCCCCCCAGCTCGCCCCCCCCACCCCCCTCACTCCATCCACCTACCCCCCTGCAGGAGAAAATTTTGAATAAAATTTTAAAAGACCTTTTAAAAAAGGTCTTCTCTTCTCCCCCTTCCCTTTGTAAAGAAGGGGAAGGGGGGGTGCATGGATGTAAAAGGATTGACACCCCCCACCCCAAACCGCCCTTGCTTAAAGGGGAGACCCCCAAAAAGGGGTAGCCCCCCCTTCCCCAAGGAGTGCCTCCCCTCTAATTCAAGGGGGCTCCCCCTCTCCTTTGCACCCGCCCCCCAAGAGACAGACCCCCCCTTTTGCAAGAAGAGGGGGATCACCCCCCCGAAGACCCCAAAAAGGGTGGTCTCTACAGTCCCCCCTTACTAGGCCTCAGCCCCCCCCAACGTTCCCCCTTTTTTCACCCAAAGGAAGGGGGTTGGGGAAAAGAGGAAGGCCCCTCCCCACCTCTATGGTTCTCAATTCTCACAAACTCCCCCCTCAGCCCCCCCCCCCGCAATCCTCACCTGAAAATGCTCCTGGAATCTTATGGGGAGGATTTGAGCCATGGTGGTGGGCGAAGGGGCAGCCCGAGGCTGAGAAGCGGGAGTGGGGGCCCAGAAAGGGCTGCTCCTGGGCCGAGAGACCGGGTTGTGGGGGGGGTATCCGGGAACGGCCGCCGCTTCGCTGCCCCACACGCGCGCCCGGCAGCGAGGGGTGGGGAGCCGCTCTGGCGGGGACGGTACTGCGCAGGCGCGGAGCTCTCGCTCGCTCGCTCTCTCTCTCCCTCTCCCTCTCTCCCCCTCCTCTTCTTTTTCAAGGCTTTGGCCCCGTGCGGGGGAAGATCCCTCCGCGCTGGTCGACCCACCCACCCTTCCCGCCAGAAGCGAAGGGGTCCTCCGAAGGAAGAAATAGTTCCTGAGCCAGCCGGTCTTGCGGGCGCGTCTTTTTTTTTTCCTCTTTTTTTTGCCCCGACGCTCTCTCTTTTTCTGTCTCTGCAGTTAAGGGGAGGGGAGGGGGGAGATGGGGAAGGGGCAAAGGCCACCCTGCTGGGGATGGGGAGAGGAAGGCAAAGGGGTCCTTGGGAAAATGGGTGGGGGAGGCTCTTAAATCCCCCGCCTTGTCAATTGCTGACATCCTATGAGTCAGGATGATGCTAAAGTCCAAGGCTTTGGTCTGCTATAGATTTTTCTTCTTTCTTTCTTCCTTTCTTCCTTTCTTTCTTTCTTTCTTTTTTCTTGCCAGTCTCTTTTCCTTCCCTCCCTTTCTTCTTTTCCTTCCTTCCCTCCATTATCATCTTTCCCTCCTCCTTCCCTCCCTTCCCTCCTCCTTCCCTCCCTCCTCCTTCCCTCCCTTTCTTCCTCCTTTCTCCTTCTCTTCTTCCTCCTTCTCTTCTTCTCCTCCTCCATCTACATTTCTCCTCCTCCTGCAAGCATTCCACCTGGGCAGATCGCTGCCCACAGTCACCTAATCTTTTATCATCTCAATTGCAAAAGGACAGGTGTCTGGACCCTTCCTAGTGTTTTCATGTCCCAAAGATGCTTTTTTTCCCCTTTTTTTTCTCCAGCTACCGTGCAAAGTGCCATGTGTGAAAACACCCAAAACCAGGGTCCTTCAGGAAAACAGCTGTGAGGTCTGCCGCGGGAAGAGAGGTGGGAGACTGAAACAGGCGCTATCCCATCCTCTGCATCTTTTGTGAAAGCATCAATCGGCTCTAAAATCAATATTTGGGAAACGTGTGTGTTGTTTACCCGTAGTGGAGCGAAGCTGCTTGTGGCTGTGTGCCAACAGCTATCACACATGATTGGCCTCGGAATTGCATTCACTTATCTTATGGCTACGTGGGTGGCTGGTTTGCGTGTTGTTGGCTGTGTTTACTTTGTGCAGGGAGTCCGCAATTAGCAACCACAACAGGGACTGGCCAATTTGGTTGTTGAGCGAAGCCGTGGCTAAGTGCTTAGGATTTGACTTCAGGTTTTCTCCGCTTGGCAGAGCAGCAAAGCTTGCAAACGTGAGGACGGTTAGTAAAGTTCGGTCTAGCGGTTAAATCATAAGGCTAGAAGCCAGGAGATGGTGAGTTCTAGTCCCACCGTAGGCATGAAAATCGACTGGATGACTTTCCGCCAGTTCTTCCCTCTCAACCCAGCCCACCTCACAGGGTTGTTGTGTGGAAAAAATTCAAGGAATGAGTGTTAGATATGTTCGCCATCTGGAGTTTATACAAATAATAAAGACAGGATATAAGTAAATAATTGCTTTCTATCTTTTCTTACCTGCTTTATCCATCTATCAATATGTATCTACCCATCTCTTTTCTTACCTACTCCATCTATCCACATCTCTACTCTTATCTATCCGTCTTTCTTAACTGTCTCTCCATATCTATCTCTCTTCATTCCTTTTCTTATCTATCCATCTCTGTTTTCTTATTTATCCATATCTTTCTCTTCCTCTTTCTGACCTACTCAGGCTATCAATATCCATCTCTTTCTTTATCAACTCCATATCTATCCATATCTCTGTCTACTCTTATCTACCCATGTCTAATCTCCATCCATTTTCTTATTTATCCATCTTTTTCTTATATCTATCTATCTATCTATCTATCTATCTATCTATCTATCTATCTAATCTATCTATTTCTTCCTCTTTTTGACCTACTCTATCAGTATCTATCCATCTCTTTTCTTACGCACTCCATCCATCTCCTCTTATCTATCCATGTTTCTTAACTATCTATCCATGTTTGTCTATCTAATCGCTCCATCCCTTTTCTTATCTATCTCTTTTATTTATCATCTATCATCTATCCATCTATCATCTATTTATCCATCATCTAATCATCTATCTACCATCTATATATCCATCATCTATCTATCCATCCATGATCTATCTACCTACCTACCTCTCTCTCTCTTCCTCTTTCTGACCTAGTCAGTCTATCAATATCTATCTATCTAACCTAGGAACGAAGTCCCTTGCTCAGATGCTGGCCACCATCCGAGTTGTTTTCTACAGAGAAGCCCTTTCTGCCAGGTTACGGAGAGGACACAGTTCCTTATTTGAGTATTTCCACCACCCCCCCGCTTCCCAACCACTTCCCTCTCTCTCAATGGGCCATTGATGCAAAGGGACCGTTTGCGGTTTGGAGCCCCCTCGCTTAAAAGGGCACGGACAGCTGCCAACTCCGTCTCCATGGCCCAACTCTTGGGAAAGGTTGCAAGTGCATCATCGCATGCCAGGGCTGTGTGGCTGGGAGCGCACACAAACTGTGTTTTGTGGCCCAGTTAGTTTGGCAGAAAGGAAAGGGAGCCGACCCACCAGCCCTTTCAAAGTAACAGCTGCGAAGGAAACAGCAGTGACTTCATCCAACGGTTTGGGGTATTTTTTTTTTTAAGTGTGATTTAAGCTGCTGCTATCCTGCTGTCACCCACATCGTTCGTGACACACAGAACTGGGGATCTATAGGTAGTCCTTGACTTACAACCGTTCACTTAGTGACTATTAGAGCAGCACTGGAAAAAACGAAACTTATGACCATTTTTCAGACTGTGGCAGCCTCCCTGGGGTCACGTGATCGAAATTCAGCAGCTCGGCAACTTGGCATGTATTTATGATGGTCCCGGGGTGTGTGTGTGTCATGTCCTCTTTTGCCACCATCTAACAAGCAAAGTCAATGGGGAAGCTAGATTCACTTAACAACTGTGTTACTCATTTAACAACCACAGTGGAGAGGTCGTAAAATGGGCAAAATTTTATTCAACCAATGGTCTCACTTACCGACAGAAATTTTAAGGGCTCAATGGTGGTTATAAGTCAAGGATTATCTGTCCTTTGCTCATGTTACTGTCATTCCTCTATGGAACATGCAGCCAGGATCCAACTGCAGTGATCCTGGAGCCTTGCTTATATAAATAGATATACAACATGCAGCTCAGATGATATAAACAGAATAAAGAGCACAAAGATCTGTCAGCGTGGGTCATGCAAAGTGGAATTCAAGACAAAAACCTTCTTGGGGATTTTTATTCCAATTTCCTTGCAGATTTCACAACCTGTCTATTTTCTTTTGACCATGACTGGGTTTTTTTAAAAAGTATCCGTTGACTGGATGGAAGCAGGTAAAGCAATTGAGAAATCTGTTTTTTTTTTCCTGGAGGAGTTGAAACTTCTATCTGTCATAAAATTGCCTTTGATTATTATTTTTTGAACAGGGAGGGGGCTGTCACCAGATTTATACAATCTGCTTTTATCCCACTGATTTTTTTCAATGAAGAGCCAATAAATCAAGTTTGTGTATTATTCACCACTACGTCAAATTGCTGCGGTTACCAAGTGACTATTCAAAGACGTGGCCATTATCTTGAGTCTGTGCAGATTACTTAAACAAGCTTACATTTCAATATGCATGAGTCTAACTTTGGTCTAGATTAAGCTGTCAATATCCTAGATGAATTTATACCAATCCGGCGGCCTCCAAATATACTGAAACTACAATTCCCAGAATTGTAGAATTCCCAGAACTTGGGAATGCAAATAAACCAATAATTTATTTTCAGCTACAGTGGAAGCCATGTCAGGTAAAGTAATAGAGGTACTTAATATTTCTAACTGCAGTTTGAATCATTAACATTATAAAAAAAACCCAATCAAGATTGATAACCCTCTTTATTGACCACTGGACAATTCTACAGCCTGTTCAGCATAGTTCAAAAATTGAACAATCTATAGTGCAATGCCATCACACCATGAAAAATAAACAGCTATGTATAAAGCTTGAATAAGCTCAGTTTACAGCAAAAAGATAGGGAGAGACAGTTTCACAGATCATGTACTTCTAAACAGCAAAAAAGGAAAAGGTTTTCCATAGAGCTGATTACAAGAATGAAAATATTTGGTTAGAGAAAGACAATCACCTTTGCAAAAATCTGTTTTGTCTGGGTAGGAAAAAAACAACAACACAGCAATATTTGTTTTGTTAAATGCCTGAAAAAATGATAAAAGACTCACTTGCACCATTTACTGAGCTACATTTTCCAAGGAAGGAACTCATCATCTTTGAAGGCCTCTAAATCAATTGTCTACAATTCTCAAGCCTCATTATTCTAGGTAATGGAAAATTAACCCCAATGAAGCTTTCAAGAAACCAACCACTTTTTTGGGGGAATTAAATACGCAGAGAAAGGTGTACAAAAAAACTTAGATTTCAATCCTGTCTAAATTCAAATGTTGTTCAAGAAGGGGAAATATCTGTTTTGCTTGCCATGGGATTTTACCAATATAAAACAATTTTTGTCCCATCCTGGCCTCATGCCCATCTTATATTTGCTCTCTGCTGATAAGACTCTGCAAACAGAACAATTATAGCAGGTGGATATGAACCATAAGATATATTTAATTTAGAAAGTTAGCCAGTCGAAGAGCTCAATAAAGTGCATACCCCAGTACATGGTAAAGTTGACTTTCTCAACTAGGTAAGACAGAAGTGTGTGGAGATGACATCAGAAAGAAGAGGAATATTGAACTCACATTTAGGGTGTAGCTAACGTAAGAGCTCAGAGAAAGTTACAGTGTGGGGATTATTTTGCCTGTGTACAATCACAGCAAAAGCAAAAGGAACACAATGAGAAATATCTTCTTTTCTTCTTGGCAACTGCCCCAAGCAACTCTGAGAAATCTAAAATGCTTTATCACAATCCTGGGTATTTTTTTTTTTTAAAAATTGCCTCAACACTACAATGGGCAAAGTGTTTAAAACAGAGCAACAGGGGGCCTTCCCAAAGTTTCTCAATCAAAAGCTGCTTTCCTAGAAAAACATGAGAAGCGAGTATCTTAGCTATTTCACCGAAATGGATCATTCACAGCTATTTTTCATATGCACTTTTATGCAGTCGTCTTGTTTATTAAATGTTTAAGATTTAAATTAGCTCCACAGGAAGGACAAGGAGAATAAGTGCATTCTTCTCCCCTAGTTGAATGTGATATTTCAATGTTAAAACCATCAGCATCCAAGATCCCAAGAAAGAAATAATTGGAAAAATCCCTTGCTGTGCCCAAATAAGATACTCTGACAGAAGGCAAAAATATTTCTCACCATTGTAGCAGTGTGTTAGCTGTTGAAATTTTATCTTGGCTACAAATAGAAGTGGATTAAAGAACTACGGTAATTATTTGATGTGCTTAGACACTGCCATAATAGGCTTCTGCCAAACTGCCAAGGAATTAGGAATTAAAGCCAAAGTCAATTTGAAGAGATAGCGACATAGAAACACCCAGGTTTCCAGCTGGTATCTAATAAATAGCAGAACGGGAGAGAAACAATTGTTTTAATAAATACTGTTTCCGAAACTCATTGTAATGATTTACTGAAGACACAAGAAAACTGGTATTTTTCTATCAAGTACACACAGATTATGTAGAACTTACACACAAAAAAGAGAAGTTACATTGCAGGAATAAAATGTCAACCAGAAGGACAGAGATTATTTTCAGAAATGGGCCTTTCATTCATCAGGGAAGAAAGCCATGTGATACTTATGCCACATATCAAACAATCCCAAACTAACCTGTGCACAGAAGCACGAGACAGATCTCACAGGTGAAATTTAACCGCGTTGAAAGGCGTCCATTGGAACAAGTTGAGTTGAAAGTTAGAGCGCCTCCCTCCTGCAGTTTCTTTTCCAATATTATTTTTAAAATAAGACCTGCAGCAGCAGCAACCTTGTACAAGATAGTAAGTCATCAAGGCTCAACAGCTACAGAGAAGTGTTGCTTTAGAGAAAACCACAAAAGCAGCATTTTGCATGGAAGCATTCCAACCCAACGTACCATCCTGAAGCTTTAAGTCTTGGATAAATGTCTTCATCTACATCTTTTTTTTTCTGAGTCTAGGCTTAATTGTACTGGCACAAATCAAGTAGAATGACCCCCCCCCTCCCCAAAATGACTGCTTCAAGTCAAGATTTATTACAGTCAAAGACCGGAGCAAGTTAAAAACACTCAAAGAATATCCAGTTAAAAATTCTAGAATGGATGCCAAATTGTGATTTTTAATATATTTTGTTGTAGAAGTTTTAACTGGATATTCCTTAACTGTTTTTAACTTGCTCCAGTCTTGGGCTGGAGTAAGCATTGACTTGATAATGACTGCTTTATTGGTGTAGCTCAAGTCTATCAATCGGGTGAGGTTTTTATCATATGCACCAGAGGCATCTTCACACAACCTAGCTTTGAAATGTAAGGCAAACCTTCCTCTTATACTAGCCTTTTATAAAAATGTATACATGAGCAGTAAGTGAAGTAGGCAACGCACGTACCTGCTACAATTAAGGCGAAAGGAATACTGAAAGGCAGGGTGTAATCGTCTTTTCCAATCATTCTCCAGAATTGAGATGTTTCCTCCGAAATCAGAAGTCCAGAAGACAACGCTTCAGAATGCTTTTATGAATTATATGTGAAAGAAAGTAGCTTAAAATTTCTCAGATTGCACTTAAGGCTATTCACAATTTTAATCACATGGCAAGATGGACTAGCAACCTCTTTCTCTAGCACTTTCCCAATGCAGCTGGGCAAGAAAGGGCCCCCAGCTGCACAAAATAGATTGAGTTTATAAACAGAGGTGAGAGACACCTCGGGATCCCTTTAAAGCTCATCCTTGATTCGCTTGTCTGTGCTCTTGATGTTGATGTCCAAGGTATCCACTTTCCCGGTAAGGCGATTCAGGATCTCATCCTGATCATCGATTTCAGTTTGCAAGCCAAGAGCGAGATTTTTCAGTCGGCCCAGCCCGCTGGACATGTCATCTGCAAAGACCCCACACACAGAAAAGCATAAAATTAGTAACACAAAAGGTAGACAAACACAGAGGTGTTTGTGAGGCAGTTTGTATCCAAGACTATTCATGAGATTCCCTTGGTTAAACTAAAAGAGGATTTGGCGCAGCCCAGCAGGGCAAATTTCACCCCTGCACTAAGCCAATATGAGGTGTGTTAGATTTTAGCTATTTGCATTGTATTTGCGGTGGCTCAGTGGCTAAGACAGTTTGGCAGTTCAAAACAGTAGCACTGCGTAACAGAGTGAGCTCCCATTACTTGTCCCAGCTTCTGCCAACCTAGCCGTTCAAAAGCATGTAAAAACGCAGGTAGAAAAATAGGGAACACTTTGGTGGGAAAGTAACAGCGTTCCGTGCGCCTTCAGTGTTTAGTCATGCCGGCCACATGACCACGGAGATGTCTTCAGACAGCGCTGGCTCTTTGGCTTTGTAATGGAGATAAGCACTATCCCCTATAGCCAGAAATGACTAGCACATATTATGTGCGAGGGGAACCTTTACCTTTAACTATAATTACCAGGGTCAGTAAACATCACACTGCAAGTCAGGTCACTGTGGCTTGCTCAACAAACATGATTAATATTAACTATGGTTTGAGCAAAGTATTAACTTCCTCCTCTTCCAGGAAATAGGAACAAGATCCTTTTCTTCTTAAAGGAAGATGCTCAGAAATCTAGAAGGCTTAATACAGGAGATCCTCAACTTACAACCATTTGATTAGTGACTGTTCGAAGTTATAACAGCACTGAAAAAAAGTGGCTTATGACCGTTTTTCAGAGTTATCACCTTTGAAGCATCCCCATGATCATGTGATCAAAATTCTGATGCTTGGCTACTGGTTCATGTTTATGACCGTTGCGCTGTCAACAGTCATAATACCCTTTTGCGACCTTCTGACAAGCAAAGTGAATGGGGAAGCCAGATTCACTTTACAACCGTGTTACTAACTTAACTGCAGTGATTCACTTAACAACGGTTGCAAGAAAGGTCATAAAATTGGGCAAAACTCACTTAGCAGTCTTGTTTAGCAATGGAAATTTGGGGCTCAATTGTGATAAGACGAATACTACCTGCAAACAACTAAGATTAACACCGTGGAACGTGGACTATCATGACTCACCTAAGTTGCTATCAATTTTCTGATGGTAAGCACGGAGGTGCTGGTTCCTGGGGTAATGATCAGACTGGGATGGGTTGTTTGAACTAGTTCCACTGGAACTGTAGTCTGGAAAGAGAGAAGAAAATGACAGTTCTTTAGACACCCGGCTTAAGGTTCAAGGACATCCCTTTTAAAACTAAGTGTTGTGGTTCGCTGGCAGCAGGTGTGGAGGCTGAGGTCTCGGAGAGCAAGGACTCAGATGAGGGGCCTGCGTGTGATGCAGGGATGGGGCCAGGACCATCAGGGAGTGGAATGCTGCCTTTGGAGATTGTGGAGGCTGGCAGCAGTGAGGAAGAGGTCCCCGAGGAGCCTGTGCCCTGCACGCATGCAGGAAAAGAACAGCTGCAGCAGCACGGGCAACTCAGGAGTAAGGCTGCAAGGTGATGGCCCCTCCCTTAAAGAGATAAAAGCCAGCTGAGAAACCGGAGTTCTTTGCAGGAAGCAAATAAGTTTTTGCACTCAAGCCTTGTGGACGTTCGGAATATCTTGGTTGGTGTTTGGAGACTCTTTGTTTTTGAAATATTTCTTAGTCACTTTATCTAGTATTCTTGGCAGCCTTGCACCACCTTGGCAAGGCTCGTTCTTATCAGAGACAGTTAACAGCCTTTTAACTGTGAAGGAACAGAATTCATAAAGAATCATTAAAAGGTTTTGCAGTTAGCTCCATTTCATGTTTGTTTCCTTGGAACAAGATTTGGGTCAGAACACTAAGTCATATTCAAGGGCCTATCTCGTATGAGACTAGCACACATTCCCTTCCAAATTAAGCAAGGTTGTTTTCTGATTAATAAACACAGGAGGTCTTGTACATAGAGCTCTGCTGACCAAAATAACGGTGACCACGTTCAAGTTCTATAAAATGCAGATTACCAAACAAGCAAGGTCAAGCAAACCTGAGTTTTCCAACTTCTGTAAATTTGGATGAGTCTCCTGGTACTTGGACTCCTGCTCTTTACTGACGGATAATGCTTCTTTTAATCTAGACAGAGGAAGAAAAGGGGAATTCCCCACGTTCAGCATTTACGGCTCCACTTGCTTCCAAACAGAAGTAAGCTTTGCATTATCAGTGTTTCTCAACCTTGGTAGCTTTAAGATGTGTGGACTTTAAGCTAGCTGTGGAATTCTGGGAGTTGGAGTCCACATCTCTCAAAGTTGCCAGAGTTGAGAAACACTGCATTAGAAAAAAAGTTTTCCTTTCTGCTGTATTTCCGTATTAAATGTTTTATTTACTGGTGTACAGCTAAAGCTCAGACTGACAACATCCTCTTGCATTTAACCACAAACCCACAGAAAGTTATTGGAAAGTCTGCACATTGAAGATGACTGTTTTATTTTCTCACCCCCTTCAGAAAGATCCCAGACATAAGTCTGACATGTAGTGGTTAAGGTGCTGGCCTAGAAACCCGGAAATAAACCTAGGCCAGCCTTAGGCATGAAAACCAACTAGGTGACTTTTGGGCAATCACAAGGAGACTGTGACTTCTGTGACCTTAGGTATGAAAGCTGGTTGGGTGACTTTCGGCCAATTGCCAGGAGACTGGATGTTCCAGTCCCATTTTAGGCATGGAACTTGACTGGGTGACTTTGGGTGAATCACCAGGAGACTGTGATTTCTAGTCCTGCTTTAGAGCATGAAAGCCAGCTGGGTGACTTTGGGCCAGTGCTTCTCTCTCAGCCCAACCAACCTTGCTGTCAGGATTCCGGCAGTTACCCCAATTAAATCATGTGTCTCGAGCAAAACTTCCAAAACTTCAAAACGATTTATTGGGAGTTAACATGTCCGGCACTGCCTGGGTGTAGCCGACTCTGAGACACATCATTCACTGTCACCCTTGACCCTGGTTTTCCCTCCACCCCCCCTGGGTGTATCCTAATTCATTTTCTCCAATGGGACACATCCATAGCCCAGAGTCATCAATCATGCTCTCCAGTTAGAATTTTGCGCGGCAGATACTTCAGTCACCTAGTTACTATCTGTGAAAAACTATTTATGGAATGCACTTTCGGTTTCCAAGCTGCCACACTGTTCTTTCAAGCCCCTTTCCCCTCTTTTATTTTTGTGGGGAAAGAGGAAGGAAGTATTATGGTATGTTTGCCACCTTGAGTAATAAAGTAATAAAGGTGGGATAAAAATCTAGTAATAAATTCAAGCCGAACGTCACTTGGGCATGGATGAACTCGGATGCCCGCCCACTTCCTGCTTCCTTAGAAGAAAACTTCCATTGTCTACCTGTTGCTTCCTTGATATTGGGAGGCTCCATTCTGCTCAGGTTTGATGTCTTGTGGCTTGGCTTTGAAGTAATTGACGAAGCCCCCAAAGACACTCTTAATGCTATTGATATGTTTCTGACTCGTCTTTAAATCTTGATCCATCTTATCCACCATGCGTTCAGTACGCTTCAGGGCTTCTCCTTGCCGCACAAGTTCCTGCCAAAAGCAACATGGTGTTTCAAACAAACAAAAAACAACTGGCAAAAGGGATGCTGGTATTTTAATTCCTCAGTGAAACACATTTTATGCAAAAGGGACTACGATTTTCTCTTTGTTAAGCTAAAGCAGTGACAATATGGAATATAATTACCAATGGTTTACAATATTTGTAGCTCAGGATTGTTGAACCAGGGGGTCCCTGGTACTCTTATCAGCTTAATGGTTTTCTTGCAGAAGTTTTATTACCCAACTAGGTAACATCATCAGTGATAGAGGGGAGTGGGGTTTGCAGGAGGAGAAGGGGGACTGTGAAATCCTTAGTGTTCTCTTGAACTTGTTTTCTTGCAGATGTTTCATTAACTAACTAGGAAACCTCATCAGTACTCTGATATTATCTTGTTTAGCCTTACTTCCATAGCATGCAAACACTGAAAAATATGTTTTCGAGATTCTTGTTTACCTCTGATGTGGCGACTCCCACATGTTCAGACTCATAAATGAGAGACAGTGACTTGTTGGTGCTATCTAGAGACGATTTCGAGAGCCTCATGACTTCTTGTTGTAAATATCTTTGTCTGTCTGGACCTTCTCTTGGGGGCTCTTCCCCTTCATTCCACTTGACCGGCTTGAAGTCATCCTCATCCTCATCAAAAGGATTGCAACTTTTGGGGAAAGTTGACATCGCTGCAGCCCCAAATTCAGATCGCTTCTATTTATAATGTAGGTTTACAAGGACAGAATCAAGCCAGTGTTTTTCAGATGAAGATTAAGTCCTTCCTGTAAAAGGATTAATGGCGATGTATTGAAAAGCCAAACTCTGCAAGAGAAAGAAATTTCCATCATGAAACATATTTATATTTAGTCATACAGATAGTTCTTGAATTACAACCATTCATTTACTGACCATTTGAAGTTACAACGGCACTGAAAAAAAGTGATTTATGACCATGGCAGCATGGTCACATGATCAAAATTTGGCAATCGGTATGTATTTACAATGGTTGCATCTCAGAATCAGGGTCTCCATATGTAATCTTACTAGCTGGCTTGTGACAAGCAGAGTCAGTAGGGGAAGCCAGATTCACTTAACGACTGCAGTGATTTGCTTAACAACTATGGCCAAAAAAAAGTTCATAAAATGGGGCAAAATTTATTTAACAATTGTTTTGCTGTTAACAACAGAAATATTGGGCTCAATTGTGGTCATAAGTTGAGGACTACCTATAAACCATTCAGTGTCAATTAAGCGAGTTGGGTGGTATGGAAATCTGATAAACATAGAGCATCAAATTGCTTGAATGCAGACTTCTGTGAAAGCTTCCAAGAACAGGAAAGAGTCCTTGGCTCACAACAAGGAACCAGCATAGGGTAGCTGTGTTCCATCTATCCTTTAATTTGCCCAAAGAGTAATCAGTTATCTCAACACAATTTCAGGAAATCCAAAGTGAACCAGCTGAGCCACAAGTCCTGCTGTTCTCTCTGACAATTCATCTTTCCAGGCATCTTGAAACTACTTTGTGGGCAGTTTTTCGCTGCTAGTGTAGCTGAAGACATGTTGGAAATGGAAAAAGTCAACTCCAATGCCATTCTTAGGGAAGGCCCAAGACATTCTGTTCCAGGCAATCAAATAATTACCTGCCTCTTATTGAATGAGTCAAGACCCAGAATAACTTAGTCAATAGACTGGCATCTAAAATAGAAAAAAAAAACCCAGCACAACAATAAAAAACAACCTATGAACAATTTAATGCCTGTTCACAATATCTCATTTTAGATCTCTCATTGAAATGTTATCCCCCAACTATGTGGCAATGGCCCTGCCTGGGCTGCTCGATGCCCCCTCGGGAGTGGTGGTGGAGTTCCCAAGCCTTTTGGTTTTGGGTGACTTCAACCTGCCCTCCCTGGGGGGGACGTCGGGATTGGCCCAGGAGTTCATGGCTTCCATGGCAGCTATGGACCTGACCCAAATAATACAGGCCCCCACACGAGGGGGCACACCTTCGACCTTGTTTTTGTCTGGAACGTTGGCGTAGTGATCTGGGGTGCGATCGTGAATGTCCAACCCATAGCATGGTCAGATCACTATCTCCTGCAGCTGGTCTTCCAACAAGTGGCCCCACACCGTTGGGATGAGGAGCCACTGAGATGGTTCTGCCCCAAACGTCTGATGGACCCTGAAAGGTTCCAGACGGAACTGGGGGTTTTGCCCGCCTCCCTTATCCACAGCTTGGCCGAGGTACTGGCGGCCACTTGGCAACAGGCTGCCACTGAGGCCCTCGACCGAGTTGTCCCCTTGCGTCCCCTCACTCGCTGCAGATCCCAGATGGCTCCTTGTTTTACAGAGGAGCTCAGGGAGATGGCGTAGGAGGGGTTAGAGAGCAGGTGGAGATCGACCCACTCCGAATCCGACTGAGCCCAGCTAAGAGCCTATATTGGGACTTACCTGGCAGCTTTGGGGGTGGCGAAGAGGTCATACCTCTCCGCTCTCATAGCGTCCACAGACAACCACCCAGCTGCCCTGTTTAGGGTCACCCGCTCCCTCTTACATCGGGAGACGGGTTGGATCCTATGCAGGGTAGAGCTGAGAATTTGGTCAATATCTGCTGGATAAGTTCGCTGGATTCGGGAGGGTTAGACTCTAACTTGCAGTGGTCTGAGGAGGGAGGGACAAGAAGTCCGCCGATATCATCTGGGCTGAGTTTGATCCTGTTTCGAGGATGAAGTGGACAGGATTATGCGGCGCTTGAGTTCCACCACATGTTTATTGGACCCGTGCCCTTCCTGGATGGTGTATGCCAGGGAGGTCCGCGTGCTGGCTCCGGGCAGTTGTCAACGCTTCGTTAAAGGAGGGCTCTTTCCCCGCCTTGAAAGAGGCGTGGTGAGACCCCTGAAGAAGCCTGCCCTGGACCCAGCCGTATTAAACAACTTTCGTCCGGTCTCCAACCTTCGTTTTTTAGCGAAGGTTGTTGAGTGTGGTGGCTCAACAGTTTGCTTTTCCTGGATGAAGTGGACTATCTAGATCCCTATCAATCGGGCTTCCGGCCCGGGTTCAGTACAGAGACGGCATTGGTCGCACTGGTGGATGATCTCTGGAGGGCGTGGGACAGGACTTTTCCTCTGTCCTGGTCCTATTAGATCTCTCGGCGGCTTCGATACCATCGATCATGGTATCTTATTGCGGCCTTGAGGGGTTGGGAGTGGGGGCACTGTTCTGCAGTGGTTCTCCTCCTACCTCTCGGCGTTCTGTCGGTGTTGGCAGGGCAGAGGTCGGCCCCAAGGGCTCTCATGTGTGGGGTCTCGCAGGGGTGGGTCCTCTGCCCCTCCTGTTCAACATCTATATGAAGCCGCTGGGCGAGATCATCCGAGGTTTTGGGGTGAGGTATCATCAGTATGCTGATGATACCCAGTTTACATCTCCACCCCAAACCAAATCAGTGATGCCCTCTTGTGATGTCCGTTGTTTGGATGCAGTACGGATCTGGATGGGCAGGAACAGACTACAGCTCAATCCGGCCAAGACTGAGTGGCTGTGCGTACAGGCATCTCGCTCCAGTGAGTTTATTCCACCTTTGGCCATAGGGGAGAGGTGTTACCCCTGTGGATAGGGCGGAACCTGGGGGTTCTCCTGGACTCACGGCTCAGTTTGGAGGAGCAGGTGGGAGCCGTGGCCAGGGGCCTTTGCCCAGGTTCGGCTGGTTCGCCAGCTCCCTTACCTGGATCGAGATGCCCCTCGTCACTCATGCACTTGTTACGTCCGACTCAACTACTGCACGCTCTCTATGTAGGACTGCCCTTGCATACCATCCGGAGGCTCCAGCTGGTGCAGAATGCGGCCGCACGGGTTGTGATGGAGTCTCCCGATACTCCCATGTTACGCCCTCCTGCGGAGCTGCATTGGTTGCCGGTTGCCCTCGTGCGATTCAAGGCTTTGACATTAACATTCAAGTCCTTCATGGCATGGGTCCGGGTACTTGCTGGGAACGTCTCCGCCGATATCAAATACGCCGTTAAGCCCTGTTCGGTGACCGGGAAGACCCTATTCTGCATCGGCCCGCCTTATGGAACCAGCTACCGTTGAGCTCTGGCTGGCTCGATCTCTCCTCTTTCGGTAGCGATCTAAAACCTGGTTGTTTTACAGGCTGGGCTGGACTGATCTCCTAGGGAGAGGTGGGTTTTAAATTCGATTTTAATTCGGTTTTATACTTGTATTTTGGCTTGTTTAGTTTAATTTCTTTTTAACTAATTTATTGTTCTGTGTTTTATCTGTGAGCGCCCCAAGTCCTTTCTGGAAGTGGCGGCATACAAGTCAAAACAAATAAAAAATAAATAAATTATAGAATGTACAAGTCTCAATTATAAGTCCCAATACAAAGAAAGGGTTGTTCAAAACTTGAAATTTTCTCTAAAGTTAAAAAGTACAAGGTAAATACGTAAGTAAACTATCATCAGAGCATGTTGACAGAGCCACATTTACACAGCTTAAAGCAGGCTCTTTTCCCGTGAAAGATAAGGTTCCATTTTGCAAAATTAAATCAATATTCCATGTTTACTATTTCAGGAAATAATATTTTATTACTTATTGAAATAGTAAATACTATTGACCACAATCTACTAAACCTCTGTAGCAAGACACCAAATGACAATCACATGAGCGCTTATTGACATAGTAAGCCACAAAATTTCTCGGAAGGACTCTGCATTTCATCATCAACTATTTCAGAATAACTTAAGGAACTGGACTGTACCTTCCAGTAGTGTTGCAGGAAATATCTTGTTTATCTCCTTCAATTAACTATTTATTTATTATGAATGTATGTTTTTAGTTGTGAGTCTTCGGAGATGGGGTGGCATACAAGTCCAATAAATCAAATCAAATCAATTTTAATTGACTCAAAATGCTTAATCTGATTTTCATATCCTTTCCCAGTTTGGATCTCTATCAATTCCTGCCCAGATTACAGAATCATCTTCTGTAAACCTCCTCCAACTGAGTAGGGTTATAATTGCAAAAATACCAAAACAAAATATTCTTTTCCTGTCTAGGGTGATGTCACTTCCATATAAGAAGCCTGTCCTCACTTCCTGAGGCTATTTAACCTTGTTCCTGCTTCAAAGGGTATTTTTAAAATATACGAACCCCCAAACGGTTATTAATTTGACCTAACTCTATTATTTCAATTTATTGTTATTGCAAGCCAGGAGGACAAATGTTTCCTGAGCTGAGATCAGCCCTGATTTTTCTAGTATTAAGAAATCCCCGAAAACATGTTGTTGTTTTTTTCCCAAGCAGGATCAGGACTCTAAGAGAAAGGGGGAACCCACAATTTTGTTATACAGTAGTATTATATGTAGAATATTGGTCTGTTTGCCTATTAATTTTTATTATTTTCAGTTTTTATTATACAAGTTCAATACACATTAATAAAATTAATAATTACTATTATTATATTAGTGTATGTTTAACTTTTGTCTTGATTTAACCAGTTCTTTATTATAAGCTGCCTAGAGTCGTGTTCATAAGGTAAGAAGCTGTATAGGGTCTCCCGCTTGGGCAGGGGGTTGGACTAGATGACCTATAAGGTCCCTTCCAACTCTGATTATCTGTATCTGTAAATATCATAAATAAATATATACAAATGGAAGATTTTTTTCCCTAAGGCATTAAATACCTGTTTTTCCCCCAAGCATTGAGAGGTTAGATGACAGTATATTTGATTTGTTTACTAAATCTTGGCTGGAGGCAACAGTAGCCCGATTTTTATTGTTCTTAACCTTTTATATTTTAACTAGTTGAGTTTTATAGTTTTTCAAATGATTTTATATGTTTTTCTAAATAAATCTTTCACTGGGAGTAGCCCCGAGTTGACTGAAAAATGGGCAGCTATATAAATTATTTAAATAAATGGGGATGATGGGAATACGTCCAAAGGAAGCCAGGTTAGCTGTGGGTGATGGGCGATGTAGTCCCAGGTTCAGTGGAAATCACCGAATTGGGGAAGTCAGTAATGGGGTAATTAAAACTTGGACACCCTCAACCTTCATTCTCTGTCAGGAAGCACATCGAGGAGGGGATCTTGAGGCCATCTATCTCAACCCTGCCTACCTCACGGGGCCGTTGTGAGGCCCCGCTCAGAGGAGATACCCACCCCCACCCCACCAAAGGAAATAAGTCTAGACATTGGATAGGATTCAAATGTCGGCTTTTTTTTAAAAAAAATCGCCTTCTGGGAGGATAAACAAGCGCGACGCCACCTCAGCGGTCCCTTCCCTCAGCCCAGCCTACCTCACAGGGGTGTTGTGGAACCCCCTGAAGCGCCAGAAGGGGAAAGGCAGGCCGCTGAAGCAGGCCAACGTCGCTGCCTGGAGTCTCTCCGACGACAAACCGGCGATTAACCGCCCACCTCGGAGCTTCCCTGAGGTGCCACTCACGGGTACCCGGCCTCTGTCTCACTTCCGGTCACGGACAAGGCCGCGGCTACCGTCCCATCCCGTGACTGGGGGGGCGGAGCTACAGCGCTGGGACGGGGAGAGGTTCATGAAAACGGTCGCGAGCCTGCGCCGAACGCTCTCTGCGTCGCAATCTGGGCAGCTCTCGCGAGAAGAGGAGAACGGGGCGCGTCCTTGAGGAGCGTGAGGGGCGTGGCCCGGCCGTGACGGCTTGTGGAGGTGGCTTCGCTCGCCGCCTCTCTCCCTCCCAAGATGTCGGCGCTGGCTGTGGCGACCGCGGCGGCTGCCACCGCGGCGGCCGTCACCGCCGCGCACTCCGAGAGGCAGGGCAGCCCGGGTTCGTCGCGGGGCTTCTACTTCAACACGGTGCTGTCGCTCGCCCGCTCGCTGGCCGTCCAGAGACCCGCCCCGCTCGAGAAGGTGCAGCCGGGCGGAGTGGGGTGAGGGGGTGAATGAGGGGCTTCTCGGGGCCTGGAGCGCTAAGAGCAGCCGGGAGGAAGAGGAGGAGGAGGATGACAAGAGGGCTGGCCGTGGAAACTGATCGATCAATCGATCGTAGAATAGAGGTGGAAGGGATCTTTCGAGGTCATCTAGTCCAGCCCCCTTGCTCAAGCAGGAGACCCTATCAGTCAATCAGAATACAACTGGGAGGGACCTTGGAGGTCTTCTAGTCCAGCCCCTTGCTCAAGCAGGAGACCCTAGACCGTTTCAAATGTGACTGTCAGAGACTGGACACTCACTTGTCTGAAACGGTCTAGGATGCTCGCTGTTTGAGCAAGGGGGACAGACTAGAAGACCTCCAAGGGTCCCATCTATTCTAAAAGTTCAAAAAAGAGCAACTAAAATGATCAAAGGCCTGGAGATTAAACCATATCAAGAACGGCTGCAGGTTTTGGGTCTGACTAGTCTAAAGAAAAGAAGAATTAGGGAGTGGCGTGATAGTGAACTTAAGTGAGAGTTCAGTGCTTTTCTTTGACAGATAGTCCACCTGTTTGTCAGGTGATGATCACAAAGATTTATATAACCAGGTATGCATTATTGGGAAATGCTTGTGCTCTAGCAATATTATGCATATGAATTGTGTTTCCACTCTCTCTGTGCAATTAGAAATGTTTGTACCTGTTTAGTTTCAAAAACATTCTTCATTCCCCTTCTTTTAAAAGACATTTGTAATATCTTTTGGTGTCTGCAACATTTGTAAGTGGTGTTCTCAAGCTGTTCAATTGCTTCAATTGTTTTTTTTTACTTGGTAGACCTTTTTGCTAGGATGATCTATCAGTCAATACAGTACAGTCAGTCATTGCTTCTTTGAGTCCTGCATTTGTGATTTAGTCCTATTATTATTATTATTACTATTATTATTACTATTATTATTATTATTATTTTAATTTTTAAACTAGTGTGATTGTGATGTGGTGTTTGAGGCACTGTGCTGGAGTAGCTTTCAAATTTCATTGTATTTGTGGAATGCAATGACAATAAAGGTATTCAATTCTATTTGAGTCCTGGTGAATTTTTATTATTACCCAATGTAGGTGTAGCTTAGATTAAATCAGATTTATGTCTGAGCTGATGTGTTGAATGTTCTGCTTGGAAATAAGCCTCCTAGATTATTGTGGAATTTTTTAAGTAATTAAGCACAGGATCACTGTTTCTTAGTTTAGAGCAGGTTTTTTTTCAAACTTGAAATATTTAAGATGTGTGGATTTCAACTTCCGGAATTCCCCAACTAACAATTCTGCACTTTGAAATCCACATGGTTTCAAATTCCCAGCTTTGAAAAGCACTGGATTAGAGAGTTTCTTTCTAAACTTGGTGAATGTTTGATTGTTTTGGTAAAATATATATTCACTGTTTCTTTTTCCACATAGAATGATTGTTTTCTTGTAAAGGTTGTAAAGTTGTAACTGCTAAAGGCCTAAAGTAAAAATAAACTTTTGCCTGACTTCAATAAACATTTGCTCAAGTCCACCTCCCAATTTATTGCAACCGGTTTTGTGTTTTTCCACACACACAATCACAGATTTCTCTACAATTTTTTCATTCATCTGTCTGTCTGCGGATTATATAACCTAACCTACAATTCAGGTTTTCATTTGAGACCATATTCACTGCTGTGGCTTTTCTAGCGACAGCTCTCTGTACATTTTTATATCACACCTGTAATGATGTGGTTTTGGTACCTATGTTTATGAGTTTCACCTTTTGGCTGATTATTATGATGTCTTCTCTACATATTTTGTTTTTACAGCTGTTTAGTAGGCAAATTGAATATCTCACTAATACAGAAAGATTTGTTTTGGTCCCTACCAGATTGCATGAACTCTATGGCAGTGGCATTTAAGTGGGTTAGGATATATCTCTGTATCTCTATTGAGTGGTCTTAGAGCAACAGTAAAAGAACAAAGGTGGGATATAAATAAATACTAATTCCAGAAATACTGATTTCTGAAAAATATCTCAAGGTGTGATCTTAGAGTGGTGTGGTAGAGGTCCAACTCTTGCCTTGGAATCAGAAGGCTGTGAGTTTGATCCTAGACAGCGGCAGATATTTCTCTCTCTGGGCACAATGAGTATATATCTGCTGAACAAAAACTCCGCATCAGTAACAGGAAGGGCATCCAGCCACTAAACACTCAGCTGATGATGATCTCCAAGTGTGATCTTGTTACCTATTGAATTGCTTAGAGCTTGCATCCAACATGCATAGGATGGGACTGCACAATATGAGTATACTATACGTTTATACAAGTAGTCCTTGACTTATGACCACAATTGAGCCCCCAAATTCTGTTGCTAAGCAAGACATTTGGTGAGTGAGTTTTGTCCCATTTTACGACCTTCTGACAGCTAGAGTCAATGGGGAAGCCAGATTCACTCAACAACTGTGTTACTAAGTTAACATCTGCAGTGATTCACTTAAGTATGGTAAGGAAGGTCGTAAAACAGGAAAACTCGCTTACCAAAATGTCTTCCTTAGCAATACAAATTTGCAAACCTCATGTAACGGCGGTCTCGCTTAGCAACAGGAACTTTGGGCTCAATTTTGATCGTAAGTTGAGGTTTACCTATATATCCTCCCTTTTCTTTTTCTTCCATAGGTCCAAAAACTTCTGTGCATGTGTCCGGTGGATATCCATGGCATTTTTCAGCTGGACGAGCGCCGCAGAGATGCCGTGATTGCACTGGGAATTTTTCTAATAGAGTCTGACCTGCAGGTACTGTTCCCCTTTATTCACTAATACATTTTTTAAAAAAAGAGAGTAATTAGGACTGCAGAAAAAAATAACTGCTACCAACCTGCCTTCCATGGAGGACCTGTATACTGTATGTCAAAAAGAGGGCTGTGAAAATATCTTCAGACCCCTCACATCCTGGACATAAACTGTTTCAACTCCTACCCTCAAAACGATGCTATAGAGCACTGCACACCAGAACAACTAGACACAAGGATAGTTTTTTCCTGAACGCCATCACTCTGCTAAACAAATAATTCCCTCAATACTGTCCAACTATTTACAAAGTCTGCACTGCTATTACTATTAATCTTCTCATCACTCCTTATCACCCATCTCCTCCCACTTGTGACTGTATGACTGTAACTTTGTCGCTTGTATCCTAACGATTTATATTGACTGTTTCCTAGTATGATTTGATTGCTTATTGTACCCTATGACTATCATTAAGTGTTGTACCTGATGATTCTTGACTCTTGACAAATGTATCTTTTCTTTTATGTACACTGAGAGCAGATGCACTAAAGAGAAATTCCTTGTGTGTCCAATCACACTTGGCCAATAAAGAATTCTGTTCGATTCTATTCGATTCTTTTGTGAAGCCCTTTTCTCTGTATTTTCTGCTTAAATCTTATCAGCCATGTGGTGCAGATTATTCTGATTGTTTGTGCAATGCATTTGAACTGAGCTTGGCCTTGTTCTTAGAGTATTGAAATAACGTTTTCCTGCATGCATTCTGTTGTTGTTGTGACATTAAAAAAACAAAACAATTTGTTCTTCCAGCACAAAGATTCACTCATCCCTTATCTTCTCCGGCTACTGAGAGGCCTTCCCAAAGTGCAATGGATTGAAGAAAGCAATTCGCGAAAAGGCCGAGGTGACTTTTTAAACTGTGTTTTTTTTGGAGGTGGGGAGGAGTTTAGCTAGATTTTAGGCTTAGGCATATGTGTCTCAGCCTTAGCAACTGTAAGATGTATGGACTTCATCTCCCAGAATTCCACATACTGGCTGGAGAATTCTGGGAGTTGAAATTTTAACAACCTCTTTTTTTATTATTATTTTTGACAAAAATACAAACATAGTATATAGTGTGCCGGTAGATTGTGTCTCATCTTCTCCATCATCATTAAATACAAAATATTCCATATTTGTAAATTAATTTTTCTTACTACATTTCGCATTGTCATACCACAACCATTCCCGGCCCACAAATATACAATATAAACAAGCCATTATTACATTAATACAAACAAACAAAAACATAAAAATTCTTTTTTTGAGAACAGTGTGTGTCCGAACCTTCCCTTTTCCATACAAATATAATTTCAATTGTTTACACACTTCTTGTATTCTATCCCATTTATCATAACAATTTATACTATTTTCCTTTGTTCTCCCCCCCATATTTTTCATTCAGTTATTAATACACTTTTATCTATCATGTTTACAATCTTGTATTTCTTATAAAACACATTTTACCCTGTAATTGTTACTTCAGAGGATAATACCCCATCTTTTTTAACCAATCATTGTTTAACATTTATATTTCTCCTTTAACATTATTGTTTCTATTACACCTCTATTTAATAAAATCTCTATTATCAATCAATTTCTGCTTGGTACATTCATTTTTGTTTATTACGCTTTTTAACAGTAGAAAATAGATTATAAATGTATATAGCAATTGTAACCAAGCTAGTTATTCCCATTCCAGTTCAATTCAACCATTAATTACCATATCTGTCTTATTCATTCATTCCCATAAAATATTTTCATTTTAGTACCATTAAAAAAGAAAAGGAAATACACATCATATTAATCCTCTAAAACTTCTAGCTTCTATCTATTTCTAATATAGTCATGTATCTCATGTACCTTTGCAGATTCCTTTAATTTAATTAATTTATTTAGCCATTATCTCAGTGCCCAAAAAGATAAATAAATTCTTTGAACCTAGTATACTTCTCTTGTTTCTGTATGTCTTGTTTCCATTTACAGCTTCCTCTTTTTTTCCTGCCCCCTTTTCTCTCTTACCTCGCTATTCACTTTTCTAACTAATTCTCCCTTCTGAAATCCTCTTTTGGTTTTTCCTTGTAGTATTGTAATTATACTTTTTTAAATTATTGCTTCAAATCTTAAATTATTGACTCTCTTCCCTCTTTTCCCTTTTTCCCTTTCCTTTTAACAGTTATTTGATCCTTTAAGATGGCTTCCTCTTCTTTGTTCCTTCTTGTTCCACGATATTTCCTGTTGTTGCATATATTTCAAAAACTCCATTTTTATCAATTGTAGCTCTTCTTTAAGTTGTTTAAGTAACATTCTTGGTTCTTCCATGGGTATTGACATTTTAAGAGGATTCCCCCTTTTTAGAAACAGTCCCCAGTTAGCTTTAGTCCGCTTAATATCCTCTGTCCAAAAGACCGAAAGTCCTCCAAATATCCAAAGTTATTTCTTGCTTCTTTGACACACTTTCACTTTTCAGGGGTTTAGGCTTGCAACAAAGTTCCAAATGAAATGTATTTTAAAATGTGTCTTTTCCTGTTACCAATCCACACTCAATTCTTTTAAGTCCGGGTGGTATCCTCAGTCTCCAGACTTGTCCTCCTTTCACTTTTTCCTCTCTTCCTCTATTGCTTCCTTTCTCTTCCTTTATAGAGAAGAAATATTAGAGTCTCTCCAAGAGTCTTTATCACTTGGCACATTATTTTCAGCTATAGAAAAAAGCCTGTTAGTGTCCAAGTGTACTTATATCCATTTTTTGTGCTTTTCGGCTCAATATTTCTTGTCATTCAGGACCATTAACATCAAAGAAGGAGAGAGAAAAAAGTGGCAAACTGACTTTTCACTTTCTCACACCGCTTTATTTCTTTTTAAAAAAAATTATTACTGTTTCCCACTGTTCAAAATCGGGTACCTTAGTAGATGTTTCGATGTCAGCCCGGACCACCACACTTTCTCTTAATAACTTCCTCCTGCACAAACTTGTCCGCTTGAGGTCTTCTTTGAGGTGGCCATTTCTGACCACCCGCTGCTGCCCAGGAAGGAAAGTCCAGCTGGGGAAGAGAGATATGGCTCTCCTCAGCCCTGCCATCAGCTCCCCCGTCTTCACCACCTCTATGGGGTGGTTTTAACCCCTGAGCCAAAGCGAGCACGGACGAAACCCGCGCCGCGATGATTTCACGTCCGTCGCCAAAAGACTCAAACCGGATGTCAAGTCCACACCTCTTAAAGTGCCCAAGGTTGAGAAGCGTTGGCTTAGCCTAGGCCAGGTGTCAGCAACCCGTTACTCTGGAGCCGCATGTGGCTCTTTGGGCCCTCTGCTATGGCTCCCTGTTGGGCGATCCCACTACTGACTGGCCCCGCCCCTCAGCCTCCCCTCCCAGTCACTCCTCGCCTGGCCTGAGAAGGTAAAACACAAAAAAACAGAAATGGGAGGGTGGGAGGGAGAGAGAGAGAGACCCATTTCCCACAGAAAACACCAGGAGCCACAAAACCTGGGTGGGTGGGTGTGTCATGACTGGGTGGGAGTGACATTGAGTTGGCCACACCCACCCAGGTTTTGTGGCTCCTGGTGTGTTCTGTTCTTGGAAATGGATCCAAATGGCTCTTTGAGTGTTTAAGGTTGCAGACCCCTGGCCTAGCCATCCGGAGTCCTTTGGGAGTTGGGCAGCATATAAGTTTAAATAAATAAATAAATAAATATCTGATGTCAGCTTCTTAAAGCTGGATTTGGGAGGTCAGGCAGTAAGAAAAGGGGTGAAGGTTTAGCACTGTGTTCACTTCCATGGCTCACTAATGAGATGGGTGGCAATTTAATTAATAAATAAACTAAAAATCTTTCCGTGCCTCCCGCGTCTTGGTCTTGGGTGGATCGCTGGCGTGCATTCATCTGGTTAATCGCAATCCTATTCCATTAATTACCACGCTTATAGGCACCCTTCCAGTCGCAGAAAATTTCAGCTTCTGTTTGGTGACCTTGCTGTCCGACGTGGCCTACAGAGATGCATCTTTAAGAGAGCAGGTAAGAGTCACAATGCTGGAAATGCAACATGGAGATAGGGACCTACTATCACATGTGATAGAAATGTAGCAAAAAAAAGTATTGGTGGCAAATAAAGGTATGAATGGAAGAGATGGTTAGCCAAAAAATAGAGTTTAGACCAGAAAAGTTCCTATTGGGAATTATAGATGAGAAATATATTTAATGTTACACATAATGACTGCTGCAAGATTGGTGAATGCCCAAAACTGGAAGAATGAAGACACCCCTATAGAAAGCGAAATAATAAGGAAAATATTAGTCTGTGCAGAGATGGACAGACTAACTCTAGAAATTAAGGATAAGGGTGAGACAGTACTATGAAGTCTGGAGTAAAATGATATCAATGGTTGGAGTCGAGGAAAAGAAAAAATTGTTGATGCTTTATAGGAATGAAAGTAAAAACTTTGTAAGTTAATGAAAATGAAATATAATGAACAAATACGACATGAATATAAAGCTTACAAGGGGAAAAAGGAGTTGGAAAAGAAGCTAGGTTATAAATATCTATAGAAATGTATATAAATGCAAATACAAACAAATATGTAACCAGCATTATATTAACAATGTAGGGAAAAAGCATTATATTAACAATGTAGGGAAAAACAATGTTATGCGTATTTGTGTATATAAGTCGCATTGTGCTCAACTGTTTTTAATGTTTACTTAATAAAAATTTAAATATAAAAAAAGAGAGGGCAGGTAAGAGTGGCCTCATGCAATTCAATGCATTGACCGTTAATTTATTTATTTTTTTCTGTCATTTTAAAGTCCCAAAAGTGTTTTTTCAACAGGCAACTTCCAGGGTTTTCTTTGAAGACAGCTAAACTTTCTTTTTGCAAGCATGTTTTCAACTGTTCGCAATTAGGTGCTTAGATACATAGAAGGAACTAATTTAATTGCAGCTCTGGCTTTATCTTCGTTTCAGCCTTCTGACACGCTACTACTTCATTCTTCAGTCTTACATTACTGTTAATATTGTTGTTAGTTTATGCTACCCTCTATTGTTAACGACCTGGAGTTACAACATAAAACACGTTTACGTAATGTTAATTCTGCCCCGAGATTTTTATTTTGATTTGTCGCCCTTTACTGTTACAGGTTTTGGAGCCAATTTTACAAGTGCTGCAAGTTCTCTTGGGGATGTGTCAGTCTCCACAGATCCAGGACAAAGGTAAACAAGATATGTTTCCGATGTCATATTGCTCCTTGTAACAACAAATGTTAAATTCAGCTCCACTTTTTCCCACTGTTTTCATCCTCAAAAGACTATAGTACAGTTAATCCTCGACTTAACAGCCACAATTGAGCTCCAAATTTCGATTGCTAAGCAAGACAGTTGTTAAATGAGCCGCACCCCATTTTACAACCTCTTTTGTCATGGTTCTTAAGCGAATCACTACAGTTGCTAAGTGACTCGTGTGTCATGAAGCAAAGCTGGCTTCCCCCATTTATTTTGCTCATCGGGAAGGTTAAAATGGTGATTGTGTGATACACACACACACACACACACACACAGTGCAACCGTCATAAGTACATGCCAGTTGCCAGATGTCCGCATTTTGATCACGTCACCCTGGGGATGCTGCAACAGCCATTATAGTATGAAAAACTATCACAAGTCATTTTTTAATTTAAAGTTCCAAAGTTCCGCTGTCACTTCGAACAGCTGTTAAACGAATGATTGTAAGTCAAGGGACTATCTGTGGTTTGTGAGAGTCTGTGGTGACTTCGTACAATCCCTAAGTGATCGGTCATAGTCAAGGACTACCTGTAGAGTTTTTAGAAAACAGTTGAGGAGGTAATCAGGAAAATCCTACCATGTGCTGAGATGGACAGATTAATGTTAAAAAGAAGAGAAAAAGAAGACTCAGAATACTATTCGACATGGAATAGATTTTACGAGTGGTTAAAAACAAGGGTAGAAGTTAGAGGAAGGAAAACGAGGAACAGTCTTATCAAAAACAGGGATAGTATACAACTATAATAGTTATAAGTACTAAAAATATGAATGAACTAAACCAGGGGTCTCCAAACTTGGCAACTTTAAGGCTTGTGGACTTCAACTCCCATGGAGAATTCTGGGAAGTTGAAGTCCACAAGTCTTAAAGTTGCCAAGTTTGGAGACCTCTGAACTAAACACGAAGAATGGGAATTGTACTGTATGGGAACTATCATAGTATTATTAGACTTCTTAATTTACAGTATGTGTTAGTAGTAGTAGTAGTAAATGGGACAATATTTTTTACAGTATTAGCAATGTTTTTGTGTTTTTGTAACTAATATACTTGGTCAAAACGCTGTATTCAAAAAATGTTTATGAATAAAATCTAAAAAAGAGAGAGAGAGAGTTTTTAGAAAGCTAAAGTAGCAACTGCTGGTTGGAAGAAACATCCTACTGCAGGGGTCCACAACCACCCAGGCCATGGACCAACACCAACCAGCCAGAATCCAGGCCACGCAAACAAGCAAAGTTGTCAACAAGGATGGTGGCAACACACGAAGCCACTCCCCCTCCAGTCCACAGAAAAACTTCTTGTCAGCATTCCAGAAAACCTCCACTCCAACCAATAACTCCAAGGCAGACATCCTCTCAAAAGTTCTGTTTTATTTGGATAGTAAAGTGGCACATCTGGGAAATCCCGAATCTTGAAAGTTCCGGGTTTCCTTGCAATAAGTAAAAAATTATAAACCCACCCCCTGCACCCCTCATGGCATCATATGCCCCAATCCCCATCCGTCCCAACTTGAGACGTCCCCTCACCCAGGTGCAGAAATAACATGACCTTGACTTAGAAGAAGAATGTTGTTATGTCTAACCACACTTCAAGAAATTCCTCCCTCCCATTTTCCCAGGCTCAAGAATGTGGCAGTGTGGAACCGTCCAGTGTTCATATGGCTTCCAAAGCTGACACTTCTCTCTCCACAGAACTGGTCCCTGGTGCCCCAAAGGTTGGGGTCCGCCATTTTATCGGATGAGGTAGATAAACCCCCAACTTCTTGTTTTCCAGAGTATTTGTGCAAATACGCCCTGCCTTGCCTAATTGGAATATCCCGAGCGTTTGGTCGCTACAGCCACTCAGAAGAGGCTCTGTTGTCCACGCTTTTCCCCAAAGTGACCCCGCATTCCCGCCGGGCCTCCAGCGAGCTGGACGGGATTCGGAGGCGTTCCTTCAACGACTTCCGCTCAATTCTTCCCAACTCCCTGCTGACCGTCTGCCAAGAAGGATCTTTAAAGAGGAAAACGAGCAGCGTTTCCAGCATCTCGCAGGTGCGGTTGCCTTTAGAATGAAATCTACCTATATCCCCCCATGTCCTGAACTCCAGGCTCACTTGGACACCGACCAGATGTTGCGCCTAGAATTGCATTTCCAACCTAAGTGCATGGGTGTGGGTCATTTAATCCTGAAAATTTGCACAGTAAAAAATAGTGGCCGTGATGATCATCTTCTTTTAACGACCCCCATAATTCATTGCGGGGTGGAGTCTGGGCAACTGAACAGAGCCAAGTGTTTGCTGGCCGGATGCCCTTCCTGTCACCAGTGCGGAGTTTTGTTCAGATACATTCTCCTTGTGCCCAGAGAAATATCTGCCTCTACCTGAACTCACAGCCTCCTGATTGTGAGGTGAAAACCCACCTCTAGGCCACCATCCCGCTCTACAAAAATAGTGGTCCCGAGGATGATGATGATGATGAGAAGTAATCTGCCTGGAGCAATTAAGTGGTTAATGTACCAGGCTAGAAACCGGGAGACTGTAAGTTCTAGTTCTGCCTTAGGCATGAAAGGTGGCTGGATGACTTTTTGCCTGTCACCAGGAGATGGTGAATTCTAATCCTGCCTTAAATCATGAAAGCTGGCTGGATGACTTTGGGCCAATTACCAGGAGATGGTGAGTTCTAGTCCTGCCTTAGCATGAAAGCTGGCTGGGTGACTTTCAGTCAATCACCAGGGGACAGTGAGATCTAGTCCCACCTTAGCTGTGAAAGCCAGCTGGGTAACTTTGAGCCACTCACCAGGAGATAGTAAGTTCTAGTCCCATCTTAGACATGAAAACCGGCTGGGTGATTTTGAGCCAATCACCAGGAGATGGTGAATTCTAGTCCTGCTTTAGCCACAAAAGCTATGTTCCTTTACCTCTTACCTAGCACCAATTTAGTGCTGGCCTTTAGTTGACTAGATTCTTATGTACTGCAGAGGCATGAGCAATAAATCAGCTGAAAGGGAATTTAATGTGAGGCCCTGATTCTTCAAGCCCGAAAGATGCTTGGATTTCGAAAGACCACCAACCAAGGGGAAATTAGGGGCAATGGCCCTTCTTCGAAATATTTTAGTTATCATCTTAATTTTTCCCACCCAGCTGGTAGGACAGAGCAAAGCCCAGCCCCATTGGATGGTATTTCATGCCTGTCTCTCCATTTCAGGTCAGTCCTGATCGTGGGATCCCTCCGCCCGGTTCACCAGGAGGAACGGCTATACAGTATTTTGAAGGTATTTCTTTCTCCTTTTGCCAAAAAAATAAAACCATCTAATTCATGTAGAATATAATATACGAAAATGTTGTCCCCGCGTTGCATCCTTTGCCAACTTGGCTCCATCTCTGGTCACTGGATATTCTCATTTTGTGCCACTAATGTGAGGAGTTCTTGGGGCTCTCTAGCCTTGGTTTTCTTGCAGACGTTTCACGACCCAGCTAGGTAACATCATCAGTGTTAAAGGGAGTGGGGTGTGCGGAGAGGAGAAGGGGAGGGCTGAGAAAGAGGAAGAGAACTGTGGGGTCCTTGGTGCTCTCAGAGTTTGGTTGTTTTTCTTGCAGATGTTTCATTACCCATTGTCTGATAATGAGCACTGAAGATGTTACTTGATGTTGGTTACCATTTTCCTTCTTCCCTTCTTTAATAAGCAGGTTCCTATCTGCCGGATGGAAGTGCGGTCGATCCCGAATATTATTTCTCCACCATCAGCTCCAGTTTCTCCGTTTCGCCCCTCTTTAATGGGATTAGTAACAAGGAGTTTAACATACCACTAGAAATGCTTCGCCAGCTGTTGAACATGGTAAGTGAGCCGCCCCTGGGAGAATAATGTAGGATAAAGGGTCTGTGGCGATCCTCAGTCCTCCAGGTCATGGTTGCCCCAAAGATGCTTTTTTTTTTCAGGAGGCAATTGGACTTTCTTGTTTTATTTATTTATTTATTTATTTATTCGACTTGTATGCCGCCCCCCCCTCTCCAAAAGGACTCGGGGCGGCTCACAGATAAAAACAACACAATAAATTAAATTAGCTAAAATGGAATTAAATTGCAACAAGCCAAATTAAAACTAAAAAAACCCCGTAATAAATAAAACACCCATTCCCCAGGGAGTCAGCACAGCCCAGCCTGTTCAAACAACCAGGTTTTTAGGTCGTGACAGAAGGTGCGGAGGTCAGGGGCCAGGCGGAGCCCCAGAGGTAGTTGGTTCCAGAGAACGGGAGCCGCTACAGAGTAGGCCCTTCCCCGGGATACCGCCAACTGACACTGAGTCGCAGACGGCACCCCGAGAAGTCCCTGCCCGCGTTCAGACAGGGCGGTTGGTATTCGATGCCGGCAGTAGACGCTCCCGTAAATAACCCGGACCCATGTCTCGTAGGACTTTGAATGTTAATACTAGGACCTTGAATCTCATCCGGAGGGCAACCGGTAGCCAATGCAGCTCACGCAGCTTTTGAAGACGTTTCGCTCCTCACCCAAGAATCTTCTTCATCTCTGACTGGATAGTGGGGAATGGAAGAATTTATACTCCTTGCAGACAGCTGGTCATTTGCATCCTTTTAAGAGAGTCCGTTGAGGCTGCCTGGAGGTTTGTTTGTGTCCTCAGTGGTACCTCGGTCCCTGAGTGGTGCAAATGGGTACGGAGCCTTCTTGGAACTGCTGAAAGGATTGTGTTGGGGAGCTGTGGCTTCTGCAGGGTGTTTGCTTGTTTTCCCTGTGTCCCTTCATTGTTGAACACAGGCACAGGCTGTTTGGGATGAGTTTATATTCAAGAAAGCTCCACACCCATTTGCACCACTCAGGTGACCCTGAGGACACAGACAAACCTCGAAGTGGCCTCAATGGACTCTCTCAAAGAATGCAAATGAGCAGCTGTCTGCCAGGAGTATAAATCCTTCCCTTCCCCACCATCTTCAGTCAGAGCTGCAGGAGCTTCTTGGATGAGAAACAAAACATCTTCAAAAGAAAAAAAACAAGAAAATCCGGTTGCCCCCTGAAAAAAAGCACCTTTGGGACAGTGTAGCATAAAATTCTCTGCAGCCAGAAAATATTTAATAATGAGGACTGCAAAAGCTATTAACTCTTTCCTGTTAGCTACCAAATTGTTAGAATTTGTGGGCAGAGATTACTGATTCATTACAAATGACTACTTGTAATTTCCAGGGCTAAAAGTGTCCGTGAATCTTGAATCAAAGTTATGCAGTTGGGACCAGAATGTCCACTGCTAACCAGAGCAGCTGCTAAGCACATTGCAGCCGATTTTGCAATCTTTTTTATGGCCGGGGTTGTTAAGCAAATCACTGCATTCATTAAGTGAATCATGCTGTCGTTAAGTGAATCTGGCTTCCCCCCCCTTCGTTTTTCCCCTGTCGGAAGCCTGCTGGGAAGGTTGCAAATGGAGGTCACGTGATATTCTGACCCACGCCCTTTTCCGACAAATCAAACACAATTCAAGAACAGAAACCTTGTAATGCTTTTACAAAATAATTAGCTGTGATAAGCACAAGCCTTGCCAAACTGTGCGAGACTTGCCAAAAGATAACAGACAAGAAATAATTTGCAATACAAGAATCTTCAAATACCAACTTAGAATACTGGAATGTCCACGAGGCTGGAGTTTCAAAACGTCTTTGCCTTCTGCAAAGAACGTTCGTTTCACAGCTGGCTTTTATCTTCTTGAAGGAGGGGCCATTACCTTGCAGCCTTACTCCCGAGTTGCCCATGCTGTTGCAGCTGCTCTTTCCTGTGAGCAACCCTGTGCACACACACACTTGGCAAAGGCCCCTCGGGAACCTCCTCACCGCTGCTGCCAGCCCCCACAATCTCTGAAGGCAGCAGTCCACTCCCTAATGGTCCTGGCCCCTCATCTGAGTCCTCACTCTCCTCAGCCGTCCACACCTGCTGCTGGCTAACCATAACACATGATCATGGGGATGGTACAACAGCCATAGTCGCAAGTCACCTTTTCCCAGTGCCTTCGTAAGTTTGAACAATCGCTAAACAAATGGTTATAAGTCAAGCAATACCTATAACATGCTCACCTACACAATCCACGTCATGCTCAAACGTTTTGCAGATGTTTGGATGTTATATGCGTACATCTTTCTTTTCAACCGTAGGTCAAGCAAATAGTTGGGGACTCTGTTCTCAAAAACATGGATGCAGTGGCAACTGAAGCTATCGAGGTATGTTTATTTTTGCAGTGGAATAATAGAAAATACTTCGTAGCTCAGGTTTTAGAAGTTGCCAGTGGGTTTGCTCCCCCAGCTTGTTTCATTTTAGCTTCAGGACGTTTCGTGGCCAGACTAGGAAAGGATTGCCTTGTCCTGCTCCTCTTTAGCTTATATATATCTTGTGTGTGGTCACTTGGCTGTGGGATTGGTTGGAGCTGTATTTAAATTCCGCACAGCTGATTGGTTCCCTGGTTGACTGATCATCCAAATAGTCTGGTTTCTTACCTGTTCATATGCTGGATCGAAGTCAACAGGCTTGTTAATTGCTCCTTTGGGAGATTAGTCCCTTCATTTCTTTTCAAAGGAATTTCCACTGTGCAAATCCGATGCTTTAAAGTTTGCTCTTGAATTGACCCCGTTTCTGTTAAATGCCTTACAGGCCAATCCGCACGTTGAGCTCTTCTACAAAATGTTCAGCGATTCTCTGTACGTTGCTCAATTCAAAATGCTGAGAGACACCCTGTACCATATGAAAGGTAGGATGGTTGCGTTAAGAAGACAAAGAAACTTCTGTTGGGTCGTTGGTCAGTAAAAGGCGTTAATAAGCTTTTGACTTCTGATGATTTAAAAGACCGTTCTCATCCTGGTCATTCATATTTCGAACTGTTACCATCAGGGAGGCATTATAGGTGTCTTAAAATGAGGACTAATAGACTGAGAAACAGTTTCTTTTCCAAGGCAATAATTGTCTTGAATCAAGCAGTACATTTGTGATTTAGTTCTATGTATAAAGTGGCATTTTAAACTATCTAACTTAATATATGTTTTAAATAGGTTTTAGACTAGGTTTTTAATTATTATTACTACTTTAATTATTTTACTTTTTAAATACTGTGTAGTATGATTGTGATGTGGTGTTTGGGACACTGTGCTGGAGTAGCTTTCAAATTTCATTGTATTTTGAATGCAATGACAATAAAGGTATTCTGTTCTTTGGGGCAGCCCCTGATATGTTGGAAGACTGCTATCATGTCACCCCTGATCCTTCTTTTCATCAAACTAGATGAAAAGCAACCCTTCTTTATATGTTTTAGCCTCCAGTCCCCTGTTCATCTCTGTTGCTCTTCTCTGCACTCTTTCTAGAATCTCAACGTCTTTTTTGCATCATGGCAACCAAAATTGCATGGGTTTTCACGAAATAGCTAAGCCATTTTCCTACTGAATATTCCCAGAGTCCCAGAGAATATTCCCCTGTTGCTTATCTGTAGAAAACCCTGAGTGGTTCTGTATGAAGAACGTTGGTCAAAGGGGAATAAAAGATATTTCTGGTTCTGAAAGGAGGGCCGATTAGTTTTAGGATCCAGCGTTTTCCCCACCTGATGCCTTTTTGCTGCACCATCACTGTATGTCCAGGCATGGTTTTTGTCAGAATTCTACTTACCTATTTTTTTTTGTCTTTTCTATCTCTTAGAACTTCCCAACTCTTTTGTGAAAGAAATTCACGATTTCGTGCTGGAACAATTCAACACCAGCCAGCCAGAACTTCAGAAGCTCCTTCACGAAGTTGATAAATTGCACAACGAGCTGAATCCACTGAAGTTGCGTTGCCAAGCGAACGCCGCCTGCGTGGACCTCATGGTTTGGGCTGTGAAGGATGAGCAAGGTGAGTCTTGTATACAGGTACCCTTCTACTTACGACCACAATTGAGCCCAGGAGTTACGTAGCGAAGTGAGACTTTGGTGAAGTGAGTTTTGCCCCGTTTTACGACTTTCGGCCACCTGTACAGGTAGCCCTCAACTTACAACAGTTCATTTATGACAGTTCGAAGTTACCACGGCAATGAAAAAAGGGGCTTATGACTGTTTTTTGCACTTAACGACCATTGCAGCATCCCCGTGGTCACCTGATCAAAAATTCGGATGCTTGATTGCACGGGTTTTGCACTTAAAGGCGTGCCCGAGCACACCTGTATCTGTTTAGCTTTTGGGTTTCGTCTGCATTTGCATCTCTTCCCATGAGACGTTTCCTCTAACAAGACTTTCCTTTGCGTTCTCTTGCAAACCAGGGGCAGAAAACCTCTGCATCCGGTTGTCTGAAAAGTTGCAGTCCAAGACCTCCAGCAAAGTGATCATTGCCCACTTGCCTCTTCTGATCTGCTGCTTACAGGTGTGGTGGAATTTAGTCTGGATTCCCAGGAGGGAGGGGCGGCTTCCTAGGAGGCAAAGTGGCAGTGGAGCTCCGTTTTCATTGGCAGAGGCACCGCACACTGGTCCTTTGCTGTTTTCAGGGTAGCCCTGCAAGCCAGATCTAAGCACCCTGCGGGCTGGCTCCGGCTCCCAAGCCTTGGGTTTAACACCCCTGGGTTAGAGCCAGGATTGTGTGGCCTTTCTTCCACGTGTCACGTGTAACATTCCGTATCTTTCTTTCTTTTTTTCCCCGCAGGGTCTCGGCCGCTTGTGCGAGAGGTTCCCCGTGGTAGTTCACTCGGTCAATCCGTCTTTGCGGGATTTCCTTGTGATCCCCTCTCCAGTCCTGGTGAAATTGTACAAATATCACAGCCAGTACCAAACAGGTATTCTTGGTTTGCTTTCTCATTCGTCCGTCAACTCAACAAAAGACACACAGAAACAGGCGGCTGCCTGATACAAGGTTTTATTAGATGCCCTCTGCAATGTTTGTCCTGTTTCTGTTGGGTCTTCCTGATCAATCAAGCAGCCCAATTAGTTTTTCTTTTGAGGATGGAGGTTTCATTCTCCTGAGTTTGTTGGGCCGGTTTCCAAACATTTTCTTACCAGGCTAAGTGACATCTTCAGTGGAGTTTCAGCAGGGTGGATAAAAATTGATATCTATCTATCTATCTATCTATCTATCTAAAATCTAAAAAATTGGATTTTTAAAAAATTTAAATCGGATTTTTGGGGATTTTTATCAAATTTATTTTAATAATAAAATGCTTTTGGAGTAAAAAAAAAAATCACCAAGCAACCCTCCCCGTTTCTTTTCTTCTTAGGCACCAATGACATCAAGATCAGCATAACCAATGAGCACGCTGAGTCCACGCTGAGCGTAATGTCTGGCAAGAAAAACGAGTCCTCCATGTACGAACAGCTCCGGGACGTTGCGATCGATAACATCTGCAGGTAGGTTTTATCTCAGGTGTGCAAAGAGGTTGGTTCTCTCAGCAGGTGGAAAAGCCACCGTGGGTTCTTAGCGAACAGCAGATTTTGCCAACTCCGTTACGGTTGCAACTGGAGGACTATCCCAAAGTCGCTTTATTTCAGGGGGCAACTGGAGTGTCTTGTTTTTTTTTTCTTTGAAGACGTTTTGCTCAGGGGTGGGATTCTACCGGTTCGGCCCAGTTCTATAGAACCGAGAGCTCTGAAGAGCAGCTGACACCAAACTTGTTCAGTCTGAAGATTGTCTTTTCTTCGGTTGGGCCCTTTATTCTTACATTAGTTGCTTTGCACAGCACAGCTGAGTGCCACACGTCAGTAGGAGATGGTGATTGCTTGCAGGAGAAGTTGTTTTGCAAGTATTGTGCACACACGCGCAGCTCACCGAAGCGGTTGTTATGCCGGTAGGATCCCACCTCTGTTTTCGCTCCTCAGCCAAGAAGCTTCTTCCAGCTCTGACTGGAATGGTGGGGAAGTTGTATACGTTCATATATGTGCAGTCACACTTATCCTTGTGTGTTCATGTACATACATTTTGTTGTGTTTTCCACTGACATATTCATAGATGTTGTTATGTATATGTACACAACGTAGTTGGGTTGACAATATATAAACCACAAATATATATGTCTGTAGCTTTAAGGAAAAATACTGTAATGTATTATACTGTGTTCTGGTTGGTTGAATATGCTGCAAGTTGCCATAAGAGGGAGCTATAGATCATGGTTTAATTTTCTCTTTCTCACTGATGATCTCTCTTGATACTGATACTGACTGACTGTGGACTGATACTGACTAACCTTGTTTACTTTGATATTCTGTTGATATCGAAGGTTATCTGTTGTATTATGGTTTGATATATGTCTGTTGTAAAAGACGTGAAACCGGTAAGAAACCTTTATAACTGGATATTTCTAATCTAATCTAATAAAGGGAAGGAAGTTTCTTGGATGAGAGGCAAAACGTCTTCAAAAGAAAAAGAAACAAGGATACAAGTCATAAAATAGCGGTTGACGGCAGTTGTCCATCCCGTCTTCTCCCCCTTCTCCCCCCTCCCCTCGCCGGCCCGCAGAGGAGAACTACAATGCTGATCCGGCCCTCGAAGAAATCCAGTTTGACCATCCCTGTTCTAGTCAACTTATGTATCTTGTAGGTGTTTGAAAGCCGGGCTGACCATCGATCCCGTCATCGTTGAAGCCTTCTTAGCCAGTTTATCGAACCGTCTCTACATCTCCCAAGAAAGTGACAAGTAAGTGACTTGAATGCTGCAAAGTGATCATGCAGAGTTGGAAGGGGGCTTAGGGGTTGTCTAGTCCAACCCTCCCTGCTCAAGCAGGAGATCTCTACTTCCTTCCTTGAGGCCTGGTTTGGGGGTTGTTATCTCTTTCCTTTAAACAATATAAAATCAGCTGGTTTCAGCACAGATCCTTTGACAATCTGGAATTTGGTGTTTTCTGCCAGATAGTTCCACATCCTAAAAAGCTTTTTACGATTGTTCTTCTGGTCAAAAGAGGGCATGTACATATGTGTGAGCATCTTAGGATGTCAAAAATGCATCAGCCTGGCAATAACATGTTCCATTTTCTCTTCTCCATGCTGTTCTGTAGCAGTTGAGCAGATTCCAGAAATAAATTATCTGAAGTGGAAGCAGTTTGAGGTGTTCTAGGGATGTTCTGGACCTGAAACCAATCTGTTTTATCCACAGTACCAGGTACAAGGGCCTTGGTGGCTCAGGCTGTTAAATGCCTGCATTTAAGTTCCAGCTGCCTACAATTACTGTAGGCTCGAATCCCGCCAGGCTCAGGGTTGACTCAGCCTTCCATCCTCTCGGGGTAGGTAAATTGAGGACCCAAGATTGTTGGGGGCAATAAGCTGACTTTGTAAAAATGCCGCTTAGTAATAAGCAGGCATATACAATGGAAGGAAGGCTATTGCTGAGCGCATTGGGTTGTGTCCCAAAAATTGTAAGCCCGTCCTGAGTCTCCGGAGAAGGGCGGCATATAAATGTAATTAAAATAAAATAAATCAATCAATACAAAACATCTCAGGCTGTTTTTGTTTCCAGAAAGTCAAGTCTTCCCTGAATTGGCATGGTCCGGGAGGACATTCAGCGTGATCCAGAAGAAAATGGAAGGGAATATCTCTGGAATATTCCATTGCTAGGTGAATAATTTTTTCACAGATGTTTCATTATCCAAACTAGGTAACATCATCAGTGTTGCACTGATGGGGTTACCTAGTTTGGATAACAAAACATCTGCAAGAAAACAACCAAGCTGACAGAACACCAAGGACCCTTAGTCCTCTCTGCATATATCACTCATATCTAGCACTGATGATATTACCTAGTTGGGTAATAAAACGTCTGCAAGCAAATGATGAAATTCAGAGAGCACTGAGGACCCCATAGTTGTTGTTGTCGTCGTCCTCCTCTTCCTCCTCTCTGCAAACTCCAATCCCTTCTAGCACTGATGATGTTATCTAGTAGGGTCATGAAATGTCTGCAAGAAAACAACTACACTCAGAGAGCATCAAGGACCCCTCAACCCTGAGTTACAAATAGTCTCCTTCATTGGTAATTTTTTCACATTCATATGCATGTGGTTCTTTTTAAAATAGTGTCGTGTTGTTTTCTTTAAGGGAAGCCCACCTCATTCCAGACCACACAATCCGTGCATTGGGCCACATAGCAGTAGCTCTGAGGGACACCCCCAAAGTGATGGAACCCATTCTCCAGATTTTGCAGCAGAAGTTCTGCCAGCCACCATCTCCTCTTGACGTGCTCATCATCGACCAGCTGGGCTGTTTAGTTATCACCGGAAATGTAAGGATGTGTCAATTGCCTGGGAAGCTGTCAATTCCAACTGGCATTCTGGGTGGTTGATTGTCAGTGTCTGCTGAAGGCTGATCAGCTCCCTGTTGGCAGTTGCTTCCTTTATCTTTAGTTGGTATTTGTGGTGGAATATAGTCTGGAGTCTCAGGAGGCAGGATGTATGAGGAGTGGCAGAATGTGGGGGCAGAGTCAAAAGAGAAATCAGTCTGGAATCCCTACGTAGCCACAAGCAAAGTAAGTCCAGCCTACCTTGAATTAACCCTGCTAATTTAGGTTTTGTTTCCTTATTTCCAGCAATATATTTACCAGGAGGTATGGAATTTGTTTCAGCAGATCAGTGTGAAAGCAAGCTCCATTGTATACTCTGCAACTAAAGACTATAAAGATCATGGATACAGGTAACTTAATTTTTATGCTGCTCTACTGCAGAAAGCAGTCCAGGTTCAAAACCCAAGCACCATGTGACAGGATGAGTTCCCCTTCTTGCCCCAGTTCCTGTCCGCCTAGCAATCTGAAAGTTTGCAAATGCGAATAGATCAATTGTTACAAATTCTGTTTATATAAAGCACCATACAGAGAAAACAAAGAGTACAGTCACTATGTGCTTTACTGCTCAACTATATAACTGTAACAGGAAACAGGAAACTCTACTTAGAACAAAAGAGCATAGAGTGTATATCATACATCCAAACTTGTAAATACTGCCCTCTACTGACTCAATACTACTGCAGTTGTTGCATAGAAATACATTCCAACAATGAATTCCAACATCAATAGGTACCACTTCAGTGAGAAGGTAACAACATTCCGTGCACCTTTGGCATGTAGCCATGCTGGCCACATGACCACAGAAAATGTCTTCGGACAATGCTGGCTCCTTGTCTAAGAAACAGATAAGCACTGCCTCCTAGTTGGACACAACTGGACAGGAGAAACCCTTACCTTTACCTGTATTTAGTTATTAAATTTCTATGCCACCCGTCTCACCTGGAGGGATTATCTAAGTCCTGTTTTTCAAGGCTTTTCAGAGGAGTTTCAAATTCCCTTTCATAATCTTGCCCAGCTTTGAACACAAGAAAAAATAGATACAATGTTTCATCGGAAAGTTGATGCTTCTGGTTTTCTCTTCTTTCTTCTCTTTTTTCCACCCCTCTTCTGCCCTTCCTCCTGCCTTCTCATCAGACACTGCTCCTTAGCTGTTATTAATGCCCTGGCTAACATAGCTGCAAATATACAGGATGAACACCTTGTGGACGAGCTGCTGATGAATTTGTTGGAACTTTTTGTGCAGTTGGGGCTGGAAGGAAAAAGGGCCAGCGAGCGGGCAAGTGAGAAAGGGCCGGCACTGAAGGTAGGCGATGCTGTTTCTTATCAATCTTCAGAATGAAAGTCTCTATTTATTATAAATCATATTAATTATCAATTGCATTATAGCTGCCCATCTCTAGGCAAGACACAGAGTCAAGAAACGAAAAAAACCCAAAATATTTAAAATAATTAAAACCAACTATTAAAATTTTAATGGAAACAGTTAAAATGAAACAAAGAGCCAGTTTGGTCTGGTAGTTAAGCTGTTGGCTTAGGTACTAGAAGACTGGGAGTTCTAGTCCCGCCTTAGCTTTGACAACCAGTTGGGTGACTTTGGGCCAATCACCAGAAGACCGGGAGTTCAAGTCCTACCTTAGCTATGAAAGCCGGCTGGGTGACTTTGGGCCAATCACCACTAGGAGATGGTGAATTCTAGTCCCACCTTAAGCATGACAACCAGTTGGGTGGCTTTGGGCCAATCACCAGGAGACCAGCAGTTCAAGTCCTACCTTAGCTTTGAAAACCAGCTTGGGCCAATCAGCACTAGGAGATGGTGAATTCTAGTCCCACTTTAGACATGAAAGTGGTTGGGTGACTTTGAGCCTATCACCAGGATACTGGGAGTTCAAGTCCTGCCTTAGTTATGAAAGCCGGCTGGGTGACTTTGGGCCAATCACTAGGAGATGGTGAATTCTAGTCCCACCTTAGGCATGAAAGCCAATTGGGTGATTTTGGGGCAATCACCAAGAGAGTGGGAGTTTAACAACAACCTGCAAGGGATTATGGGGTCATTAATTGGTCTCCATTATCTTTCACAGGCCTCCAGCAGTGCAGGCAACCTCGGAGTGCTGATCCCTGTTATTGCTGTGGTGAGTGTTCACTTCCTGTCCCAAGCTGTGTGTGGTTTTAAGCTGAGCCAGAGGCATTGTAGGAAATCTGGAGAAAGTTCTCCCAAGAGTTTTTTGGCCAGGTGCATGTGCTCTGCTAGAAGTTAGAAGGTCATTGACCGCCTGTTTGAAAGTCTACGGAGATTCTCAGTCATCCAGATTGCGGCTGTCCCAAAGGTGCTTTTCAAAAACACTTTCGAATCCCACCAGGCTCAAGGTTGACTCAGCCTTCCATCCTCTCGGGGTAGGTAAATTGAGGACCCAAGATTGTTGGGGGCAATAAGCTGACTTTGTAAAAATGCCGCTTAGTAATAAGCAGGCATATACAATGGAATGAAGGCTATTGCTGAGCGCATTGGGTTGTATCCCAAAAATTGTAAGCCACCCTGAGTCTCTGGAGAAGGGCGGGATATAAATATGAATTTTAAAAAGGCAACTGGACTTCCTTTGTTTTTGATTTCGTTTTCCCTCAAAAATGTTTCGCTTCTCATCCCAGAACCGTCTTCAGTTCTGAAGAAGCTTTTTGGACAAGAAGCGAAACGTCTTCAAAGAATAACAAGGAGTCCAGTTGCCTCGTGAAAAAGCACCTTTGGGATGATTTTCAAAGCGGGGTGGGGAGGAAATCAAAGTTTTGAAAAGCACCTTTGGCACATCTACTTGAAAATTGCAGGTTATTCAGGTTGGATAAGGCTGCAATAAATGCTAACCAAAGCAGCTTAGCCTGGCATGTCTTAAGCAAATCCCTCATTTTCTGCAGAAGCTGAGGGTTAAAAAACATTGACAGTTTATTCAGTGTGACCATTAGAACACAAGGTGCAGCATTTTTGGACACCTTGGTGGGAGATACGAAAAAAATATATGAAGGAGTACTGTTTATATGTTAACAGCTGCAGGTTTATCAGAAGGGTACTCCGAGACCCTGATGCGTAAACATACTTCTTGTTTTTAAGTCTGGATTTCTCAAAACAATGTTTTCCACTGCATGTGCCTGAAGGGCAAAAGTCATGCTTGCACAAGTCAAAATAGGTTTATCTTTCATTGCTGTTCTTTTTTTTGTTTTAAAAAAAACCTGTATTCGAGAGGCTGCTGCAAACAGGAAGGGGTCCATTTATTTTCCCAAGCACCCGGGGCAGGACAAGAAGCAATGGGTGGAAATTAATCCAGGCGAGAAGCAACCTAGAATTAAAGAGAAACTTTCTAACACTGAAGACAATTAACCAGTGGAAGGGCTTGCCTTCAGAAGTTGTAGACCAAGGGCCTTCAAACTTGGCAAAGTTTAAGACTTGTGGACTTCAACTGCCAGAATTCCTGAGCTAATATGACTGGAGGAGGGATTCTGGGAGTTGGAAGTCCACAAGTCTTAAAAGCTGTCAAGTTTGAAGACTCCTGTTGTAGATGCTCCATCACTGGAGGTCTTTAAGTTGAAGAGACTGGACAGCCACCTATCTGAAATGGTATAAGGCTGTGATGGTGAACCTATGGCATGCATGCCAGAGGTGGCACGCAGAACTCTCTCTCTGGGTCCGTGTGCCATTGGCCAGCTGCTCTTCTAGTGCTCCGGCGCCCACGCACATTCCGGTTTGGGCATTCGGTGCCGAAAAGGTTCGCTATTACTGGTACAAGGTCTCCTGCTCAGGGGACTGGACTAGAAGACCTTCAACTCTATTCTGATTCTTAATGTGAAGCGCTATAGGTAGACCCCAATTTATGACTGTGTGATGGAGTTTTTGTGCAGGAGACTGTTTTCGTTCCTTGTTGATTCCTTCCAATGAAAGAAAGAAACATCTTGTTTTGTTTTGTTCTTAATTCGGTTGTTATTTAACTTCCAAGAAATTAAAGCCTTTTTCCAGTGCCCCACGAGAGCTGCTTCTTCTCCCATTCAAGAACTGTGATTTTTACCCCGAGGGCCTCCAACCACATTGCAGGGAGTCCTCCGCTTACAACAGTTCCTTTAGTGACCATTCAGTGTTACAATATCCCTGTAAAAAGTGACTTACAACCGTTTTTCATGCTTACGACCATTGCAGCATTCCCCACAGAATCAAAATTCAGACGCTTGGCAACTGACTCGTATTTATGACGGTTGCAGCCTCCCTGAATCACGTGGTCCTCTTTTTACGGCCTTCTGAAGGGAGGGGAATCCAGGTTCACTGAACAACCCTGTTACTAACTTAATTGTGGGGATTCACTTAGCAAACTTGGCAAGGGAAGTCGTTAAATGGGGTAAAACTCGCTTAACCAATTTCCCACTTAGGAACATCAATTTTGGGCTCGGTTATGGTCGTAAGTTAAGGATTACCTGTACTTCAAAGTGGTGTTTGATCAGACAGGCTCTAATCTGGTTATTTTTTTCCGTAACTGTTTGTCACTCAGTAAATACCCTCCGGAGTATTGACAGAAGTTAATGGTTACATTAAGGGTCTGGAAAGCAAATATTTAGCTTCCTTGCAAAATTTGCGATGCTCGTGAGTTCTCGGTTGCGACTGTGTTTTCCGTCTACTCTTCCTTTTAAAACTTGGTGGTAGGACTTCATGACTGGTTAAAAGGACTATTTGAGATACAGGAATATCTCTGATTGTATCCCTCTATTAATGCAATTTAGGATTGCATTACCTTGTTTGGTGTGCAGCACCAAAAAGTTGCATTGATAGAGGGATACAATCAAGATCAAGTGAGATACTAATACCATTCTATAAAGCCTTAGTAAGACCACACTTAGGGTACTGCACCCTGTTTTGGTCACCACACACTACAAAAAAGATGTTGAGACTCTATAAAGAGTACAGAGCAGAGCAACCAGGATGATTAGGGGACTGGAGATTAAAATATATGAAGAACGGTTACAGGAACTGGGCATGGCTTGTCTAGTGAAGAGAAGGACCAGGGGAGACAGGAGAGGAGTCTTCCAGTATTTGAGGGGCTGCCACAGAGAGGATGAAGGGGTCAAGCCATTCTCCAAAGCACCCGAAGGCCAGACAAGGAATAATAATGGATGGAAATTGAACAAGGAGAGATTCAAACTGGAAATAAGGAGGAATTTTCTAACAGTGAAAGCAATCAACCAAAGGAACAGAAGTTGCCTTCGGAAGTTGTGGGAGCTTCATCACTGGAGGCTTTCAAGAAGAGAATGGACTGCTATTTGTCAGAAATGGTGTAGGGTCTCCTGCTTGGGCGTGAGGTTGGACTAGATGACCTACAAGGTCCCTTCCAACTCTGATTATCTGTTACCTCTGAATACAGTTGAATTGTCCAGGAGCACATGAACAGCCATGGATCAACTAGTAAGCATTTATAAAAAGGGAGGCAATGCAGGATCGTGGCGGGGAAATAACATTCCAGCAGGCCGCAAAATGTCAGCTTGGGACAATTGCACAATAAATATGCAGAGTGGCTAATCACGGATTTTATCACTTAGATTCTGTGCGAGGAGAGTATTTGTAGCTCAGTGAGGGTTAGGGTTAGGGTGCCCTCTGAGTTAGGATGTTTTCTTGCAGATATTTCATTACCCCTAACTAGGCAACGTTACCAGTAGCAAACTCCACACCCTTCTGGCCCTGGTGATGATGCCTAGTTGGGTCATGAAACGCCTGCAAGAGAACAACCCAGCTCAGAGAGCACCGAGGACCTCAGAGTCCGCCTTCCCTTCTCCTCCTCCTAAGATCTCCACAAAATCCATGGAATAAGTCATAAAAGTGATGGTGATTTTTGCATGTTAACCTCAGAGCCCCTTTAAATCGACCTTTTCAGCATTTTCTGCAGGCGCTGCAAGTTGTCACCCTGGCAGAATTTCCCAAGATTGACACAAGCCCGAATAAAAGAATTAAGACCGATTCTTGGTCATGTCTAATAACAAATGTTTCACATTTTTTTATTAAATATAAATGAATTTTATAATCATAATGATATTGAGATAGAGCGAGTTTTACCACAAGTGCTCCTAAAAAGACTCAGAAGCCATCTTTAGAAAATTAAACATTCCCTCCCTCCTTTCTTTCTTTCTTTCTTTCTTTCTTTCTTTCTTTCTTTCTTTCTTTCTTTCTTTCTTCTTTCTTTTCTCTTTCTTCTCTCTTCTCTTTCTTTCTCTCTTTCTTTCTTTCTCTTCTCTCTCTTTCTCTCTCTTTTCTTTTCTCTTTCTCTTTTCTCTTTCTTTCTTTCTCTCTCTCTTTCTCTTTCTCTTTCTTTTTCTTTCTCTTTCTTTCTTTCTCTCTCTCTCTTTTTTCTTTCTCTCTTTCTTGCTCTTTGTCTCCTTTCTTTTTCTTTCTCTCTCCGTTGCTGTTCCGGAGTTGGGCACCTTTGGAAGATACAGCTAGTCTTCGACTTAACAACAGTCCGTTTAGAGACCATTCAAAGTTACGTGGGGACATGGGGGAAGCCAGATTCACTTAACAACCAGGTGACTAACGTAACCACTGCAGTGCTTCACTTAACAGCAGTGGCAAGAAAGGTGGTAAAACAAGGCAAAACAAAACGTTTCACTTAGCGGTGGTCATGTTGGGCTCAATTGGTCGTAAGTCAAGGACTACCTGTATCACCTTGGGGGGGGGGGGAAAGCAGGGCTGTGATTCACCTGAGCTCTACCTCTGCCTATAAAAACCAGTAATAGTGTAAATGAATCCCAAGTTTTCGGCATGCAGTTGTCCCCTACAGATGTGATTGTGCCGCTTAACACTTGCTGGGGTTGGAAACTCTTCCCATGAAGAGTAAACAGTTGGTACGGTGTTCATAGATGAGGAAGAGGAAGGGGTGATCAATGATGAAGCGGATTTGAGCGGAAAGGGGCATGAACCCCACGGTGGTTACGGAGGCAGCCTCGGTCCCTTCTTCATTCACCGTGATAGTCCCTTGATGATTGAACTGTCGAGAGGAAGATTAAAAATTCAGAAGTAGCCCAAACCAAGCTTGATGTGGTTTGATAAGGCGGTGAAGGTGCTGACCTGGGAACCAGGAGATTGTGGGAGTTCTAGACCCGCCGTAGGCATGGAAGTTGGCTGGGTGACTTTGGGCCAATCGCCAAGAGACCCTGAGTTCTTATCCCGCCTACTCTGTGACTTTGGGCCAATCACCAGGAGACTCTGAGTTCTAATTTCTGCCTTAGGCATGTCAGTCAGCTGGGTGACTTTGGGCCAATCATCAGGAGACTGTGAGTTCTAGTTTCCGCCTTAGGTATGGAAGTCAGGTGGGTGACTTTTGGCCAATCACCAGGAGACCCTGAATTTTCATCCCGCCGACTGGGTGTCTTTGGGCCAATCACCAGGAGACTGGGAGTTCTAGTCCCGCCTTTGACATGAAAGTCGTCTGGGTGATTTTGGGCCAATCATCAGGAGACCAGGAGTTCTAGTTTCCGCCTTAGGCATGGAAGTCAGCTGGGTAACTTTGGGCCAATCACCAGGAGACCCTGAATTTTCATCCCGCCGACTGGATGACTTTGGGCCAATACACCAGGAGACTGGGAGTTCTAGTCCCGCCTTTGACATGAAAGTCGTCTGGGTGATTTTGGGCCAGTCTCTCTCTCTCTCAGCCCTCACAGGGTTGTTGTGGGGAAAAAAGGAGGAGGCAGGAGTACAATATATGTTTGCTGCCTTGAGGTGTTTATAAAGTAATAAATTTGGCCTAAAAATCGAATAAGTAGGTAAATAAATAAACAGTTCTATCTGGGGTGCTGTAGCTCAGCCATGTACCTGACCGGTAATTTTTTAATGTGTCTGTTATTAAATCTGCTTTTTTTTCTGCCCCTCTATTCTTTATGTCCTCTCCCTTTTCTCTCTGGTCTACCTTTCGCTGTCTGATATGCTCCTTTTTCACGAACTATCTATCAATCTCAAAATTATAGAACATTTCTCTTAGTCGCCTTCTGACCACAGCCCCTAAACCTAAACGAGCCCGGAATAGAATAATTCTTCCCCTCCGTCCCTCGCGCAAAGTGAAAACTTCTTGGAGTTTCAGTTTGTGCCAACGCTGGATTACCTTGTTGATGGTGATTTTTTCCTCTGAGATGCCGGAGTAGTTGCCACGCGGGGTGAACAGCTCCACAATCCCCATCGCTTTCAGATTTTCGATCAAGTCGTAGCTCTTCTCCAGCTTAAATCTGGGCACCAGGACTTCTCGGGTTCTAGAGAGAGAATTAGAAGTTAAACATGAACTGATTCATGTCAGTTTTTTAATGGATTATTTGTTTGGCACCAGTCTCCTGATGATTGGCCCCAAAAGTCCCCCAACTGGCTTTCCTGCCTAAGATAGAACTAGAACTCCCAGTCTCCTGGTGATTGGCCCCAAAAGTCCCCCAACTGGCTTTCCTGCCTAAGATAGAACTAGAACTCCCAGTCTCCTGGTGATTGGCCCCAAAGTCCCCCAACTGGCTTTGCTGCCTAAGGTGGAACTAGAACTCCCAGTCTCCTGCTGATTGGCCCCAAAGTCCCCCAACTGGCTTTCCTGCCTAAGATAGAACTAGAACTCCCAGTCTCCTGATGATTGCCCCAAAAGTCCCCCAACTGGCTTTCCTGCCTAAGATAGAACTAGAACTCCCAGTCTCCTGGTGATTGGCCCCAAAGTCCCCCAACTGGCTTTCCTGCCTAAGATAGAACTAGAACTCCCAGTCTCCTGGTGATTGGCCCCAAAGTCCCCCAACTGGCTTTCCTGCCTAAGGTGGGGCTAGAATTCACTGTCTCCTAGTGATTGACCCAAAGTCATCCAGCTGGCTTTCATGCATAAGACAGGACTAGAACTCCCAGTCTCCTGGAGATTGGCCCCAAAGTCCCCCAACTGTCTTTCCTGTCTAGGGTGGAACTAGAACTCCCAGTCTCCTGGTGATTGCCCCAAGGTCACACAATTGACTTCTATGCCTAAGGTGGAACTAGAACTCCCAGTCTCCTGCTGATTGGCCCAAAAGTCGCCCATCTGGCTTCCATGCCTAAGGCAGGACTAGAACTCACAGTCTCCTAGTCATTGGCCCAAAGTCAGCTTTCATGCCCAAGGCGGAACTAGAACTCCTGGTCTCTTGCTTTCTCACCTGGCGCCTTAAACCCCAGCCCATAATCATTGTTTTAGACCTGAATCATAGAGTGTGAGGGACTTAGGCCGCGCAGGATCTCCGGGCGCCATAGGATACCTGTTGGTCATGTCCTTCTGCCATCTCTCCACCACCTGGGGGCTAAGTTGGTTTTCCAGGGTCTTCAGGCCAGACAGCTTATAGGGCAGCACAATCAGCATGCTGATATTCCCCACATAGGGCAGTTGCAGCACCCTGCAGTCCAGCTCATTGTCTTCGGTGGCCAAGAAGTTGGCTTTGACCTTCATCATAGGGACCTTCACTGTCTCCTTCTCGTTCAGCCGGAAACTCTGCTTGTGGGTCGCCTCCACCGGAAATCTGTTTTCCCAGGTTCCTGGCAACAACCAATGAAAACACTTTGAGTTTGTCTTTCTTTCTTTCTTTTTTTTTTATTACATTTATATGCCGCCCTTCTCCGGAGACTCAGGGTGGCTTACAATTTTTGGGATACAACCCAGTGCAATAGCCTTCATTCCATTGTATATGCCTGCTTATTACTAAGCGGCATTTTTACAAGGTCAGCTAATTGCCCCCAACAATCTTGGGTCCTCAATTTACCTACCCCGAGAGGATGGAATGCTGAGTCAACCTTGAGCCTGGTGGGATTCGAGCCTACAGCAGTTGTAGGCAGCTGGAACTTAAGTGCAGGCAATTAACAGCCTGAGCCACCAAGGCCCTTTTCCCCGTGGTTTTCCTTTTTTTTTTAATTTTTTTTTTAACAACATAAACACAAAACATAATACATAAAACAACAAATAAAACCTTCTTTCAATTATAAATATGTCTTGTGCACAATATCTATAGTCTTTTCCTCTTAAACTTACATTCATGTTGCATTAATTAACTTTCCATATCATATTATATTATTACTATACAATCACTAGACTTAATTTCAATTCCATATTATCCTTCAGAGCACATCTCAATGCTTTCTAATTTTTATTTGTATTATAATTTATTTAAAGATGATCAGTTATAGCCTATCATTACTACTATAATATGCTTCAATTTCTCACGTTTCTATTTAGCCATTGATAGGATAAATCCCATCTTATATAATACTCTTTTTCTTCTTGCTCTGTAATTGCTATGGTTTTCTGCATATGATACAGCCTTTAGCTGTATCCCTCGTTAACTTCTACAAGGAGCCCTCGATATAACGGCCGCCCATTGAGCCCCAAATTGATGTCGGTAAAGCCAGACCCTTGTTATGTGAATTTTGCCCCATTTTGTGACTCTTTCTGGCCACAGTCGTTAAGTGAATCACTGCAGTTGTTAGGTTGTAAAGCAAACCTGGCTTCCCCATTGACTTTGCTCATCGCAAAGGGGGACCACGTGACCTTGGGACACTGCAACTGTCATAAGTACATGCCAGTTGCCAAGCCTCTTAATTTCGATCACGTGACCACAGGAAAGCTGCAACGGTCGTAAGTGTGAAAAACGGTCATGCCACTTTTTTCAGTGCCACTTTTTTCAGTGCTACCATACTACAACCTTTTTTTTTTCCGAACAGACACTAAACTAATGGTTGTAAGTTGAGGACCAGACTACCTGTAGCTGCAATTTTTGAGGCAGGCTAGCGTTGGCAGAAACGTTCGCCGTGGTTTTGTGTTTGTGAAGTTTAATACGGTATTCAGGCCTTTTGTGCTTCCTCTTCCAATGCCCACGACAGAAACTTTTTCAGAGTAAAATTGCTCTGTTATTTGTTGATACTGAAGCGCGTGCCTGACGTAACTTTTCTTCCATTACAAATTGAGCCGTTCTTAAATATAACGGTGGTGCAGCTTGCACAGAACTTTGGATCGTGAACTTTTTAAAAAGATTATTTTCAGAATGTTGACTCAGGGAATTCAAAGGTTGACAACTCTCTGTGCTAACATTTGACTCCCTGGGAAGTCCACCAGGAGCTGAAAGCAGCCCCCATGAGAAAGAGTTGGCCAAATAGCTGGCTCCGTTCAAATTGGATCTGCCTCTGAGAAGGAGGCTTAGCAGAAGCACCTCACTGAGGACTAGTAGACTAGTAGACTTTCCAAGCAGAGGGAAGACCTGCGGGAGTGCAAGGCCAGGTGCCGGCACCTGGAGGCTCCTCAGTGCGCTGAGGCGGTCAGCCAGTTCCAGGCCATGAAGTAGTCCCAGTGGAACGAGGCCCTTGGGCTTTCTCCACCAGCAGCCCTTCCCTCCAGCCTTCGCCCAAAGCCCCACACCAGGAGGCTGAAGCAGATCTCAAGTTGGAATTTCTGCCCCCCTCCGACTCACACAAAAAGACCCCGAAGGGGGAGACTCTCTGCAGCAGCACAGATGTTCATTGCACATATCCAGCCCAGGGGCTGTAGTTTGAGGACCCCTGATCGAGTGCAATATCATAAAACGCAAATAATTTTTCTGGGGACCGCCAAGACTTCCTCGCGAACCACCAGTTGGAGACCTCTGGACTAGAAGACGTCCAAGGTCCCTTCCCCTCCTATTATTATTCTGTGTTCTGTGTATGTGGAGGAAAAAAAAGCCCCAGCCTTTCGCTGACATTACTCGCCTTACCTTTGAAGTACAAGCAGTTGAGGATCATCACGAGCGTATCCGGGTGTATGTTAACAAGCGCGTCTTTAATTAAGCCCTTGGTGAGCTTTACGATCCGCTCATTAGCGCGACTGACGAAGGTGGGGTCGGAGAAGTCGGCCACCTGGGCCTCGGCGAAGTAGTACTTCTTCATATTGTCCTTGAACTCGTTCAGGAGGGAAAACTGCCTTTGGACGTAGAGATCGTTGACCGACCTGAGGGTGTAGCCGAAATTGCGCCGGAAGAGCCGATGCGTGAGTTTGTGGAAGAGGTTGTGAACGGTCGTGTAGTCGTACGTGGCACTGGCGTTCACAAAGTCTTCGAAACCTAGAACGTCCAAGACTTCCTCCTGTGTTTGGCCTCTCAGTCCCAGCGAAATCATGGCCATGGCAGTGGAGATGCCCACCGGAGCCAAGAAGATGTTGTCGGAAGAGTTGACTTGGTCCCGAAGGCTTCGGTAAAGGTTGAAGCCAAAATAGGCATTCAGGATGTTGAGACGTTGGATTCTGGTCTTCCCGCGAAAGAGGGCCAGCACGTTTCCTTGGTCGACGTAAGACGTCACTTCCGGGATGCTATCGATGATATCGCTATAGTCGTCTTCGCGTAAGAACTTGTCGAAGTCCACGTATTCGTAGTTTTCCCCCTCTTCCATGCTCAAGTCGTTGGTCACGGTGTTTTCTTGGTGGTACAGGTTTGTCCCCCGAAGGGATGCGTTGAGAAGGTCATGAGGGTGGAAGGACTGGGCCTCCTCGCCCAGATGATCGAAGTGCCCGTGAAGGTCCTTGATGTCACACCAGACCAAGGAGACGGTGAGGGAGAAAAAAACCGCTGAGTGCCATAAGAACGTCATCGTATTTCAGCTGGAAAGGGGGTCCTTCAAAACGAGGTCTAGACAAGAGGATAGGCACAGGTTTTACATGGTCTGCTGAACCAGATTCTCATAGTAGATGAAAATTATGATTTGGGTTCCAAAGAGTGAAGTCAACTAGATACGGTTGGGATGTTTGAATCAACTAATTGCAAACTAAGTGTATGGTGGCAGCCAAAATAGCCAACGCAATCCTAAGTTGCATTAACAGCGGGATACAATCAAGATCAAGGGAGGTACTAATACCACTCTACAAAACCTTAGTAAGGCCACCCCTAGAGTACTGCATCCAGTTTTGGTCGCCACACTATAAAAAAGGATGTTGAGACTCTAGAAAGAGTGCAGAGAAGAGCAACCAGGATGATGAGGGGACTAGAGGCTAAACCACATGAAGAACAGTTGCAGGAACTGGGACTGGCTAGTCTAGGGAAGAGAAGGACCAAGGGAGACAGGATAGCAGTCTTCCAATATTTGAAGGGCTGCCACAGAGAGGAAGAAGGGATCAAGCTATTTCCCAAAGTCCCTGAAGGTCAGACAAGGAATCATGGATGGAAACTGACCAAGGAGAGATTCAACCTGGAAATAAGGAGGAATTTTCTGACAGTGAGAACAATCAACCCATGGAACAGAAGTTGCCCTTGGAAGTTGTAGAAGCTTCATCACTGGAGACTTTCAAGAGGAGACTGGACTGCCATCTGTCAGAAATGGTGTAGGATCTCCTGCTTGGGCAGGGGGGGGGGTGGACTAGATGACCTACAAGGACCCTTCCCACTCTGTTAATCTGTATAACAATGGTTGTCCCAAAGGTGCTTTTTCAGAAGGCAAATGGACTTCCTTGCTTTTTCTTTTGAAGACTTTTCTCTCTACAGACTTTTCGCTATACAATTTGGGATGAACAGCCTTGGAATGGTGTGGGAGGAGGAATGGGTTTCCAGAAGAGAAACTTGTAGACTACAGGAACCATTTGCACCACTCAGGTGACCCTGAGGACACAGATAAACCTCCAAGTGGCCTCAATGGACCCTCTAAAAGGATGCAAATGACCAGCTGTCTGCAAGGAGTATAAACCCTTCCATCCCCCCCCCCATCCAGTCAGAGCTGAAGAAGCTTCTTGGGTGAGAAGCGAAACGTCTTCAAAAGGGGGACCCAGAAAGTCCAGTTGCCTCCTGAAAAAGCACCTTTGGAACAACCATAATCTGGAGGACTGAGAATCTCTACAGACTAATTGCAATGATGGACACTTGAGTCACGCATATTCAAGAGCAGCTGAATGTAACAGGTTTCTGAGACAGACACCGGGCTAAGGCATGGTTTGCATTGCGCAAAGTTCGTAAAGATACCTGATTCCCACCAATAGAACTGAGTCAGAACCAGAGGTGGTATTCAGCCGGTTCTGACCACTTCTGGAGAACCGGTAGCAGAAATTTCGAGCCGTTTGGAGAAAGAGCAAATCCCACCTCTGACTGGCCCCACCAACCCCACCTCTACTCTGCCTCCCGAGTCCCAGCTGATTGGCTGGGTTTCCTTTTGGGAAACGGAGCTGGAAAGCAGGTTAGTGGGGTGGGGAGGGAATGGAGATTTTACAGTATCCTTCCCCTGCCACGCCCACCAAGCCACACCCACAGAAAGGTAGTAAAAAAAATTTTTTTGAATCCCACCACTGGTCAGAACGTACTTGAGAGAGAAAGCATCACGCTCTGTGGGATTTTTGGTGGTCTCTGAACTTGCTTGTTTTCTTGCAGACACTTCATTACCAAAGTAGGTTAGCATCATCAGGACTAAGATTGTTGGACGAGCGGGCACAAAAACAGCCAGGGAAGTAATTGATGAGGGGCCTGTTTCCCAGCCTTCAATCACTTCCCTGGCTGTTTTTGTGCCTGCTCGTCCAACCCTCGTAGCAGCTGCACACGGAACAACACACAACTCTACAAGAGAGAAGTTTCTGGCGTGAGTCCAAAAGCCCGGAAGACCAAAAACCCTGTGGTCCCGGTGACCGACCTAGGCTGGATCCTGCAACGTGATCCTGGGGGACAGATAGATTTCATCTTCATTTCTAGAGCAATGTCTTCTTGCTCTCTGCCATCCAAATTGATCTGCCACCTGTACTGCCTAGACTAGAGCAGGGGTCTTCCCACTTGGCAAGTTTAAGACTTGTGGACTTCCAACTCCCAGAATTCCTGAGCTAACATGACTTGGAGGAGGAACTCTGGGAGTTGAAGCCCCCAAGTCTTAAAAGCTGTCAAGTTTGAAGACTCCTGGAATAGATAGATAGAGAAAGAGAGGTAGAATAGAGAGAAAGAGAGAGAGATAGAATAGATAGAGGGTGAGAGAGAGAAAGATAGAATAGATAGATAGATAGATAGATAGATAGATAGAGATAGATAGATAGAGATAGATAGATAGATAGATAGATAGATAGATAGAACGAACAGAACACGGGTCTTCCAACTTGGCAAGTTTAAGACTTGTGGACTTCCAACTCCCAGAATTCCTGAGCTAACATGACTGGAGGAAGAATTCTGGGAGTTGAAGTCTACAAGTCTTAAAGCTGTGAAGTTTGAAGACTCCTGGAATAGATAGATAGAGAAAGAGAGATAGAATAGATAGAGAGAAAGAGAGAGAGATAGAATAGATAGAGGGGAGAGAGAGAAAGATAGGATAGATAGATAGATAGATAGATAGATAGATAGATAGATAGATAGATAGAACGAACAGAACACGGGTCTTCCAACTTGGCAAAGTTTAAGACTTGTGGACTTCAACTCCCAGAATTCCTGAGCTAACATGACTGGAGGAGGAACTCTGGGAGTTGAAGCCCCCAAGTCTTAAAAGCTGTCAAGTTTGAAGACCACCCCCACCAGCTTAGAGGAAAAGACCCTTACAAGTCTTCCCTTCTCAGTTTCCCCTCGCTAAGCTATGCTGAGCAGCAGCGTAGCATCAAAATACTAAGTAAAAATCCAGTGGTTGAATTCCATCCTCACCTGAGTGTTCATGGCAACGCTATGATCAGATTTGGCAACAAATGGGTTGCCTTGAGTTATAGCCATTGAATCCTCCATCTCAGTTTCACCCTAAAAAATACTTGAGCTTATTTATTTGTTTTTAATCCACCTTCCCCCCCCCCCAAAAAAACCAAAGATGATTAATGTTCCTTACCTGTTCTGTGGACGAAGGGAAGGCTCACAAAGGCTTTTGCAAGAAAGACAGATGAAAATGTTGCAGTCTGAACTTTGGTGCCGCTGGGTGCTTGCTAAAGTAAACACGTTGTAAATCAATCACTCACCATGTCAGCTAAAATCCCTGATAGGTTGCTTTTTCTGCTAGTTTATTTCCTGCTCTGTTTTTGGTTATATTCTTTCTTTTTTAAAAAAAAAATCCATTCTTTTACAAGTAGGAGCAAAGAAAGATTTTCATCTTCCATATCGTATATTATATATATATATATATATATGTGTGTGTGTGTGTGTGTGTGTGTGTGTATTTATTTATTACAGTTGATGTCACTAATTAGTGACTGAGGGGTATCTTCTTGGAGTTTATTTTAGGCACTGATATAACGGTTGCATTCTATTGTTTTTGATTCTGTGGATCGTAAACAGCTGAGAGTCAGTCCTGATTCCAGCAATTAAACCTTTAATAAATGGATATGTTTTGGTACTGTGGGAAGGATGTGATCATTCTGCATGGGTTTGGCAGTTCTTTTGAAACAGTTGAGACTAAGACAAGAGTTTATATCATTTGGCATGAAAGATATCAAGAACAAGGGAGAGCAATCAAACGATGGAACAGAAGTTGCCTTCAGGAGTTGTGGGAGCTTCATCACTGGAAGCTTTCAAGAAGAAACTGGACTGCCATCTGTCAGAAATGGTGTAGGGTCTCCTGCTTGGGAAGGGGGTTGGACTAGATGACCTGTAAGGTCCCTTCCAAATCTATTAATCTGTATATATCTAAGATGATCAAAGTTCTGGAGGCTAAAACTTATGATGAACGGTTGCAAGAACTGGGCATGGTTAGGGAAGAGAAGGACCAGGGGAGACAGGATAGCAGTCTTCCAATATTTGAGGGGCTGCCACAGAGAGGAGGAAGGGGCTCAAGCTATTTTCCAAAGCACCTGAAGGCCAGACAAGGAATAATGGATGGAAACTGATCAAGGAGAGATTCAACCTGGAAATAAGGAGACATTTTCTGACAGTGAGAACAGTCAACCAATGGAATAGAAATTGTCTTCAGAAGTTGTGGGAGCTTCATCACTGGAGGCTTTCAAGAAGAGACTGCACTGCCATCTGTCAGAAATGGTGTAGGGTCTCCTGCTTGGTCAGGGGGGTTGGACTAGATGACCTACAAGTTCCTATCCAACTCTGTTCATCTGTTAAAGTTTAGATTTTTAGCTAGACCACAGTAATTGTTAGGCTGACATAACTGAATTTGGAGGTGATTTTACCCTCTTAAGCTGTAGAATCCAAGATGGGTAGGATCGAAAAAATCAATGTTTGTATTGGCAGCTATCGAACTTTGGCTTGTTCCCCTCCTGTAAACAAACATTTAAAACATGTTGTTTTCATTGCTAGCTCACCAGGCGCTTGCCACCAATCAAGGAAGCCAAACCACGGTTGCAGAAACTCTTCCGCGACTTCTGGCTGTATTCGGTGCTGATGGGATTTGCCGTGGAGGGTTCAGGTAAACCTCAGGGGTTCCTCTGAACCTGCACGAAGAGAGAAACAACTTGATTGGGAGTAGAAGAAAATCGATGGACTAACTTCCCTGTGTCATATTTAAAAGAGCTTCATCCATTTTGAAGAATTTCACAGGGATAACTCAGCCAACATATTGGCTTGGTTGTAATCGTATATTATCGTAATTGTAAATCTATATATATATAAAAGCGAAATACCATTCATGCATCATCACAAAATCTCCAGAACCATAAAGCCTACAAACTTGAAAATTGGCACGTATGTTCCTCTTGGCTTCTAGGAGCTCACTGAGAAAGGATTTTTAGAAATGACCATCAGAGCATTAATATTTCCTATATTATTATTATTAACACGCTCTGACGCTAAGGTGTTCTACTCCCCTCCCCACCTGAGAAGAAATCTCTTCCAAATGCAAAACACAAGCAGAGGAGAGGAGTTTCAGTTTCACAGCCCCAAGCAGCTTTAGTACAGAACAGTTGAGCTAAGCCACGCCCAGGCTCTTTGCTGTCTCCTTCTTGCACACACACCAAACGCTGTTTCAGTTTCCAAACAGCCCTCAACACACTAACAGGACGCTAGCCAGATGAATACCGATGGATGCTGGTAGGCAGAGGCAGAATTTCCCCACACACACCTTATTTTCCTCCCCAAAAAATTAAGCCCCACCACATAGCTTCATAGTGAAGCGCAGGTATCAAGCTAGTATTGTAATACAATCGTTAATGCTGGAAAGCAAGGCCTAAGTTCGAAGGAACCCCCCCAAAAAAGGAGCATTTTTCTTGTTGGATCTGAAACAACTTGGGATTTGTGCTCCAGATCAGGAAATCTTCTGCTCCAAGTCATTTGAGAGCCATTTGGGAACCAGTGCATTGTGGTTTCGAAAGAAGCCTAGTTAAGACATCACAGTTTGATGGGAGCTTGTTCCTAGCAGTTTAACGCAAGCTTTACTAGACTCCGGTGGAATCCAGAGTGTTGATCAAAAAGGCTCCAGATGACCTGGAGGCCTCCTGAGCGGGCCCAGAAATAATATTTACCGTTCTTTTGCTTTTTAATTCTTTTCTCCCCATGTCAATCCAGGTCTTTGGCCCGAAGAGTGGTATGAGGGTGTTTGCGAGATCGCCACCAAGTCCCCTCTCCTGACTTTCCCGACCAAAGAGCCCCTTCGTTCTGTCCTTCAGTATAACTCTGCCATGAAAAACGACACCGTCACTTCTGTGAGTCCCTTCTCTTCCTTTGTCCCTTCCTTTGCCCATTTGATAATGTGCAGCACATGCGAACAAACACAGATAAAAACGTAACTATTGTGGGCAACTCAGATAGATAGATAGACAGAGACAGAAAGAAAGAGAGAGAAAGAAAGAAAAATAGATAATAGGCAGGTAGATAGAGACAGAGAAATAGATAGGTAGATATAGATAGATAGATAGATAGATAGATAGATAGATAGATAGATAGATAAAAAGAAAAAAGAAAGAGAAATATAGTTAATAGTCAGGAAAAGACAGAGAGGTAGATATAGATGATAGATATAGATGATAGAAAAAGGAAGGAAGGAAGGAAGGAAGGAAGGAAGAAAGAAAGAAAGAAAGAAAGAAAGAAAGAAAGAAAGAAAGATATAGATAATTGGCAGGCACAGAGAGAGATGGATAGATAGATGGATAGATGAAAAGGAAAAAGAAAGAAATATAGTTAATAGGCAGGAAAAGACAGGTAGATATAGATGATAGATATAGATGATAGAAAAAGAAAGGAAGAAAGAAAAGAAAGAAAGATATAGATAATTGGCAGGCACAGAGAGAGAGAGATTAGATGGATAGATAGATGGATAGATGAAAAAGAAAAAAAAGAGAAATATAGTTAATAGGCAGGAAAAGACAGAGAGGTAGATATAGATGATAGATATAGATGATAGAAAAAGAAAAAAAGAAAAAAAGAAAGATATAGATAATTGGCAGGCACAGAGAGAGAGAGATTAGATGGATAGATAGACAGACAGACGAAGTGAGAAAGAAAGAGATATAGATAATAGGCAGGCAGAAACAGAGAGATAGACAGACAGACAGACAAAGTAAAGAAAGAAACAAGAAAGAAAGAAAAGAAAGAAAAAGATAGAGAGAGAGGGAAAAAAGAACGTAATTACAATTAGCGCTCCAAGCGCTGGTGCTCATAAGCTAAGCATTCCAAGGAAATTTTTCATTTTGATTAACAGCCTTTATCCTGACCTGTGTTGAGTTGGATTACCCAGCATCAGCATTCTTGCTGCTCACCACTTCTAAGCCTTCTGGTGCAGTTGTTTGTCTTCTCCCTGGGATCTGCTTTTCAAATATTTGAGTACCGTCCTTGGGTCGCCCAATGCTTTGATGTTCCTCTCGTTGAGCCCTCGTTGTTTGGAAGAGAGAAGCGATGCCTTCGTGCCACGCTGATTCAACCCCGCTTCTCAGCAAGCCTTATGGGGCTCCGTGGAGTTTACTTATTTCTTTTTATTTATTCGTTTGTGAAATGGGTCCAGGGTAGCTCTGGACAGCTCACTTGTGGGTAGATGGAGAGAGTATTGCGCTTGTCAAGGACATGGGCAGCTTTAAGGGACTGATAGATGACCTCTTGCCCCGAAGCAGCTACCTCAACGAGTTGCTTGTTTATTTACTTATTTATTCCTATTTTTTATTTCCTTTAGGCTGAACTGAATGAATTGAGGAGCACCATCATAAATCTTCTGGATCCGCCTCCTGAAGTGTCAGCCCTGATCAACAAGCTGGATTTCGCCATGTCTACCTACCTACTCTCTGTCTATCGCCTAGAATGCATGAGGTATTGCTTGACATGCCGCCTCCGGGGTGGCAGAGATGCTCGGTTCACCTTACATCGCTCACCTGGGGCAAGTGGGGAAGAAATATTTATGCTCGTGCAACTCTGTGTCGGAGGAAGAAACAGGCTGGTCTCAGCTTCCCAAGAGTCACGGTGTTCCTTTGAGTTAAAACGGCTCTCCCATTTCAGCCGTGGTACAGGTGGTCCTCAACTTACGACCACAGTTGAGCCCAAAATTTCCATTGCTAAGCGAGACAGTTAAGTGAGTTTTGTCTCATTTTACAACCTTTCTTGCCTTGGTTGTTGGCAGTTGTTAAGTTAGTAACACAATTGTTAAGAGAAAGATGATTGATTAGATAGAAAGTAGATGGATGGATGGATGGATGGATGGATGGATAGATAGATAGATAGATAGATAGATAGATAGATAGATAGCAATAGCATTTAGACTGATATGTCTGGATGGATGGATGGAGATAGATGGAGGTAGGTAGGTAGGTAGATAGATATGTAGATAGTTGATAGATACAGTAGATAGATAGTAGATAGGTAGGTAGGTAGGTAGATATGTAGATAGTTGATAGATACGATAGGTAGGTAGGTAGATAGATAGATAGATAGATAGATAGAGCATTTAGACTGATATGTCTATGGACGGGTGGACGTAGATAGATGGAGGTAGATAGGTAGGTAGATATGTAGATGGTTGATAGATACAATAGATAGATAGGTAGGTAGGCAGGCAGGCAGGCAGCAATAGCATTTAGACTGATATATCTATGGATGTATGTAGATAGATGGATGATATAGATAGATAGACAGGCAGGCAGGCAGGCAGACAGACAGACAGACAGACAGACAGACAGACAGATCGATCATAGACAGACCAATTTATAAAAATCCTTTTTCAAGTAAATCTTGGTGAAATTAACTCCCAATTCCTGGTCTACTAGGGTTCTACGTTCAACAGACCCAGATCGTTTCCAAGTGATGTTTTATTACTTTGAGGATAAAGCTATCCAGAAAGACAAATCAGGTAAGGCTACTCCGATTCTGCAATCCTTAAATCAGGTGGGCACCTGTGTGAAACTCTTGCAGAATAAATACACGATTCCAAGCCATCTTGTGATGTGATTTTTTGCAGAATTGTTTGGATGCCAATAAGTAAGCAGATACATGAGTGGGTTGTTGTTGTTGTTGTGTACAACTTACGAGAGATGCTATCTGCTGGGCACAATTTTCAGCTGCCTCGGTCCTTTGATTTTATTTATATTTTTCTCAAACACACCGCTGCTTCCTCTCTTTCAGGTATGATGCAGTGCGTGATAGCTGTTGCAGATAAGGTGTTTGAAGCTTTCCTTAGCATGATGGCAGACAAAGTAAGTTTGTCAAATGAGAATGTACACTGCGGTTGTCGTTTTGCTCAAAGGAACCATTGGGTGGTGTTTGCCAGCATCTCTTAGTACTGGATTTCACAGACCTCTGCTATTCCAAATTAATTTCTCTACCTTTGCTTAGACATATTGCTGGAGCTACTATGTGGCAGCTTTTTAAATAGACAGATAGCACTAGAAATAGCCCTTGGACTTATATGCCACTTCTCAGTGTTTTCCAGCCCTCTCTAAGTGGTTTACAGATTCAGCCTTTTGCCCCCAACAATCTGGGTCCTCATTGTACCCACCTCGGAAGGTTGCAAGGCTGAGTCAACCTTCAGCTGGTCAGGATCGAACTGCTGGCAGCTGGCAGTGTTAGCCTGCTGTGCTACATTCTATACTGCACCACCACGGCACAGAAATCAGATGATTTCTGCTACAACACACTTTCTTTAGTTTTGACATACTGTGTCAGTCATGTTTTAAAGTTCAGCATGAATCTGAACAAATCTGTGTGGCTTGTTCAGAGTACTGTGTTTTCTTCTAAAAAAGGAATTTACCCCCCGCTAGTTTTTTTTTGTTTTCTTCATCTGTGGAGGAAAAGGTTGTACCATTTTAGCAGGATAAGAGACATTCTCACAGACAAAAATTAGCAGAAGTGCTTTGAGCATCCAGTAGCAGAACCATTTCAAGAATAATTCATACCATTGAATAAGGAAGCGATCCAGTAAGAGGCAACTGTCACCTGGTGGTTGAAATGGACAGCGAATACATTTATGAAATAATAAATAAAATAAAATAAGCAGTGATTGAGGGATTAAAATTTAAGTTTAGGAGATTTTGGCATACAGCAGGTCAACATACCTGGAATATCCATCCTGCAAGCTGCAGGCTGCATGATACCCTGGGCAGCTACTAATGCAACCCCACAAGATGGTGGGCTTTTAACATTATTTATGTGATTATAAAGGACGCGGTGGCTCAGTGGCTAAGACGCTGAGCTTGTTGATCAGAAAGGTTGGCAGTTCAGCAGTTCGAATCCCTAGCGCCGCATAATGGAGTGAGCTCCTGTTACTGGTCCCAGCTTCTGCCAACCTAGCAGTTTGAAAGCATGTAAAAAATGCAAGTAGAAAAATAGGAACCACTTTGGTGGGAAGGGAACAGCATTCTGTGCGCCTTCGGCATTTAGTCATGCCGGCCGCATGACCACGGAGATGTCTTTGGACAGCGCTGGCTCTTCAGCTTTGTAACGGAGATGAGCAGCCGACCGTAGAGCTGGAAACAACTGTTGAGGAGAACCTTTGTCTTTTATGTGATTTTTATATTATAAAAACTAAATTATATATTTTGTATGAGGCCCAAGACAATTCCTCACTCAATGTGGCCCGGGAAAGCCAAAGATTGGATATTCTACGTGCTCGCTCAAGAAATTAATAAGCCACGATGTATTGATATATATATATATATATGTCCCCAAACCCTAACAAGGGACTTTCTTCTTTTGATGTTTAGCCTAAAACGAAAGAAAATGAAGAAGAGCTGGAAAGACATGCTCAGTTCTTGCTGGTCAACTTTAACCACATTCATAAACGAATAAGACGAGTTGCAGACAAATACTTATCGGGTCTTGTAGACAAGTAAGTACATTGCAATGGCTTGATGGCAGAGTGGGTTTCATGTCTTCTAGTTCTGGAACAGCTTGCCTTTAGAAATTGTGGGTGCTCCAACACCAGAGATTTTTGGACAGCTATTTGTCTGAAATGAATCTCCTGCTTGAGCAGGGGGTTGGCATAGAAGACCTCTAAGGCCCTTCCAACTTTGTTATTCTGTAATTCTGTATTGGTGTTTCTCAGCCTTAGCAACTTCAAGATGTGTGGACTTCAACTCCCAGAATTCCCTAGCCAGGATATAGATATATGTAGCATGTAGAATACACATAATAGATGGATGGACTGGTGGATGATAGGTAGGTAGATGAGTGGATGGATGATAGGTAGGTTGGTTGGTAAGTGGATGGATGGATGGATGATAGGTAGATGGATGGATGGATGGATGATAGGTGGATGGATGGATGGATGATAGGTAGGTAAATGGATGGATGGATAATAGGTGATGGATGGATGGATGGATGGATGATAGGTAGGTAAAGGATGGAATGAGATGGATGGACAGATGGATGGACGAGATAGCAGGCAGGCAGACGGACGACGAACGATGAAAAGTGATGGACGGATGGGACGTGGCAAAGTGGATGGACGATGGACGATAGGTGGATGGACGACGGACGATAGGCAAAACGGACGGACGACGATAGTGGACGGATGGATAGACGGACGATAGAGCGACGGACGGACGGACGACAGGCGGCAAATGGATGGATGATAGGTAGTAGATGGTTGGATGAATGATGGGTGGATGGATGGATGGCCGATAGGCAGGCAAAACGGATGGACGACGGTAGATGGATGGATGATGGATGGATGGATGGATGATTTTGATGGACGATGGACGATAGGCAGGCAAAATGGATGGATGGATGATAGGTAGGTAAATGGATGGATGGATGATGAATGGATGGATGGATGGATGATGTGGATGGATGGATGATAGGTGGATGGATGATAGGTTGGTAGATGGATGGATGGATGGATGGATGGATGGATGATAGGTAGATGATGGATGGATGATGGTGGGTGGATGGATGGATGGATGATAGGTAGAGAGACAGACAGAATGATTCAACAAATTAAGTATCCAATCCTTCTTTAGTTCACTATCAAGAAATTCCTTGATTCCTTTAATGTTGGACTAAGGTTTAAATTAGACAGTCAACTAACGAGTGGCTGGGTCCTGGTGCCTCCCAGGTATGGATGTTTTTCTACAGCTCGTAACTTTTGGTTTGCCCTTTTAAGGTTCCCTCACTTACTTTGGAGTGGAACAGTGCTGAAGACTATGCTAGACATCCTGCAGACTCTCTCCCTCTCTCTCAGCGCAGTAAGTGCTTCTCCAGCGATTGCAAGCAGAATAAAACTGCAGCTGGCTTTGCTTTTTTTTAAAAAAGAGGCTTTTTTTCTTTTGTAATTATGAATGAACTGTCAGTCTGCAACTCTCGTATTATGAATTAAATAGCTTAAGAATTCTTTTTGAATGATAGCATGATCACTTCACCTAACAAGAAACCTGAAATATGACCAAAGGGAAGATATATTTAATTTAATCTATCTATATGAAAGCGAAATACCACTCACACAACATCACAAAATCTCCAGAACCATAAAGCCTACAAACTTGAAATTTGGCACGGAAGTTCCTCTTGGCTTCTAGGTGCTCACTAAGAAAGGATTTTTCCAAATGACCATCAGAGCATATAGAGTATTTCCTATATTATTATTATTATTATTATTATTATTATTATTATTATTATTATTAACACGCTCTGATGCTAAGGAGTTCTACTCCTCCTCCCCACCTGAAAAGAAATCTCTTCCAAATGCAAAAGACAAGCAGAGGAGAGGAGTTTCAGTTTCAGTTTCAGAGCAGCAAGCAGCTTTAGTACAGAACAGTTGAGCTAAGCCACACGCAGGCTCCTTGCTGTCTCGTTGCTCACATAGCAAATACTGTCTCAGTTTCCAAACAGCCCTCAACTCTCTCACACACTAACAGGATGAATACCAATGGATGCTGGTAGGCAGAGGCACAATCTTTCCCCCGTTATTTTCCTCCCCAAAAACTAAGCCCGATCACATAGTTTTGTAGCAAAGCACAGGTATCGAGCTAATACTACATGTTTTGACAGCAGCAAGAATTGTATTTGCACAACACTGGAAAAATGAGGAAAAATCCTACAGATGGAAATATAATTTAAAAAATATTAGCTTGGGCAGAAATGGATAGGTTAACATTAAAGATAAAAGGCAAAGAAGACACAGAATATTTTTTTTAACTTAGGATTTGTTTTTATCAATGGTTAGATAATAAAGGTAGAAATTAGAAGTTGGGAGAATACTTTTATATACAAGTAAAGAATATTATTCTTACTATTATTACGTATATGTAAAATGACCCAGACAATACGCTGTTTACTAAACACTTATATATGTTAAAGAAAAATGTATATTTTTTTTTAAAAAGGAACCTGATTTGTGTGGGCATCCCTATTCCCGAATTAGGAAATTGGTTTTTTCTTTTCTTTTTTATTTATTTATAATTGGACTTGTATGCCGCCCCCTCTCCGAGGACTCGGGGCGGCTCACAATTAAAATACAGCAATAAATATTTTAAAAGAATTAAACTAACAAGCCCAATCACTAAAATTACTTTAAAATTAATTAACCCCTGCCCCAAAAGGTCAGTCCAGTCCGCCTGTCCTTAGGAATCATTTTGGAATAATGTTGCACTATATGTTTCCTTTCTGTTTTAGGACATCCATAAGGACCAACCGTATTATGACATTCCAGATGCCCCGTATAGAATTACTGTCCCTGATACCTACGAAGCTAGAGAGGTAAAAATAATACAGATTTTGTACATCTGTGACTGGGTTCGCCCATTGTCTTGAGCCATGGTTTGCTTCGTTAAAATAAAGAGAATTCCTTCGGTGAACAGACTATGCCAAGCCGTGGCCTTTCTTTTATAGGCCACAGGGGCAGGGTGTTGAGAAAAAATGGTCTCCCTTATGATTTTCTGTGTCAATGGACAGAGATCAACTTTGGAAATCGGTTCTCTGCTACATATATAATATCTGGGCTGAAGAACTCCAGATGGCCACTAGGCGGCAGAAAAACCTAACCATTGCAATGATATAAACAACATCTGGATTTTTTGCAACCTAGTGATATGCTGCTTAAAGATACCAGGTTAAAATAGCAATAGCACTTAGACTTATATCCCGCTTCACAGTGCTTTCCAGCCCTCTCTAAGCGGTTTACAGAGTCAGCCTCTTGCTCCCAACAATCTGGGTCCTCATTTTACTGACCTCGGAAGGATGGAAGGCCAACCTTGAGCTGGTCAGGTTCAAACTCCTGGCAGTGGGCAGAGTCAGTTTGCAATACTGCATTCTAACCACTGTGCCGCCATAGCAGGAGCCTGTGAGTTCTAGTGCTGCTTTAGGCACAGTTGTGCCAGGCCTTCACTCTCAACCCTGGGAAGGAGGAGGAGGAGGAGGGGGGAGGAGGAGGAGGGGGGAGGAGAAAGGCAAACCACTTCTAAAAATGTTGCCCCCAAAATGACACAAATGCAATGGCCAGGAATCAAGATTGACTCGAAGGCAAAGTAAGAAGCTGAAGTAGTGGTTAAAGCACCAGGCTAGAAACCAGGAGACTCTGAATTCTAGTCCTGCCTCAGGCACGAAAGCTGGTTAGGTAACCTTGGGCCAGTCACTCTGTCTCAGCCCTTGGAAGAAAGAAACAATAAACCATTTTCAAAAATCTTGGCCAGAGGCACAGGTCAAGAGTCCAAAGGTAAACTGAACCAGGATGGTGAAAGGCACCAGGCTGGAAATTGGAAGATGATGTAAGTTCTAGTCCTGCCTTAGGTCCAAAGCCAGCTGGGTGACTTTGGGCCTGTCCCTCTCTCTCAAAAACTCTACGAATAAACCACTTCTAAAAACACTGCAAATCTGGGTAAATTTGCTCCATTAGTCACCAAGTGAAAGCAAGGCACATTTGTCCAGTGGAATATTGGCTTTATTATCCTTCTGCAGTCAAGCACTTGCAAGGCGTCGCTTTATTCTATTTCTCTCTCTTCAGAGCATTGTGAAAGATTTTGCCGCCCGGTGTGGCATGATTCTCCAGGAAGCCATGAAATGGGCACCTTCCGTCACCAAATCTCACCTGCAGGTAAACCTTCCACATCTTTATTGTCTCTCGGACTGCATTGCGTCTTGGAAATCGGGGAATACGGCCAGGGGAAATGGGCAGAGCAAAGCAACGGCAACAAGACACACACACAGAGGGATTTTTTTTTCTGAGCTGCGGCTGCTTTTGGCTTCCCTTCTTTCAGGAATATTTGAACAAGCACCAGAACTGGGTGTCAGGCCTGTCGCAGCACACCGGATTGGCCATGGCAACCGAGAGCATTCTCCACTTTGCAGGCTACAACAGACAAAACACAACCCTGGGGGTAAGTCCTCTTCATTGTGGCGAGCGTCCTGTTTTTCAACTCCTGCGGGAGCGGATTGTGTACAGCCCCCCCCCCAAATTAAAGCCCCCTGTTTGTACATACACAGTCTATGGAGTCCTTGGTGGTCTCTGAGCTTGGTTGTTTTCTTCAGACGCTTCATGACCCAACTAGGTAACATCATCAGTGCTAGAAGGGAGTGGGGAGAGGAGGAGGAGGAGGAAGAGAAGGGGGAGGACTGTGGGGTCCTTGGTGCTCTCTGAACTTGGATGTTTGTTTTTTGTTAAGTTTTATTATTTTTTCCCAAGACAAACAAGACAAACATAACATTAAAAAAAACATAAACCAACATCAATTTCAAGCGTGTCGGTCGGTCACAAATCTCGGTGCCATCCCCTTACCATCAGTATTATTGTTTTATTATTATTTATTTAGACTTGTATGCCGCCCTTCTCCCTAAGGACTCAGGGCGGCGAACATTTTAAAAACCGAACAGATTACAATAAAAAATAATTAAATAACTACAAGCCTAAGAACAATTAATTAAAATTTAAATAAAACGACTAAAATAACCCACCCCTAAAAATAACCCACCCACCCCCGGGTCAGTCCAGACCGGCCTGATGAAATAGCCAGGTCTTCAGGTCTCAGCGAAAGGAGAGGAGATCAGGGGCCAAACGGAGATCCACAGGGAGCTGATTCCACAGTACTCTCCATTGTGGAAGAAAAGAAAAAGAAATATACAGAACAAACAGGAAATAATTAAAAAAAAATACGACCGCCTATTATCTATTTGAAGAAGTCTCAAAAAACTTATACATTTTAATTCATACATTACCTAAATTATCTCCCTATTATCCAATATTATTGTTATTAACTCTCTACAATATTATAGTCTCTCTATTATATTCTCATTCAACAATTGTATTTATCTCCATCACATCCATATATTACCAAGTTTTTTTCATCTAACCATTGATAAAACATACTCCGTATCTTAAAAAACTGTTTTATCATCGCAAGAGTAAGTGGGATTTGCTTCCTGTTTTTATATAGTGGCTCACCCCGCCAGTGTTGATGGGTTTGTGCTTCTCTCCTTGGTAAGAGGAAACCAAGATTTTGGTAGGGGGAAAAAACCCTAAATTTCTCCTTGCTGGGAGAAAGCCATACCCAGTAGCCTTGATGATGTGACCTAGTTTGGTCGTGAAATGCCTGCAAGGAAACTACCAAGCTCAGAGAGCAGACTACAAAAGGATACCCAATAGGCAGAATCTGAACTTCCAGATGTCCAATCATTTTCTGAGCCACTCTGCCATACTCTTTCATCAAAAGGGCGGAGTAGCGATAGTGTGTGTGTGTGTGGGGATAAGGGACCAGGATCTAGTTTAGTCACCAAGTCCCATCCACTTCTGGCTTCCCCCTGAGCATCCAAGTTCTCCCTCTATTCTCAAAACTGAAAATACGACGATGTGTGTTGCTTCTAGGCCGCTCAGTTAACCGAAAGGCCCACCTGCGTGAAGAAAGATTACTCCAACTTCATGGCTTCCCTCAACCTGCGCAATCGCTACGCTGGAGAAGTGAGTAGAAGAACCCTCAAGTTTCCCCCTACTTTTAATTCCCCCTTTCTCAATTTGCATGCACCTGGGTGTGTGTTTTAAAGGCGATTAGCGATGGGTGCACAAATCTCCTGTTGGAGATCCACATTCTGGTTTTCAGATTGGGTATATAGTTCTGAGATACTTACTTATTCAGTATGTGGCATAACGTACACGGACTTAGAACATATATAAGCACTTCACCTAAATTAAAAACACATTAAAATATGAATGTTAAAAAGATCTGTATTCAGATTAAATGTCTAGACCATCTAACCATTAAAGGCAGCTTCATTTATCTAAAAGAAGTCAGATACTAGTCTGGAATATGCCTTGAGCTTATAGCTAGTTATGATACAATCTACAGATCTATCTATCTATCTATCTATCTATCTATCTATCCATCCATCTATCTAACATATCTACTGTATCTATCAACTATCTACACCTATCTATCTATCTATTATCTAATCTATTATCTAATCTATCAATCATATCTACTGTATCTACTGTATCAACTATCTACATCTATCTATTATCTAATCTATTATCTAATCTATTATCCTATCTATCTTATCTATCTAGCTATCTATCTTATCTACTGTATCTACCATATGCCATATCTACTGTATGTATCAACTTTCTACATACATATATACATCCATCCATCCATCCATTCATCCATCCATCCATCTATCTATCTGTCTACTGTATCTATCAACCAGTGGTGGGATTCAAATTTTTTTACTACTGGTTCTGTGGGTGTGGCTTGGTGGGTATGGCAGGGGAAGGATACTGTAAAATCTCCAGTCAAAGGTGGTATTTGCTGGTTCTCCGGACTACTCAAAATTTCCGCTACCAGTTCTCCAGAACTGGTCAGAACCTACTGAATACCACCTCTGCTATCTACATCCATCTAGCTAGCTAGTAAATAAATAAATGACTTCCCTGACTTTCCTAAACAGGTTGCCGGGATGATTCAATACTGCAACGCCACCGGCCGGGCCTCCGACCTGAATAAACTCATGATCAAGCAGCTCAGCAACGCCCTGGAAGCCGGCCAAGCAGAGAACTATACCCAGGCAATGTTTAAGATGACCGCTTTGTTGATCAGCAGCAGAGGTGAGAACAAAAAAAAAGAAATCTTATGGGTTTATACAGCTGGTCCTCAACTTTCAACTACAACGGAGTCCAAAATTTCTCTTGCTAAGTAAGACAGTTGAGTCTCACGAGGGTTGCCCTGTTTTACCACCTTCCTTGCCACAGTTGTTAAAGTGAATCACTGCTGTTATCAAGTTAGTAATGTTGAGTGAATCTGGCTTCCCCATTGACTTTGAATGAATGAGTGAGTGAATGATTGATTGATTGATTGAATGAATGAATGAATGATTGAATGAATGATTGATTGAATGATTGATTGAATGAATGAATGAATGAATGATTGCATGATTGAATGAATGAATGAATGAATGATTGAATGAATGAATGAATGAATGAATGAATGAATGAATGAATGAATTCTTTATTGGCCAAGTGTGATTGGACACACAAGGAATTTGTCTTTGGTGCAAATGCTCTCAGTTTATATAAAAGTAAAGATACATTCATCAAGAGTCAAGAATCATAAAGTACAACACTTAATGATAGTCATAGGGTACAATAAGCCATCAAATCTTACTAGGAAACAGTCAATATAAATCATAAGGATACAAGTGACAAACTTACAGTCACACAGTTACAAGTGGGAGGGGATGGGTGATAAGAAGTGATGAGAAGGTTAATAGTAATAGTAGTGCAGAATTCACAGTCTTCTAGAGATTGGCCCAAAGTCACCCAGCTGGCTTTCATGGCTAAGGCAGGACTAAAACTCATTGTCTCCTGGTGATTGGCCCAAAGTTACCCAGCTGGCTTTCATGGCTAAGGCAGACTAGAACTCACCATCTCCCAGTGATGAGCTAAGATCGCTCAGCAGGCTTTCATGGCTAAATTACATGGACCTTTTTTTGCTCCCAAGGAGCTGCAGAGAGTTATTTATAGATACGATGAAAATACTACATCTTTTTAAAAACAAAACATCTCTGTAAATTTTTCAGACACCGATTCCCAGCTCTTACATCACCTCTGCTGGGGCCCTCTGCGTATGTTCAACGAACTGGTCATGCAGACTGCCCTTGCTTGCTGGGAATGGCTGCTGGCCGCCAAGAACGGCATAGAAGTCCCGGTAAGTTATAAGTTCATTTAGAATCCGTTTTCTCTGAAATGGTGTTTCTGGAACAAGCAATACATTTAGCAAACATCCCCAAAATTAGTGAGGCTTGGTTTGCTGCATTTACATCATGGAATGATATTTGCTCTGTTTCTCTCCTTATCCTGCGTTTATGTTTATATATATATATATTTTTAATTACATTTATATGCCGCCCTTCTCCGAAGACTCAGGGCGGCTTACAATTTTTGGAGCAAAACCCAATGTGCTCAGCAATAGCCTTCATTCCATTGTATATGCCTGCTTATTACTAAGCGGCAATATTGATACATATTTATGTGTATTTATTTGTATCCCGCCTTCATTATTTTTACAAATGACTCAAGGAAACAAAAATACCTAGTGCTTTGTCTTCCTCTTATTTCCCCCACAATAACAACGCTGTGAGAAAAGGAGACGATCAACCAATCAGTTTTAATGTCTAAGGAGAAATTAGAACTCACTGTCTCCTGGTGATTGGCCCAAAAATCACCCAGTTGGGTTTCATGCCTAAGGCGGGACTAGAACTCACAGTCTCACAGAGATTAGCCCAAAGTTACGCCGCTGGTTTTTATGCCTAAGGCAGAACTAGAACTTACAAACTCCTAGTGATTTGCTCAAAATTAACCACCAGCTTATATGCTGCTGGACTAGAACTCACTGCCTCCTGGTGATTGGCTCAAAGTCACCCAGGTGGCTTTTATGCCTAAGGTTGGACTAGAAATCACCACCTCCTGGTTTCTACCCCGGTACTTTAACCACTAGACCAAACTGGCTCTTTAAGTGTATTTAAAATAAACTTTAAAGACAGCTGCAGCAAGAAAATAGTAATGATTTTGCTTCTCTTAGTTCATGAGAGAGATGGCTGGAGCTTGGCAAATGACCGTGGAGCAGAAATTTGGCCTCTTCTCCACCGAGCAGAAAGAAGCCGACCCTTTAGCCGCCTCCGAAGAAAGCCAACCAAAACCGTGCCCACCGGAGGTCACCCCACATTACATCTGGATAGAAGCAAGTATCCTCCTCCCAAGTTTTGTTTTATTTTATTTTTTTACAGCAGAGGTAGATTAGAAGACGTAGCTAAGAGAGACGCTTTATGGCCATCATAGAACCAAAAGGGGACAATATTTATTTATCTTTTGCTTCGTTTGCTGCCTTTATTATTTTTACAAATAACTCAAGGCGGTGAACATATACAATACACCTTTTCCCTTTTTGTCCCCAGAACAATCCTGTGAGAGGTGGGTTAGGGTGGGAGAGAAGGATTGGCCCGAAGCTACCCAGGTGGCGTTCATGATTAAGGTGAAACTAGAACTCACTTTCTCCTGGTGATTGCTTGGTGATCACCAAGTGTGATGACCCGCAGTCTCTCAAACTAACCCAAAACCCAAAACATGAATTACAGTCCGGCAATGCCTTCAACTTAACTGTTTTATTAGTCACCGTTTAAAGTCCCAAAAGTAACTAATGAGGCAGAAGGAAAATAAGAACAAACAGTAGTGGCGAGAGTTCCGAATCAAACCAAGATAAGTAATTATACGTTCCAAGCAGATAGCCAGGGAAAGTCCTTGGGAAGAACGCCAACAAATAGAAACCTCCTTCAAAGGGAACACTAACTTTGACTCCAGCAATTCTGACTACGCAGTTACAAACTTATATACATAGCTCCCAGCTGTAAGCCCTGAGGAGGATCATGGTCCTCTCCTCTGAAGTAGACCACACTTTTTCCTGATCCTCTCCTCTCTGCGTGCCCTGGGATGGATAGGAGATGGGCCTGGATCCTCCTCTGATTGCTCAGCCGGCCTCTGCCCTTCCCCAGCCTCCTCTACTACCTCTGGAACCACACTCCCACTCCCTGTTGGCTGTTCCTCCTCTTCCTCAGAGTCAGTCTCCACCAGGGGCATGACACCAAGCTGCTTTTATAGACAAGGCAAGACTAGAATTTACAATCTCCTGGTGATTGGCCCAAAATCACCCAGCTGGCTTTCAGGCCTAAGATGGGACTAGATTTCACTGTCTCCTGGAGATTGGCTCAGAGTCACCCAACTGGCTTTCAGGCCTAAGGTGGGACTAGAACTCTCAGTCTCCTGGTGATTGGCCCAAAGTCACCCAGTCAGTTTTATATGCCCCAGGCAGGACTACAACTCATGGTCTCCTGGTGATTGGCCCAGAGTCACCCAGCTGATTTTCATGCTTAAGATAGGACTAGAACTCACCGTCTCCTGGTGATTGGCCAAAAGTTATCCAGCCAGCTTTCATGCCTAAGGCGGGACTAGAACTCACCATCCCTTGCTTGCTAGCCTGGAGCCTTAACCACTAGACCAAACTGGATTAATAGCTATTAAGGAATCTCGCCTCCATCGACTACCCTCATTCCCTGTTGAGTTAGTTAGTTAGTTAGTTAGTTAGTTAGTTAGTTAGTTAGTTAGTTGACTTGTATGCCGCCCCCTCTCCGAAAGGACTCGGGGCGGCTCACAGCTAAAAATACAACAATAAATAAATTACCTAAAAACATATTAAACAATTGCAAGCCGAATTGAAATTAAAAACCCCGAAGTTAAAATAAACAACCCCCAGAGGGTCAGCACAGCCCAGATTGTAAAACAGCCAGGTTTTAACTCGTGGCGGAAGGTGGAGATCGAGCCAGCCGAGCTCCGGAAGAAGATTCCATAAAGTGGGAGCCGCCACAGAGTAGGCCCTCCCCCGGGTCACCGCCAGGCGACATTGAGTCGCGGACGGCACCCCGAGGAGACCCCGTCTGTGCGCCCGTACAGGGCGGTTGGTATTTGATGCTGGGAGGAGTCGTTCTCGTAAATATCCTGGACCCATGCCATGCAGGACTTTGAACGTTAACACCAAAACCTTGTTGCCCGTCACCATCCTGCAGGAAATCAGCTCGTGGGCCAACATTGGCTTGTCAGACAGACAGATGTCTAACTTTTGGTTTCCCTGTCTACAGTTCTTGGTGCAGAGGTTTGAAATCGCCAAGTACTGCAGTTCGGATCAAGTGGAGATTTTTGCCAGCTTACTCCAGAGGTCCCTGTCTTTGAATATTGGCGGATCGAAGGGGAGCATGAATCGCCACGTGGCGGCCATCGGACCCCGTTTTAAGTAAGTGAGACGCCCCGGATACGTCTTCATTTATTTTTCCAGAGGGCGGGAGCAAGCACGAAGAATATCAAAGAGAGCGTCTTTTTGAGCTTACCTGTCGGATTTGTAGAGATCTGGTTTTCTCAGGTTCTCGCAGTTGTCCCCTCTTCATTTATTTATTTATTTATTTGAAGAAAATATAATATTTATCAATACCGTGTGATTTCCCTGTTTTTCCAAGGGGATGAAAATGAGGCTGTTGATATTCCCCCCCTTGTTCTTTTGCTCATCGAAATAAGGTGGGATGGATCATGGCTTTGTGTCGTTCTGCCGTTCCGCTTCGTATTGCACATCTCTCTTCCTGTTTAACCCTTTTGAGGGTCCTGACTAGAGACCCTGATGGAATTATTTTGGACTCTTTTAGGCTCTTAACGCTGGGACTGTCTCTGCTGCATGCCGATGTCATCCCAAACGCAACGATTCGCAACGTCTTGAGAGAAAAGATCTATTCCACGGCTTTTGATTACTTCAGGTATTGCCCTCCTCTTCCTCCTCCTTCTCTTTCCCCTTCTCCTCCTTCTCCTCCTCTTCCTCCTCCTCCTCTTCTTCTTCCTCCCCTTTTCCTCCCCCTTCTCCCTCCTTCCATCTCCTTCTCCATGGTGGAAGGAAGTGAAGACAAACTGAAGTCAAGCTCAACTCGAGTCCTGGGTACTGGCTTAACATCTTAGCAGTTTTCTTGGCGAGATGTAGAAGTGATTTGCCACTGATTTCTTGCATGGTGATGTGGGTTTTATATATATATATATATATCCATATCCCAGTGTAATCTACAGTCTTCCTAAGCTAGCCTCCCATCCGAGGCTGATTTGGCCGATCAGCTAAAGTCAGCTAAGCATGTCTTCCAACTCTCCCTAATGCAAGACAAGGGATTTTTAAAAAAAAAAAATCATAGACTGCAACTTGCTCTCTGCGTTCTCTGTCACATCCCTCCAAGGCAGATTCCGCTGTGTTTATTAAAATGATCTTTTCACACAAGTGTGGTTGATTTGGTTTCAGCACAGCGCATAATCTCAGCCATTGAGATAACACATATCCTGACTGAAACATTAGACTATCGTGGCATGTCGATCAAGTTGAAGCTTAGAAGGTTTGCAGCTCTAGCTGTGGAAGTTCTATTTTATCCCTTCATTTAAAATATTGGTATGGCCATCCAATTCAACCGAGACAAGTTTGGCAAATGGCAAAAAATAAAGAAGCAGCAACAACAGAATAGTTTCAGTCACCTACCTGAAATGGTATAGGGACCTCCAAGGTCCCTTCCAGCTCTGTTCTCATTGATTGATTGATTGATTGATTGATTGATTGATTGATTGTTTTACAACCTAATGAAAGTTGCAGGGCACCTACAAACAATCGTGAAGCAATAAAAGTCCATCCCAAATAGTAATAGGACCCTTTGACTGCAAAAATATAAAATCTTCTGGTTACCCCAGAGATCAGATGAAGAAGGAGCAGGGGAGCCCCAAAGCTGATTCACAGGAGAAGACACGATGACCTGCGAGGTGTGCGTTGTCTTGCCAAAATGCCTCTCCTATCCTAATGTTGTTTGCCTTCTCATTGAAGCTCCGCCCCCAAGTGTCCAACTCAAGGAGAGAAGAGGCTGCGCGAGGACATCATCATCCTCATCAAGTTTTGGACTGCAATGTTCTCCGACAAGAAATACTTAACCGCCAGCCAGCTTGTGCCTCCAGGTATGTGTTTCACAAAGTAGGAGAAGGGCAGGCAGAGCCAGGGGAGTTAAGTGAGTCATCGGCCTAGAATCGTTACGTTCCCACAAATGGTCTTAAGCCCAATCCCTCCAGAATTCATTTGTCCCTTGTTTGGAGTCTTTGAGGTCGTTAAAATGAGGGCCGAGATTGTTGGGGGCAAGATGCTGATGTCAGGATTCCAGCAGTTACCACCATATAAATCATGAGTCTCAAGTCAAACTTCCAAAACTTAAAAAGGATTTATTGGGAGTTAAACTCTCCAGCACTGCCTGGATGTAGCCGACTCTGAGACACATCATTCATTGTCACCCTTGACCCTGATTTTCCGCCAGGGTCAAGAGAATATAATTCATACTCTCCAATGGGACCGTCCATAGCCAAGAGTCATCAATCATACTCTCCAGTTAGAATTTTGCGTGGCAGAAACTTCAGTCACCTAGTTACTATCTCTGAAAAACTATTTATGGAATGCACTTTTGATTTCCAAGCTGATTTCCCCCCTCCCTTTCCGTTGGCAACTCCAAAAAGACCATAGAAATATTTTATGAGTTGACAGCTGACTTTGTGAACCGCTTAAAGAAGGCCATAACGCACCGTGAAGCAGTATATAAGTGCTATTGCTAGTTCTATTGCTATCGATTATCTGGCTTGGTGCTAATGGGATGCTTTTTTTTTAAAAAAACCCTTCAGATAACCAAGACACCCGGAGCAATCTCGACATCACAGTGGGCTCCCGGCAGCAAGCCACCCAGGGATGGATCAACACCTACCCTTTATCCAGCGGCATGTCAACCATCTCCAAAAAATCAGGTGTGTCTTAAGCACCACTAAAACTCCTTGTTTAATCCTCACAACAAGTGGGGCAGGTAGATTTGGTCATCTGTGAATGCCTGGCCCCAGCTGGAGCCTTGAGTCTTTCCAGCACAGTGGAAAACAGACCACAGCAGTTTCTCTGAGGGCCATCATTTAGGCAAGACAGACGAACAGGTGCAATATAGGTGGTACCTTGCTCAATAGTAGTAACGGCAAGAGGGATTTCGGGAGCCCTAGCGGACGATCATTTCAATAGGAGCCAGCCGTGTGCAGCAGCTGCCAAAAACGCCAACACAGTTCTGGGCTGCACCAACAGAGGGATAGAATCAAGATCACGTGAAGTGTTAGTGCCACTTTATAAGGCCTTGGCAAGAAGGCCACCCTTGGAAATACTGCATCCAGTTTTGGTCACCCTATTGTAAGAAAGATGTTGAGACTCTAGTGCAAAAAAGAGCAGCGAAGAGGATTTTAGGGGACTGGAGGTTCAAACATAGAAAGAATGGTTGTGAGAATTGGGTTATGTCTAGTCTGATGAAAAGAAGGACTAGGGGAGACATGATAGCAGTGTTCCAATCTCTCAGGGGCTGCCCCAAAGAAGAGGGAGTCAAGCTATTCTCCAAAACCCCTGAAGGCAGGACAAGAAGCAAATGGGTGGAAACTAATCAGGGAGAGAAGCCTTGGTAGCTCAGGCTGTTAAATGCCTGCTCTTCCCACCAGGCTCAAGGTTGACTCAGCCTTCCATCCTCTCGGGGTAGGTAAACTGAGGACCCAAGATTGTTGGGGCAATAAGCTGACCTTGTAAAAATGCCGCTTAGTAATAAGCAGGCATATACAATGGAATGAAGGCTATTGCTGAGCACACTGGGTTGTATCCCAGAAATTGTAAGCGCCCTTGGGAGAAGGGCAGCATATAAATGTAAAAACTTAGAACGAGAAACCACAGAACAATTAATGGGAACAACCCCTCCAAGTTGTAAATGCTCCAACACTGAAAGTTTTTAAGAAGAGATTGGACAACCATTTGTCTGAAGTGGTGTAGGGTTTCCTGCCTAGGCAGGGGGTTGGACTAGAAGACCTCCAAGGTCCCTTCCAACTCTATTCTATTCTATCCTATCCTATTCTAAAGAGAGGAGAGATTTGGAAAATACAATGAAGATAAATTGCATCCCTTTTCATTTTTTTAGGCTCAATCAATTCAGTCTTTTTTCTGTTCTGTATGTTACTGATCAACACACAGCCCTCAAAGAGTGGAAATAACAGTAAATAAGGACAAAGTAAATTTTTAAAAAAAACAGAGCACCTGAAGGCAGGACAAGAAGCAATGAGTGGAAACTAATCAAGGAGAGAAGCAACTTAGAACTAAGGAGAAATTTCCTGACAGTGAGAACAATTAATTAACTTGCCTCCAGAAGTTGTGGATGCTCCAACACTGGATGTTTTTAAAAAGATGTTGCATAACCATTTGTCTTTCTAAGGCATGTCGAAGAAGACGAATCGAGGCACTCAGCTCCACAAATACTACATGAAGAGGAGAACTCTGCTGCTCTCACTTCTGGTAAGTCTCTTCT